>OX578137.1:122704560-123204560 GCA_951213105.1 Amaurobius ferox
AAGAAGAATATTGTTTTTCAATATTTCATTTAAGGGTGTAGTAGGTGCTGAAAAAAAAAACTTCGAAAAGTGAAATGATAGAAAAACATTCTTTGCGATGAGATAGCTGAGACTTTAAATTTGAGGTAATGGTACGTAAATAGAACGAAAAAAAGACATCGTACAATTTCAGTTCTCCATAATTTGCTACTTTAGGTGTGTTGCACGCCGAAATGTTCGATTCGCAAATAAAGGAAAAAAGACTTCTTTATGTAAGATAAAGACTTTAATTTGGTACTCGGGTGAATTGTTCAATAAAACCTTCTGGAAAAATTGATTATTCGCTATAGAAAGAAGTGCTCTACACCAAAACGTCCGAAAGGTGAAATGAGAGATAAAGACTTGCAATTTAATACACGGGTCGATAAAACCTCAGGAAAAAATTCGGCTAGTATACACTAATTGCATAGTAACCGTCTGTCTATTTGTTTGTTTGTCACACTTTTATAGACACTTTCTGAATAATTAGAGACTTGCAGCTTGGTGCATAAGTCTGTCATTCAATAAAACTCACGGGAAAGATCGAATTTTTCGAAAATATTCCTTAGAGGGGAATGCTGCACACCAAATGTTCGAAAAGTTAAGTGATAGAAAACATGCTTTCCGACAAGATATCGGGCTTCAAATGTAGTGTATGGATAAATGCATCGAAGGGAAGAAAGTGCGGAATTTTAGATTTTTAATATATGCCTATTTAGTGATTGCCGCACAAAAATGTTTGATTTGCAGAATAACTGAGAAAATATTTCTTTAAAATTTGATAGAGGCTTGATATTTGATATATGGGCCAATGATCAGATAAAGAAACCAAGAAGAATGTATTTTTTCAAATATGTTCTTTTAAGGGGATGGGTACTCCACACAAAAACGCTCGATGGGTGAAATGATAGAAAAATCATGCCTCGCGATGGGATGGAGACTTCAAATTTGGTGCATGGGTAGATAATTCGAAAGAAATTAAGTGTTCAATTGTAGTTTTCTGATATTTGTTGGTTCCGCAATTTCAGATTTCCAATATTTTCCACTTAAGGGGGTGTGCACACCAGAAAATTCGATTCACCAAATGAGTGGGAAACGCTTCTTTTAAAATATGATACAGGCTTAAAATTTGATACATCAGCCAATCATTTGATAAAAAAAAACAAGTAAATCATAACTTTTATAAAAATTCCTTTTGAGAATTGGTGCTTCACACAAAAATATTCCAAAGTTAAAATGATATAAAAGCATACTTCTAGACGATATAGAGACTATACATTTCATGTCAGTGCAGCTAGTTGGAAAAGAAAAAGTGCAAAATTTCAGTTTTCTATAGTTTGATTCTTAGAGATGTTGCACGCTAAAATGTTCGATCTGCCGAATAAATGAAGAATGCCATTTTTAAGTGAAATAGAGTCTTCCAATTTAGTACACAGGTCAATAATTCCATAAAATCCTCGAAATAAAACTGAATTTTTCATAAATGCTTAGTAAAGAGAGGGGAGGGGCGGGGGAGTGCACCAAAAATTTGATAAAAATGATGCTAAATCAATTAAATTAATTGTGTTATGTTCGAGGATAATATTGTAATGATGTTTCAGTAAATTCCGTCCGATCGTCCGGTCTGGCGACAAATTGGACGACTTTTCACAACGTTGCTGCATTGATCAAAATATCGACAAATTGAGTCGCATAGGATATAATACTATAATTAGGAGCGTATGGTCTGCATGTGTTCGTCAATTGTAGAAACGTAAGTGTACAGTAGAGGAGATGGCTGCAACGTTTGGCAACTTTTCGAATCCTGTCATATAATGAGCATATTTTCCAGTTTAAAATATATCTGTAAACTTTTAATATATGGTACATTTCTACTATACCAAAATTTCTCAATTCAATTTGATTAAATAAATTTATTATATATATATATATTTATATATATATATATATATATATATATATATATATATATATATATATATTTATATATATTTATATATATATATATGTATATATATATATATATATATATGTATATATATATATATATATATATATATATATATATATATGTGTGTGTGTGTGTGTATGTATGTGTGTGTGTGTGTGTGTGTGCAATAGGATGCGCGACTGTTAAAACATTTCTCAAGTCAAGAAATGTGTAGTGTTAAAAAAGTCAGTGTAGTGTTTACTCTCTGATAGTTTATAAGATGAAAATAAGTCATTGCAAATGTGAAAAATCTGATGTGGGCAGAACATGACCTTCCT
This sequence comes from Amaurobius ferox, assembly GCA_951213105.1. Classification (NCBI taxonomy): domain Eukaryota; kingdom Metazoa; phylum Arthropoda; class Arachnida; order Araneae; family Amaurobiidae; genus Amaurobius; species Amaurobius ferox. The sequence continues at coordinate 122,706,847 of OX578137.1, forward strand.
TATATAATGCAATGTATTTACTATTTTTACAGAAAAAACAAAATAGGTTATTCTTATAGTAGATACTTATATTTTTTCCAAGATATTGAATTTTCGTCAAATAGTCATTATTTTCATTGATTTAGCGTCAATATATTTGACGAGATTTTCTTTGATTTGTTAACATTTAAAAAAGTCTCCAAGTTGACGGCATTCTGCCAAATTCGTCGCCAAAATCTCGCCAAACGTTATGGAAGAAGAAATAATTTATTTTTATAGCAGATAAATGACTACTGGCGTTCAAATGCAAAACTATTATTCAAAGTAACTTTTTTCATGAATGGAATGAGCGAGATCCACGAGAATGATGTTACCCAATTTATCGCATGATATTACATATGAAAAGTGGACATGTTTCTCAATAGGAAATATGTTTTTTTATTTATATAGTTTTTTTAAAAAATGTGCAATATTTCGAGAACGGTTCATGTTAGCGTTCTAAAATTTATGTTAATCGTTTTCTAATGACAAATTACATAAGAAATGTCTATCAGCGTAACATTATTAGAGGTTTTGATTTTTTGATGATTTTTTTGAAATTTCACTCAAACATGTAGGTGGGTTCCGGACATTCGATTGCATATAAAAACAATTGGCTTCCAGTATTCACGGATTGTAATTTTTGTACCAAATTTCGTTCGAATCGGTCCATTCGTTCGTCAGTTATCGTCTCCACAGGCTCACTGACACACGCACACACACACACACATACTTTTACACACACACACAGCCATCACTTCAAAAATGTTCGATTCGTGATCAGGGATGCTTGAGACGTGCTCTCCCGTCGAAAACTCGAATTCGAGTTGTCGACCCCGTCACAATACTTTCCTTATACATTATTGTATATAAGGAAAGTAATTGGAGGTTTTCAAATAAAATCTTCAAGAAGAGTTCGAAATAGAGGTTATACTTACTTTCTCATACGTAGAATTGAATTGTTTCCACAAACTTTTTTAATTGTTTCCACGAACTCTCATACCAATATTTTGTATTGTTTCCACGAGCATTTTTGAATTCGAGATTTTGATGCTAAGATATGTATTAAAACGTCATAAACACGTTTGGACTATTACTTTCCTTATATATATTTAATGTATAAAGAATGTATTGTGACGGGGTCGAAAATTCGAATTCGTGTTTTCGACGGGAGAGCACGTTTCAAGCATTCCTGATCACGAATCGAACATTTTTGAAGTGATGTCTGTGTATGTGTGTGTGTGTGTGTGTGTGTGTGTGTGTATAGGAAAGTATGTACATATGTGCGTGTGTGTGTGTGTGTGTGTGAGTCTGTGGAGAAGACATCTCACGAACGAATGGAGCAATTTGAATGAAATTTTGTACAAAAATTACAATCCATGAATACGGGAAGCTTATCGTTTTTAAACACAATCGAATGTTCAGAACCCCCTAAATTTTCGAGTGAAATTTTGAAAAAATCAATAAAAATCAAAACCTTTAATAGAGTTACGCAAGTAGCTATTTCTAACGTAATATTTCATTTGAAAACGATTAATATAAACTTCAAAACTCTAGCACGAATCGTTCTTGAGATTTTGCACATTTTTCAAATAAATTTATCAAAATGTCCCATAAATTAAAAAAAAATATTTACTGTCGAGAAACATATTCACTTTCCATATGTAATATCTTGCGATACATTTTGTGACATCATTCTCATGGATCTCGCTCATTCCATTTGAGTAATACTTTTGTATTTGGACGCCAATTCTCATGTATATGCTATAAGAATAACTTATTTCTCAGTCCATAAAGTTTTGCGAGATTTTGGTGACGAATTTGTCGGAATGTCACCAACTCGGCGATTTTTTTTTCAATGTTGCCAAATTAACGAAAACCTCGCCATGTTTTTGTTCGTGACGTCATTAGCCCCTCCCCCACTTGGGGATCAATTTATCTCTTGTGGTACATTGTCAAGTATCAATCAGGGTCAATAAGGTATCAATCAAAATGTGTTTTCAAGGTCTTTAAAGTGACGGGTAATATTCTACACATAGTTGTATTTATTTAAATCCACGATACCAATTTTAAAAAAAAATCTTAAAAAATTAGAAGATAATGGATTCTAGTATGAGAAAATCGAGTTGGTTCACTATCTAGTTAACTTTACGTTCAATCAAACGCCTATCCTCAAACGAAACAAACGAAAAGACAGATAAAATATGAAGTTTGTCAAATGCATAATGTGTAAAAATTCAACTCTTCAATGACACTGTGTTGACATAACATGTGCACTATTTACTAATAAATATATGTTTTCAATTACTTAATATTTTTTAAATATGCCTTCATATATGTATTTAAACTAACTGAAAACTCTCTGTCTACAAATTATCTTGGCTTAAAGTAAATCTCCAAAATCATTAGTATTAATCATTGATATTGCTATGCATTTGATATAAGGACAGTGTTATTTTCACCATATTCCGACATCTTATATTTCGAAGAAATCGCCGTTTATAAAGGAAAAAATCATATCTATATAAATAAAATTGAAAATATGTCTGTCTGTTTGTCCCACCATCACGGAAGAATGGCAGAACCGAATTTGACGAAATTTTGTGGATAGTCTTGAAATAGCCCCCCATAAGTTTAGCCTAAGTTTCGAGTATCTAAGACTAGGGGTTGTTGAGATACTAATATAAAACGAAACATTTTTCTAGGAGTTCTACTCTCTAACTCCGTGGTTTATCCAAACGAAAAGTTTGAAAATCGTTTGAATGTGAATTAAAACTTTATCTCTGAGTTTGATGGGAGGTTTTTTGCGCTAATTAGTCACTTTCTGAAAACAGGAATTGTTTGAAAAATGATTTAAATGGGAAATCTATCTTCATAGTTTTTTTTTCACAAGCTTTTACTGAACAATGAAAAGTATAAAGAAATCAAAATGGTTATTTAATTTCGCAGTTTATGAGGAAGATTCTATCTTATATCATGTTGTTCAGAAAAGAATTAAATTAAATATGTCTGTTAATTTTAATTATTATTTTTTCGATTTGAATAATAAATAAATGAATATAAAAATATATTTTAGAAAAGAATGATTTGATTTTTCTTATAGCATTTTTGACTGGATAATATCAATTAATAATTTGGGGATTTTTTAAGTTATCTCTAAATTGACTAAAATGTCGCCAAATCTTCCATGGAGGTCGCATTATTCAGATGATATGATTTCCATCAATTTATTTGAAGCAAATGGTATCATGTGGCTTAGCAACGGATCCAATGTGTTATGCGGCTTACGATTTTATATTAAATCTTTTCCGATTTGAAAAATAAAGATATGTATATAAAATAAATTTCATTGACTTTGCATTTTGACTGGATAATATCAATTACGGTCTTCAGGTTTAAACGTTATTATTATTGATATTTTTCGGGGATTATTGATTCAGGGATTATTGATATTTTCAAGTTATTATGCAACTGTTTTATGAAGACAAAAATTGCTTAAACTCATATATTGTACGTTGTACGAGTAATCTTCAACAAATACACGGGTATATCTTGTAATCTACGAGAATATACAGGTATATTGGCATATGTTTTGATATATATTGGCATATATTGGAATCAATTACGACCTTCTGGTATAAATAGTACGGGGATTATTGATATTTTCAATTTATTATGTCATCTCTTTTATTTTGGCAAAGATTTTTGAGACTCATTGCAATACGGGTAACATTCTACTAACATGCTGGCATATTTTCTAATCTGCGACGATATAAGTAGTACGAGTTTGCATATTGCATTGATTCAATTCCCTTTTTTTTGTAAATTTGTTTACAAAAGGGACCAGGATGTTTTCTTCTTCAGATCTGCCCGTGCAGATAATTTTGCATAGTGAGAACATATATTCTTAAATTTCTTTTTAAGAAAATAAATTCAATATTTTCACAGAATTTGCACATGATTGAGAATTATAAGTTTCTTTATATTATATACTCCGTACGAAGAACGGGTATGCTGCTAGTACTAAATAATTAGAAGATATTGCATTACATTTTAAATTCCAAAAATGTTAAATCTGTTTTCGTGAATCAAAAGAACTGAGGTAATTCCTTGAATAAACTCCCTTGATAGATATCTGAAATATTTAGTACTCGATATATTAGGGTTTGCCTGAGTCTTTAACTTAACATATACATTTGAAGGCATTTTAGCTCCGACTGTTTAATGAATTGTAGAACACAGAGACGCGATTATTAGCGATAGTTCTGTTGTACGTCTCTGGAGAATTGCAATAAACTCAAGCGTATTTCAAAGATAATTTCAAAAAAATGTTTTAGAAAATATTTCTGAGACATTAGTATTCTAATTTCCCAATAAACTTTTACGCTCTTGATAAATTATGTTGCATAAAGATTTCAACAATTGTGTGGCAGTCTGTTGAATCCATCATTTCGACTGAATTATCCTTTTCAATTGTCAACATGGCATATTGCGTTTTTATATCTAACTCCACCATATACCACATATAACTATTTTTTATCACAGGATATCTTGCCAAAATTAGCATCGCTCTACCATTGTGCATAACATCACACACATACCTGTTTCATATTTATATGTGTTTGTCAAAATAGAATAACCAATAAGTTAACCATCTGCAATAAGAAAACTTGTTGCGTTCCTTAGGGTGAGCGTCAGTAAATCTTCCGCCCTATCCGCGATTTGTTAACTTTCGCGGCAGACGTTTTTCGCCGAAATTCTGCTCAAACAGTTGCGAAATATTTTCTGAAAGATAAAATGCAATGCTTAAATTATATTAAAACTAAATTTAATACCCAATAAAACATAGACTATATTTTTCATTTTAATCAAAATATTGTTGGTGCTGCCATCTGTTGTCGTAATTTAATTCATACCGATTATTTTTAATTTTTAATGAACATTTTTAAATATCTATTCCTTCTAATACAGTATTAAATACAACAACAGATCATATATAATAATACCGCAAAAACGGAAAGGTAATTTCTCATTCTATAAATGTGATAAGGGGATCTAAATGTACATCACTGAGGACTGCAGCTTTGTCTTCAAGTCCAAGTTCAATTACGTTTCCGTGATTATGGCATTATTATATATGATCTGCTGTTGTATTTAATAGCGTATTAGAAGGAATAGACATTTAGAAATGTTCATTAAAAAATAAAAAAAAATAGCCGGTATGAATTAAATTACGACAACAGATGGCAGCACCAAAAATATTTTGAATGGAAATAAAAAATATATTTTATGTTTTATTGGGTATTAAATTTAGTTTTAATATAATCTAAGCATTGCATTTTATCTACCAGAAAAATATTTCGCAACTGATTGAGCAGAATCTTGGCGAAAAAAGTGTGCCGCGAAAGTTAACAAAGCGCGGATAGGGCAGAAGATTTACTGACGCTCACCCTTAATTTACGACCCTCGATGAAAAACTCCAAATGCAGTCTTATCACACAGCTGACATTGGATTGATAAAATGTTCAGCTCAACGTTTTGAAGCTGAAATGGACAAGTTCATATTTACAGAACGCGTCTGTAGTAGCATTTCTAAAATTAAAATTGTGCTTCTATTGGACCCAGGGACAGATTCAGCGCTGAATATGGCGCTGTAGCGCTTAAAAATACATAAAATGCGTAAAATCGAAGAATAGATGCAGTTGTCTGCAATGGAAACGCATTATATCTTTGATACGCCCCCTAAATATAATTATATAATACCGGGTGGTCAGAATTAAAACACCCCTACTCTGAGCTCTCTATAGATCGAACTACTCAGTGTAAAGGCTCCAAAATTGTTGAACATGCTATTCAAGACAAGGGGAAATGGATTACTTGAAAAAAAATTAGTTCCAGAAACACCGATAGGTGACTCTGTACAACAGAAGATATGCTGAAAAGACACAAAATACACATTTGTAACACATTTTATTCGAACGTACCAAACATTCATATCACAAGGACCTTATCGATGCAGGGAATGCTGCTCAATATGGTTCCCTTCTTCAAGATGTAACATCTGCAGTTTGTGGACAGCTTGTTCAACTGCGGATCGTAATTGGTCGATTGAAATGCTTCTCACATGCAGAGTGATACTGTCTTTCAAATCTGCCAAGGTTACCAGACGTCCTCGATAAACAAGACTTTTTAAGTATCCCCACAGGGATTAAGATCTGGAGAACGAGATGGCCAGGTTGTCGGAAACGCACAACTAATTACTCTACTATTAGTAAAATGTTGCCGAAGAAACTGCTGTACACAGAGTCCAATGTGTGGAGGCGCTCCATCTTGCATAAAGATAATTGAATCAAGACATTGGTGCTGTTGCAGTTGGGGTACAACAAAATTTTCGAACATGTTTTTGTACCCCTTGGCCATCACGGCGCATGTCACAGGGTCATTGGGAGTAGCATTGGGAGTTAGTTCCAGAAACACCGATAGGTGGCGCTGTACAACAGAAAATATGCTGAAAAGACACAAAATACACATTTGTAGCACATTTTATTCGAACGTACCAAACATTCATATCACAAGGACCTTATCGATAGAGTGTTATCCCCTTTTATGCCCAGAACATAGTAGATGCAAACCTAGGGTTTATGCAAATTTTTGAGCTTACAGTGCAAAATTGCAGTTACAATGACAGTTTAAGTTTCTTCACTTTTTTATCTTCTATTTTTCATATCAGCAAAAGAAATTAAAAAGGAAAAATTCCATATCGCATGTGTTTGTTTTTTGTGTGATTATTTTGTGTCTTTTCAGCATATTTTCTGTTGTACAGCGCCACCTATCGGTGTTTCTGGAACTATTTTTTATTTCGCGTAATTTCTTTCCCCACGTCTTGAATAGTAGGTTCAATAATTTTGAAGCCTTTACACTGAGTAGTTCGATGTATAGAGAGCTCAGAGTAGGGGTGTTTTAATTCTGACCACCCGGTACATTGTCCCATTCTTAGAACAACAAGTATACAATAGAATGTAACCCTGAGTCCCGTGGCGTCCGTTTTAAAAGCACGTTTTTGAAATAAAATGTGTTTCGAATGTCAAAAACTGATTTTTTTTTTGCTCAATATTTTTAAATATAAATTTAAATGTGCTGACACCACTCAAAGGACAAAATAAGAAGGAAAGAAAAAAATCTGATGTGGGCAGCACATGACTTTTCCCACAGCCTCAAATTAATTTTTTCTTTATTTCTAGAGAAGTCATTAAATTCAGTTTAATTGCACAAAATGACACTAAATTTGTATTTTTAATTCAATTTCTGTTTTTATTTGGTAATTGGACATTTTTCCAAAGGCGGCATAAAAAATGCGAAAACTCTCAAATATCTCGAGAAAGGTTAGTTCTAGAGTAATATAGTTGTTTTATTCTGTTCCTCGTCAAAAATTACGTATAAAACAAGCATTTAATTGATACATTTGAACATACTTAGTCTTTTTTTAGATATTGGCGATTTTTGCGGACCATTTCGTAAAAAAAGGCAGGCTGTTCTTTTCCGAATCGTACCAAAATCTAATCAGTATCTCTCATGTGATTTATCTCCCAAATTTTGTGAGATTTGGTCATTTTGTATTTAAGCTAGAGTAAATACATGAAATTTTTGAGGGCCATTTCGCAAAAAAAGGCTGGTCTTTTTTCCGCATTATACCAAAAACTAATCAGCACCAGGATCACACCCAAGGGTCTTACCTACCAAATTTTATGAAATTCGGGCCATCACTTGCTGAGTTAGAGTGGATACATACATTGCACAGACACACAGACACATAGACAGACAGACACACACAGACAGACAGACAGACACACACACACAGACGTCACGCTAAAAATAGTTTTTTCGTATTCTAGAGCTCTCGAAACGAGTAGATCCGTCGAAAACTCCAGTTGCGATTTTCGACATGACTCCAATAATTTCCCTATACATTACCATGTATTGCAAGGAAAGTAAAAATCTGATGTGGGCAGCACATGACTTTCCCTGCAGACTTATATCCACGTTCTCTTTATTTTAATTAAATTTATTTCACTTTTAATTCAATTTTCTTTCTCATTCGGTAACCTAACTTATTTTCAAAGTTGGCGTAGAGAAAATAAGAAAAACTAAAATATCTCGAGAACGGCTAGTCCTAGTGTGATGGGGTTGGTCTTATTCTTTTTTTCGTTAAAAATTACTTATTAAACAAGCATTTAATGGATATATTTGAGCATACGTAGTTCTTTAGTAGAGATTTTGACGATTTTTGCGGGCCATTTTGCAAAAAAAGGCAGGTTATTTTTTTCCGAATCGTACCAAAATCTAATCAGCACCAGGGTGACCCAAAAGTGACACATATACTGAATTTTGTGAAATTCGGTCCATTAGTTTTTCAGTTAGAGTGGATACAAACTTTTACGGGCCATTTCGCAGAAAAAGGCAGGTTCTTTTATCCCGAATCATACCCAAAACTAATCAACGCCAGACTCGCCCACAAGTGACTTACTTATCGAATTTTTTGAAATTTGGTCAATTAGTTTTTTAGTTACAGTGGATACAAAATCTGCACAGACAGACAGACAGACACACAGACACACACACAGACACACACACAGACGTCACGCTAAAAATAGGTTTTTCGTATTCTAGAGGTCTCGAAACGTGTAGATCCGTCGAAAACTCGAGTTGTGATTTTCGGCATGATTCCAATACTTTCCCTAAACATTACCATGTATTGCAGGGAAAGTAAAAATCTGATGTGGGCAGCACATGACTTTCCCTGCAGACTTATATTAACGTTCTCTTTATTCTAACTAAATTTATTTCACTTTTAATACAATTTTCGTTCTCATTCGGTGACCGGACTTATTTTCAAAGGCGGCGTAGGGAAAGTACGAAAAACTAAAATATCTCGAGAACGGCTAGTCCTAGTGTAATGGGGTTGGTCTTATTCTTTTCGTCGTTAAAAAATTACGTATTAAATCAGCATTTAATGGATATATTTGAGTATACCCAGTACTTTAGTTTAGATTTGGACGATTTTTGCGGGCCATTTTGCAAAAAAAGGCAGGTCATTTTTTTCCGAATCGTACCAAAATCTAATCAGCACCAAGGTAACTCATAAGTGACTCATCTACCGAATTTTGTAAAATTCGGTCCAACAGTATTTCAGTTAGAGTGGATACAAACTTTTGCGGGCCATTTCGCAAAAAAAGGCGGGTTCTTTTAACCCGAGTCATACCCAAAACAAATCAGCAACAGATTCGTGCACAAGTGACTTACTTACCAAATTTTATGAAATTCGGTCAATTAGTTTTTTAGTTAGAGTGGATACAAAATCTGCACAGACACACAGACAGACACACAGACACACAGACAAACAGACACACAGACACACAAACACACACACAGACGTCACGCTAAAATTAGTTTTTTCGTATTCTAGAGGTCTCGAAACGTGTAGATTCGTCGAAAACTCGAGTTGCGATTTCCGACATGATTTCAATACTTTCCCTATACAGTACCATGTATTGCAGGGAAAGTAAAAATCTGATGTGGGCAGCACATGACTTTCCCTGCAGACTTATATCCACATTCTCTTTATTTAAATTATATGTATTTCACTTTTAATTCAATTTTCGTTCTCATTCGGTAACCGGACTTATTTTCAAAGGTGGCGTAGAGAAAATACGAAAAACTAAAATATCTCGAGAACGGCTGGCTAGTCCTGGTGTAATGGGGTTGGTCTTATTATTTTCGTCGTTAAAAATTACGTATTAAACGAGCATTTAATGGATATATTTGAGTATACCTAGTTCTTTAGCTTAGATTTTGACGATTTTTGCGGGCCATTTTGCAAAAAAAGGCAGGTTATTTTTTTCCAAATCGTACCAAAATCTAATCAGCTCCAGGGTAAACCACAAGTGACTCATATACCAAATTTTGTGAAATTCGGTCCAGTAGTTTTTCAGTTAGAGTGGATACAAGCTTTTGCGGGCCATTTCGCACAAACCGGCGGGTTCTTTTATTCCAAATCGTACCCAAAACAAATCAGCACCAGACTCGCCCACAAGTGACTTACGTACCAAATTTTGTGAAATTCGGTCGATTAGTTTTTTAGTTAGAGCGGATACAAAATCTGCACAGACAGACAGACAGACACACAGACACACAGACACACACACAGACGTCACGCTAAAATGTTTTTTTCGTATTCTAGAAGTGTCGAAACGTGTAGATCCGTCGAAAACTCGAGTTATGATTTTCGGCATGATTCCAATAATTTCCCTACACATTACCATGTATTGCAGGGAAAGTAAAAAATCTGATGTGGGCAGCACATGACTTTCCCACCAGATTTATATTAACGTTCTCTTTATTTTAATTAAATTTATTTCACTTTTAATTCAATTTTCGTTCTCATTCGATAACCGGATTTATTTTCAAAGGTGGCGTAGGGAAAGTACGAAAAACTAAAATATCTCGAGAACGGCTAGTCCTAGTGTAATGGGGTTGGTCTTATTCTTTTCGTCGTTAAAAATTAAATCAGCATTTAATGGATATATTTGAGTATACCCAGTTTTTTATTTTAGATTTTGGCAATTTTTGCGGGCCATTTTGCAAAAAAAGGCAGGTTATTTTTTCTGAATCGTACCAAAATTTAATCAGCACCAGGGTGACCTATACGTGACTCATCTACAAAATTTTGTGAAATTCGGTCCATTAGTTTTTCAGCTACAGTGGATACAAGCTTTTGCGGGCCATTTCACAAAAAAGGCGGGTTCCTTTATTCCGAATCGTACCCAAAACTAATCAGCACCAGCCCCGCCCACAAGTGACTTACCTACAAAATGTTGTGAAATTCGGTCCATTAGTTTTTTAGTTAGAGTGGATACAAAATCTGCACAGACAGACAGACAGACACACAGACACACAGACAGACAGACAGACACACAGACACACACACTGACGTCACGCTAAAAATGGTTTTTTCGTATTCTAGAGGTCTCGAAACGTGTAGATCCGTCGAAAACTCGAGTTGCGATTTTCGGCTTGATTCCAATACTTTCCCTATACATTACCATGTATTGCAGGGAAAGTAAAAACCGAAAAGCATTCAAGCAAAAATTTTATTAGCTAAGAAGAATGATCCGGCTTTTAATATGAACACAGAATTCAAACAGCAGCAAACATCAAAAGTCAATGAGTGATCGATAAAATTTGGTGTTCATGTAGAGGGTTTGAAAATGCTGATGGTCAGGGTTAGTATCCAAATTGATATGTTTATCTGTAATTGAAATACGTTTGGCAACATTTTGTAGCAGAGTTACCCAGAAATAGATAAATAACCAGACATAATATACATCAAGGTGTTTATATTATTAATCATTCTATAAGCAAAACAGTTCTCTAAAATTTAATACAATTCAATGAAATATATAATACTGCTAAATCACCCTAAGTCTAATCAGATTAAGAATAAAACGAGATAAGAATACTCCCACAGATTAGAACTAAAATATGTTAGAGATATTGTTGAATACGTAGTTTCTTGTTTATTTCGATTAAGAGGACTCAGTACCCTTCATTTGGCGAAAAATGACGAAAATACCGATTTTCATATTTTTTGCTTAAAATATACCTTGACACCCGTAGTATATCCCGACAAAGTTTCGTGAAGATCCGAGAACTATAAATATATCAAAAAGGCTTTTGACTGCAACTATGTCCCTTGAAATACCACACCTATTTCTCTGTTTACGTTATGTTTACATCGCATTTGTAACTGAATACTCCCTGTTTTACAAAATATTTCTACCAGGAAGAAGATGAAAGTGCTTAATCGTAGTTTTAATTGATAAAGAAACTTTGTTTACGTTTTCCGATTTGCTTTCGTTCGTTAATATCGTGCATAAACTGTAGAACTCAAAATGCAAACGAAAGCTTGCACAGTGTGACGTGGGCAATATGTCCTAAAGAAACATTTGTACATAAAAAATGTGTAAAACTCTGTGTAATGGAAGCTGTGTGTGAATATAATAAAGATACACTGCGCTGCATAAAAGAAGTACAGAATGCCTTAGGTATACCTTTAGGAAAGTGCTCCATGAATCTCGGTGTTGCGCTCAATTTTCGAAAAAAAATGTTTCGACAAAAACGACGAAGTGCAAAATATCAACTTGCACGTAAACTGGTTAAAAAAGTAATTTTAAAAAGAGACATATTAGTTAAAAAGAAGGAAGGTGTAACATACAGTGCAGGGTATTTTTAAAAGAAAGTTAAGAAATAATGGTAGTTATGCAGAAATGATATGCATAAGGTTACGAAATATTGTGTGTTTTTATGATATGAATATATTTTCAAATCTTGTATTTCTTTTATAATATAAATATCATCATATTTATAGTTAAGCTATATCTTAATGAAATGAGTCAAATGTATTTCACGGTGTAAAAATAATAATGAATTTGGTAAAACCATTTTTTATTTATATTTTTTCTCGATTTTCTTTTCAATGTGTGACAACTAAGGTTTCGGCTAATGGTCACTTATATAAAATAAATATTGTTAAATTAAATGAAACAGCTACAGTTTTAAAGGTAAGTTTATAATAAATAATTTAAAATAACATTTAAAGTAATTTAAAATGGATTTAGAATAATTTTTCAAAGTTAAAACCTTTAAAGTGCTTTTTCACAGTTCGTGTTTTTTCAATATATCAATATGTTCAAAATGCTAAAACTTAAATATATATTTCTCAATTGACTTGATTTTTTTTCTGGATGTTCATTATAGTGCATTTTAAGAAACTAAGGATCGGATTTGCAATAAAATGAAAAGTTTTTTTTTAAAAATAGATATGTACAAAAAACCCTAAAGTTATAGAAGACACTTCAAAGAACCATATAAAAAAAGGGTTGCAAAAAGTTAGAAATTTTAGGAGAAGATAGGTTTTAAAAATTATTTAAATTTAAAAAAAAAAATTAAATTTTTCAAATTGTATCAGTAGAATTGCCTTTTTTCTTGATAAAATAATTTTCTTTAATAAAATAATTTAATAATATGCAAAAAGAGTATTGTAAAGTGCTTAAACAAAAAAAAATTGTTCAAAGGGTACCGAGTCCCCTTAAACTATACATATAATATCTTTAAATGAATGTTTAATATAGCAGAATATAAAATAGCAAACATTCGATTGAAGAGTAAGTGTATCTTCTGAAATTATAATTAATACTTAGAAAACTCATTTAATTAAATTAGCGATTTGCTCATTATAATGCACATTTTTCGATCATAAAATGAATGCATGATTCTTGGAATGATATATTCTTAACACGCAATGCACTTTTAGTAATGATAATAATTGTAATAATAATATTTACTTTGTCACACAATAAATATACTTGCAAATTTGTAAATGTATTTATGGTGTATTTTGGTGATACATATTATCTCTTGTAGATTTTGCTAATTATCTAAGTAACCCTGAACAATAATTAAGAATTACAGCTAAGCGATAAAAACGTGAAAATGATTCTTGCATACACAAAGAAACATTTGATGAGGAAATTATCTTGTCTGAGAGATTATCTGTTATTTGGGAACTCTTCAATTATCTCTTCAATTGAAATTTTTATGTAATTCAGTACCATTGGCAAACAGTTGAAAAGTGGCGTTATCATATCCGAAGTATTTTGAAATATCAGTAGTCTTTTTAACACTTTCCAAAAAATCTGATGTGGGTGAGTTTCCTTATATAATACAATGAATTTACTACTTTTACAGTAAAAAAATATCTGATGTAGGCAGAACATGACTTTCCTTATATAAGGCAATGAAGTTACTACTTTTACAGTTTGAAAAACGTTATTATCATAGTAGATACTTATATTCTTTCGAATATAGTCATTTCTTATGTAATGTTTAATTAGAAAACGATTAAAATAAATTTTAGAACGCTAGCATGAACCGTTCTCGAGATATTGTACATTTAAAAAAGAAAATCAAGAAATCCTATAAAATTAAAAAGAAATATTACCTATTGTTGAAATATGTTCACTTTTCATAAGTAATATCATGCAATAAATTGGGTGACACCATTTTCGTGGATCTAGCTAGTTCCATTCATGAAGAAATATAATTTAGGTAATACTTTTGTATTTGGACACCACTAGTCAGTTGTCTGCTACAAGAATAACTTATTTCTCAGTCTATAACGCTTGGCGGGATTTTGGCGGAATGTCGCCAACTTGGCGATTTTTTTTTAAATGTTGCCAAATTAACGAAAATGGCACCAAATTGATAAAAGTGACGGTTAATCAATGAAAATGACGAAAAATAATGAAGTAATTATTCAATTATTTTAATATATTGGCTATATCGTTTAATGAGGATGCTATCAACATTAATTATTGATTAGAGTTGCGTAAAATATAAGTTAATTAAGTGTTTTGAAATAATTTTACATGTGATGTGTGCCAACTATCTTTACACTGATAATGTCTAGAAAATTTCTGAAGAAATGAAATAAGAAAGCCATGATAAGGAGCAACAATTTATGAATTTCCAGTTATGAATGAATATTAAAACTAACATTTAATGCTACTAGCTATTCGATCAACCGCTGGTTCTTAACATAATTACTGACATCTATAAAAAATACTTAAACGTATTGATTGTTAAACTAAATTATTGTTTTATATCGCACGATGATATTGTTTGTTTTCGCACAATGTTTTTTATCATTAGACGTATTCAATATTTACTGTTTAAGAGATTATAGGATAATTCTGCGATAATATGTAGTAACTATCTTTGTGAGTCATCATTCTAAGTTATCAAGAATTTACCTGAGCTTCCCTGTTTTCTCCAGTGAGAATTTAAAAAATGTGCAATGGTTGTATTTGGATCCTGCTCAGGTTTTTTCTTAACCATTTTAGAAACTAAATTGAAAAAAGAGACAATTCTAAACAAACCGTTATTTTCACTGAAAATGTTCTTACATAACAACTTTTCTTTCACATTATTTAAAGTATTTTCTCAAGACTTCTGGGATAGCTGCTTTTGATGCAAACGCCACGCGTTTAAATAAATTTATAAAACTGTGCATTTCGTAATTACGAAATAAATTTAATTTAAATAAAATACACTTGTGCTTTTATGCGACATAAATCTGCTCTAGAACTTGAAAATGCACCAAAGTCGTTCTAAATTAATAATTAACGATTCCTTTGAAATTTCGAAATACTTCAGCTTGTACAATGCATAAATTAAAGAAAGTTTGGATTTTCGTTTGCTATATCGGCAAATTTAAAAATCAATAAAAAAGTTGAACTTATTTTGACATTACATTTCCAGTGGTATAAATTCAAGTTTCTGGAGTATAATCCTCCTCTTAACTTTCTTATACATACATCCTATACAGTTTAGGTCTCCACATATTACAATGAAACAAACTGCTCATTACAGACATATTTGTGCTTTCAAAATTGGTGTCTGTTGATTTAAGAAAAAATCATTATTTAAATTTTTATTTTGAATACAGGTTACTGTCATGAAATTTTGTTGCAACTTCAATATCCCAGTTAAACAATTGCACCAGTACATAATTTCATATAATGTTATTTATGTGTTCTTATAAGTTCATTTTATTTTCTTCATGATAACTTTTATCATAATGTATATATTTTAATTTAGCTTAAGTAGGCATTTCGCTGTTCTATCTTGTGGTTAAAATATATATAAGAAAATAATTTCTATAAAGAGATACTAATATACATAAGTTTTCAATATACGACAAAATGAAAAATCTATTTATTAAGCTTGATGAATGATGTCCTTATAAAGTTAGATAAAAATATTAATTAACAATGTGATTTCTCACCATTCTCTCACACTGCTATTGATCATAAAAGTCCCAAACACACGTCGACTACATACTCTAAAGAATATCACTGGTTATTTTATGACTGATGCTAAAAGTTAATAGTAATACATATCCTTAGCAAAACATACAACAGCTTCCTAATTGTTATACGATTCTCTATCAAAAGCGATATTTGTTTGTAATTACAGTACGACTTCCTTGTAGATATATGAATTACTGTACGACTTTTAAAACTGTAATAACTAACCGAAAAAGCGAGATTTGATCGTACTTAAAACACCCGCAAACAGAACGTAATTCTTGTATTATCTACTAGATATTGCATCTGCAAAAGAAGAAATTGCATCAGCAAGATAGAAACTAAAATTCATATATATTGTGGTGCACTTTTAACGATTATGCAAAGCATAATATGAAATTGAACTCTTAAAGATCGTAATTCGTATAACATTGCATTGTGCCGTTAATAGCCCACCATAACATCTTTAGTGCGAGTTCCTGAAATAAAATCTATTAACTTAAGATTACTCACAATTAACTGCACCCATGTGAGACCAGGTAATTTATTAATTTCAAAATGGATATTACCTTTTATAAACTGACTTGCGCATACGTTCTGGTTGTCTTTGGACATTGACACACAAATTGCTATTACACATTGCGTCTTCGGCAACCTTTGCCTCCATTTTATGACGGCATAGTCTGAACGTTGATGCATCATCACTGCTTTATTTGTCTCAATATTTTAATCTGCTACATTACCCTGAATACAACTTGTCTGTAGCCGTAATTTTTACATGTCTGAATCTCTGGTAATTCTGAATCTATATGAATCTGTAGTACATTTCCTCGGTTGCCACCTCTTTTTGCCAGAGGTCTGACATGCCTATTCGTCTACCATTGACCGACCTCAGGGCGACATGACAACACAACTTCCATATTGGTTTAACTTTGAACCAATCCCGTGGTTTTTCCTTTGTCCTCGAGTTATTTCTCTGGTTAGACACAACCTATCTTGAAACCCCCTAATTTATGGCCTTTGCTGACCTCTCGGGTCAAGGAGTGCAACACATTGGCGTTTTGCAGTCTGCTGCCATTGTGTGGTCTGCTAGACATCATAAATTCACATACAAAACTGTCCACGTGAATTCTGGTCTCGCATATATAACTATTATCTTTATGTAATTTCCTGAACATATAGTGTGATAATAACTTTTATTCTTTTAAATTAAAAATATTAAATTGAAATCTATTATCATGCAAGTGTAAAACAATATACAATTTTGAAAGAATCAGACTATTTTTAACGCAAGAGCAAGTATCCAAATAAATGATGCTGCAGGGAATTCTCATTAAAATAAAATCTTAGTATTTTACTCTTCAAACTATATAAGAAAGATTTATGCAAACAATTCGGTTGCAGTAAATTAGTAATTGCATTTTATAGAGAGGATAAAGACATTTGAACAAGAGTTAATATTCTTTGGGTACAATCTTCTGTATCATAAGTTCTTATTGTTGAAATTGTATTCTAAATTGAAGAAAACGTGATACTTTTTGAAATTTAAAATTTCAAAATACAACCGAAGTCGTTGATTATTCAATATTTCCATAGCACATGAAATGTGATTATCTTCAAAAGTTGAAAGTAGGGGATATAAAAGTATATCATGTGAGAAACAAAGGAAAAGGTAAATATAATTAACAAACACATGCAAGAAAGAATAAAAAAACAAATAATTTCATGTACACTGACTCTCATGTAGACTGACTCTCATGTACACTGACATTTCATGTAGCACGCCATGCAAATTTTCATTTTTCGAAAGCGTATTTGAATTTGAGTGGCTAAAAATCGCTGTGAATGTAGATGGTAATATGCAAATACCGTATGTTACAGCCAATCACGATTGATTGCCCGGATATATGCTAATTAGGCAGTTGTTGAAGACGATAGCTTTCTGAAAGGTTTGAGGAGGTGCATTTAAAAGCTGATACGAAGTGTTTATAACTTTTGTACAGTTAGGTTTGATGATATTCGTGTCTCTATGGCTGAAAGAAGACGACTGACAGATAGTTAGCCATGGCGTGCTGTCGGACGCATTGAAGTAGGAGAGTCAGTCAAAGATGTCCCTATTTTCTTTGGCGTTGATCATTCGATAATTCCTCCATTATGGAAACAAAGCAAGTCAAACAGTTATCGGAAGACCTGTTCCCGGTCGTTTAAGGGTTACCATGCCCTCTGATGAGCGGTATATTGCTATAGTAGCCAAGTGGAATCGACAAGCGACCTCCACAACTATTACATCCATGGTTGCAGCGACACTTGGTAAGACAAAATCTGCCAGTACTGTGCGCCGAAGGCTCCATATGAAGGGCCTGTATGTCCGAGTACCACGTTTTTGTGTTCCACTAACCGTCCAAGTCAGAGGGGCAAGATTTAAGTGGTGTCGTTAACAAGTCAATTGGATTGTCTTAGATTGGTGCAACGTCCTGTTCCCAGATGAGTTCAGATTTACCCTGGAATCAGATGATAAACGTGTAAGGATATGGAGAAAACGAGGCACACGCAATCAGGCCAAGACCATCATTGAACACCACGCATTCAGAGGTGACAGCGTCATGGTGTGGGCTGGAATTTCAATTGGATATCGCACAGAGCTGCACATCTTCAAAAGGCATTCTGTGACGGCTGCTCGGTATCGGATAAGTCCTAAATCCCATTGCGAGACTCTACGCTGCAGCAGTTGGTCCTGATTTCCTACTTATGGACGATAATACCCGTCAACATCCAGCTAACATCGGTAACTAATACCTGGAAAGTGAAAGCATTTCTTGTATGGAGTGGCCGGCGTATTTCCCGACTTTAATCCCATTGAAAACCTTTGGGCTGCCCTCGGGCGTGCTGTCTCTGCACTTTTACCTCCTCCAGCCAGTCTCAGAGAGTTGGAAACTGCACTACTGGATTAATGGTCATTGACTGCATCTGCGATGGTTGATTCCCTCATTGAAAGTATGGAAAATCGTTGTGAAGTTTGTGTAAAAGTCCGGGGTGGTCACATATCATAGTTATGTAAGTTTTGTTTGGTTTGTTTGCCTTTAAACATCATTTTGTTAACGTCATCATTTAAGTTGGGAAAAGTAAATATTTTTTTCATCTTTGCACGTAATTTTTATTTTCTTTAATGCATAAACACAGTTGCTATCTTTGTGTACAATTTTGAGTTAATCAAAGCATTACTTTTCCCTTTCTGTTGAGTTTACCGTCCGTGCTTAACTTTTAGAAGTCAGCATATATAAAATATTTTTTAGTATAGACTAGCCGCTTTCAAGCGACCCGTTTGATATTTTTCTTCTACTTCTGAATTTACAAAGTAAGTCGATTGTGTATACTTTTCCTGCTTTCCCATCGCTACGCGGGAGTAATACACTCAAAATAAACACCTGATAAAGAGCCTAAATATTCTTTAATGTGATACAATAGCACATTGCTCATAACTGACCTCTGCTGCGTAAATACAGGGTCTATTGATATATACACCTTAATATTACTGTGTATTATGCCCTAAACACACTTTTGTTCCTTTCAGTAGGTTTAGTACGCCCTACATAAGCTTATTTAATAAGCCGTAAATAAGTGCGTGAAGCACGTGCCATTAGGAGATACTAAACTTGTTTGAAATCAACACTGCGTTCGCAATAAACATGAAAATACGTTTAATTATAAAAAGAAAAACAAGCAGTTAAAGAAGTGAAATTAAATAATCAAATGCTACCATTGAAGGTTTTCATAGTACAGAAGAAATTTTCGAGCATTAAGCTTTAAGTGATAAAATAATGGCATTTTTAAAAAAGCAAAACGATATCTCTAACATTCAGAAATTTAGAATTTCGTATTATGACACCCAGTTAGTACCCCACCATTGCGTGCGATTGAAATTCACGGCTTGGAACTGATAATGCGTACCATACATTTGATTTTAACATATAGAAATTTCGACTGAATCATCTTTAAAATTTTATAAATTTTAAACTAATTACAAAAAAGTTTGCTAATATACATCGTCAAGAAAACTCAACTTTTCGTAATCAAGATTGGTCTCTACGTGCGACACAAAAATACCGACAGAAAAATATACATATTTTTCATTATTATAGATAATTAACATATTATCAAAGTTGTTGTGCTTGATTATTTTTGATCACTTTGTGAACATTTATTAAAGCAAATGATAGTTAATTATTAAACCGTCTTCAATACACATTTTAAAAATAAATTTGAGAACAGTGGTTGGTCCACTTTGTGGTGGAATTATATATATTATCTATATATATTATGTTGTATTTCCGTGTGTCTGCTTTTGACGGATTCTTTTCAAATTTGGTAAAGTTATTATCAACTTCACTACGTGACCATCAACGTTTAAAGTTTTTTAAAACTAGGGGTTGCCGATATATTAATAAACAAGAAATATCAACCATGCATAAAGCATTAATTATGAAACAATTTTAACTGAAATGCAATTTTATTTAGACATCTGTAAAATGCGATACAGTCAGAGCTCAAATATTTTAAATCATCACAGTACTACAATAATTTCTTATTTTTAAAATTTAAACTTTTTTGTAAAAAATGAACTTTATTCAAATGAGGTCATCGGAATATAAATCGTCTGGCTCTCTAAGGAAAGGCAATAAATATTTCATTCATATCACTTTTATTCCAGACTTGAGAGCTAAATAATTTTGCGTGAAAATTTTTCAGCAATTCTTATACAACTTATCTTACAATCACTTATTTACATTCTGCTCCCATTAAAATTAGGCTTGGTTGTAAAAAAATCGAAGTTTGATGATCATTTAAAATCATATACAGTAACTGCGTTGGCACAGAATATAGATGCATAGAGAATACGCAAAAATAAAGCTGTTTTAGGAGGGATGCAACACTAACTATAAATATAAGCGTTCCTTAAAAATCTCGATTTTGACTAACCGAAAAATATGGATACCATATTTTATTTTGAAGGATGTCACGCGATCTCTTCATATAATATGGATGTAATTATTATTTATTTTTTTTTAAACTACATAACATATTTTAGATGAATTTTTTTTACATATTTTACGTGATAATTTGAATATTTTCTAAAATTTTCAAAGCAATGTATGAATTTTAACTCCGCTTAAAAATGTTTGAAAAATTACGTCGCGTAGGGTTCAATGCATTTCACTTTTCACCTCGCTTTCAATTCAAAACTAAATGGGTGATATTATATATTTACTGTCCTACATGTCCCACAGACCGTCTCAGCAACATACTAAAATTTTATTTTATTAAAGTCATTTTACGTCAGTTATCGTGTGAACGGACAGACAGAATGAACAAAGTCTTCAACACTTTTCAACTATGTTGGAAAGTGTTAAAACCGCACAATGAAATCTTCTTTGTGAATACCATTATGCAGAGAATATATTTTCAGAAAATTTGAAAGAAATGATATCATGTTGCGCAGAAGCTGAAATAATTCAAATGTGTTTATACCGCAGGTGATTTCTATTTATGCATTAAATAAAAGACAATAAATCGTAGATTAAAAGGTCATTTAATAAAAACCATCTTTTGTGACATACAAATATTAAAAAAACCAGACAGCTTTTGGGTATCACCTTGCCCTTCATAAGCGGCTATATAAAAATTACCGTGCAAACAAGCTTATATACAGACCAAATCGGCATACAACATTTGTATAATAAATTAACTACGGAATAATGATTATTAAATTATATTATATACAGGGTATTCAAGATTAAACGATTACAAAATTACATCAATTAGAATTATAAACTAGAAATTTAAGATTAAACCAGTGTTAAATACAAATACAACAAGAAAGATCAATCATGCTTAAAGCATTGATTATGAAACTCTTTCCAACTTCAATGCAATTTTATTTAAACATCTCTAAAGTGCAATACATTCCTCGGTAATATTTTAAAACTTATCACAATACTGTATTAACTTATTATATTTGAAAACTTAAACCTTCATCGAAAAAAATGAACTTCATTCAAATAACGGCATTGATATATAAATTGGCTGTTACTTATAATAAACTCTTACTTAAAAATACTTATGGCTGTTATTTTGTGCAGGTAAACTCAAATTATTATTGAATAAAAAAAGATAACGTAAATACTTTTTGCAGACTTAACGTGAATACTGGGCAGCACATGTCTGCAGGGAAAGACATGTGCTGCCGACATTAGAATTTTTAACAATATTACAACAATGATTTATAGAAGTGAACGGGGATTATTTGCAGGCCATTTCGAAAAAAATGTAAGATCTATATTTAAAGATCCACCAAATTTTTGTAGAATAAAATGTTCAACAAATTTAATCTGTGTACCAAATTTTAACTCTCTAGGACGTAGGAAAGTGCATTAAAAGTGCCATCAAATATGTATATCATGAAGAGTTATATAAAATTAAAAAATTTGAAATATTTTATCTACCAAATTTATTGTAAAACGTGAAGTTTCCCTCATACACAAAATAATGAAGTTCTTGGAAAGATATTTATTATATAAAATATCTCTTTTTTCTTTCTGGTAGATATCCCAAAAGTCAGAATTTAATTGAATTCATTTTTCTCCCTATATTAAATAATTTTTAATTAAAAAACTACCTAACATATTTTACTGAATTTGTTTTTATATATTTTATGGGATAATGTGAACATTTCCTAAAATTTCGAAGCAATTTGTGAATTTTAAATTTGCTTAAAAAATGTTTGAAAAATTAAGTCCCATAGGGTTCAATGTATTTCATTTTTTCAACCCGGGTTCAATAAAAAGCTAATTGGGTGATATTATTTATTTATATTCCCATAGGCCCCACAGACTGTCTGAAAAACATACTAAAATTTCATTTTGATAAGGTCATTTTTACGGCAGTTATCGTGCTAACGGACATACAGACAGACAGACAGACAGAATGAACAAAGTCATAAACACTTTTCAACTTTGTTGTAAAGTGTTAACAAGAAAGATCAATCATACTTAAAGCATTGATTATGAAACACTTTCCAACTTCAATGCACTTTTATTTAAAAAAGTCGAAAATGCAATACATTCCTCGGTAATATTTTAAAACGTATCACAATACTACATTGATTTATTATATTTGAAAACTTAAACCTTCATTGAAAAAAATGAACTTCATTCAAATGACGGCATTGAAATATAAATTGCCTGGTTTAAATATCTGTAAAATGCAATACATTCCACGGTAATATTTTTAAAACTATCATAATACTACGATAATTTATTATATTTGAAAACTTCTTCGAAAACAACTGAAATAAATTCAAATGACGTCATAGAAAAAATAACACTTCTGGATCTCTCTATAAAAGCAGGATTTCATTCATTTCATTCATCACAATACTATAATAATTTATTTTATTTAAACATTTTATTTAAGACCATGAAGCTACAAATAATTAAACTCTATGCTTAAAACTTCATCGAAAAAATCGTCCTTCTGTTTATAAAATCAATTAATATTTCATTCATATCAGCCATGTAGACTCCATGGACTGAATTATTTTGTGTTAAAGAAATACAGTAATTCTAATACAACTCATTCTACATATTTTGCTGTTTACATTTTACATAGGTGAAAAATAGGCTTAGTTGTAGAAATAATCAAATTTGAAAGAGAATTTAAACTCAAATATATTGTCATTGTGTTGTTTTAGTATGTAGATGCACAGAATTTAAGCAAAAATAAAGTAGTTTTAGGACGGATACAACACTCAATATGAATTAAAAAGAACTTTAAAAAATCACGATTTTGAAACAAGATGGATGCCATATATTATTTTGAAGTGGGTCATGTGTTCGTTTCATATCATGGTCACGTGATCGTTTCATATAAGATGTGTAATTATTATTTTAATTTTTATTTAAAGAACTACTGAATATATGTCGCTGAATTTTTTTTATATATTTTATGGAACAATTTCACTATTACCTAAAATTTGCGAAGCCATTTGTGAATTTTAAATCCGCTTAAAAAATGTTTGAAAAATTAGGTCCCATAGGGCTCAATGTATTTCATTTTTTTAACCCGGGTTCAATCCAAAACTAATTGGGTGATATTATTCATTTATAGTCCCATAGGTCCTACAGATCGTCTGAACAACATACTGAAATTTCATTTTGATTAAGTCATTTTTACGGCAGTTATCGTGCTAACGGACAGACAGACAGACAGACAGACAGTATGAACAAAGTCATAAACACTTTTCAACTTTGTTGTAAAGTGTTAAAATGGAAATGAAATATCTCCAAATTTCCTCGAGCCCATTCTTAAATTTCCTCTCCAATATGACCTCTAGATATAAGCATGGAACTAGAAGTATCCATTTGACTCCATGGGTTAAAGGTATATTTTGATATTTCAAATTGATACTCTTCCAATATTCCTTTTTTTTTTATTCGTTTTTTGTCAAAGATATTTTAACTTCATATTTTATTGTGTTTAACCGATTGCTAAAACAAGATAAAAAAATCTGTTGAGGACAGCAAATAACTTTCCTTATATAATGCAATGAATTTACTTCTTTATCGGTGGAAAAGTGATGAAAAGATCCACGGAACAGTGTTTGTAACGTTAAATTGTACATTTAGCGCGGTAAGTTGTACATCTGGATAACAACATCTAAAACTATTCCATACCCAATTACCTTCTATTTTTGTAACTCTAAATTAACAATTATCAATATTGATAGCATCCTCAGTATAGTCCATATATTTAAATATTTTAATAATACATTCATCAATTAGGCATCATTTTCATTAACGTCGCGTCAGTTTTACAATTTTGACGATATTTCTGTCGATGTGGGGCAAAATATCGCCAGGTTGGCGATATTTAGAAGAGCATTTCTTATATTATTAAAGGTATGCCCATCAAATGACGGAATTACAAATTTGCAAAATATTGCATTCTATTTGGCGTTATTTTATATCAATTTTGCGATATTTTTATCATTTTGATAACCTTTTTATCAATTTTGCAATAGTTTCTTCAATTTGGCAACATTTAAAAAGTCACCAAGTTGACGATATTCCGCCAAATTCGTCGCTAAAATTTCATAAAGCATTAAATGGTCGGAGAAATAGGTTATTGTTATACATATAAACGACTAATGTCGTCCAAATACAAAACTGTTATCCAAAATATCTTCTCCGACAGTAGATTCTTATTCTTTCCAAGATATTGGATTTTCATCAATTAGTCTTCCTTTTCATTGATATAGTATCGTTTTTATTAATTTGGTGACATTTTTATCAATTTGGCGATATTTTTGTCAATTTCGCAATATATACAAAGCTGGCCATATTGACGATGTTCCGCTAAATTCGCCGCCAAAATTTCACCAAACATTATTTATGGAGAAATAGGTTAGTTTAATGGTAGATAAACGACAAATGGTGTCGAATTACAAAGGGCGCGGTAGCCCATTGGTTAGCGCGCTGGAGTTGCACTCGGTAGGCCCGGGTTCGATTCCAGCCACTGCCAAAACTGCCGCCGTGTTCACGCGGAGTACGATCACGTTAAACATGTGGGTCCGTAAGTCCTTCCGAGAGGTTGGTGGTAAGGGAAGGAGGGTACGGTCCCTGTGGATGCCTCCCCAACTGGGTTCCGGTCCAAATTGGGTGGCACTTCCCGGCCGTCCAAACAGTTACTTTACACCTTTCTGGTACCGGCCGTCCAAATAGATGCTCAAGTCCTCAGGACGAGTCGGACGGTCTGGGTCTTCAACACCTTTCTGGTAGGTCGGACGGTCTGGGTCTCAACAACAACATAGTAGAAGACCCAGACCGTCCGACTCATCCAGAGGACATGAGCAACTATTTGGACGGCCGGAACAACAACATAGTGTCTTCCCGAAACATAGTGTCCCGAAACAACAACATAGTGTCTTCCCGAAGTCAAGCAACATCGGGCGCGGTTAGTACTTGGGTGGGTGACCACCTGGGAACACCACGTGCTGTTGGTACATTTCGGGTGCGGTAGTCCGGTGGTTTGCACGCTACCACAACTGCCGCCCTGTTCATGCGGAGTACGATCACGTTAAACATGTGGGTCTGTAAGTCCTTCCGAGAGGTTGGTGGTAGGGACAGGAGGGTACGGTCCCTGTGGATGCCTCCCCCTCTGGGTTCCGGTCTAAATTGGGTGGCACTTGCCGGCCGTCCAAACAGTTACCTTACACCTTTCTGGTAGGTCGGACGGTCTGGGTCTCAACAACAACATAGTGTCTTCTCTTGCTCAAGTCTTTCGGATGAGTCGGAGGTCGGGGTCTTCAACATAGTGTATTTTAGCCCCGGCGGTCCATTAAGCTGCTCTATTTCTTAGGATGAGTCGGTCGTACTGGGCTTTCGACATAGTGTTTTCTCCCGTGAAAGGAATGAGCTAGATCTAACAGAATGATGATAATAAATTTATTGCATAATATTACATATGAAAATTAACAGGTTTTAATTTTATGTATTTTTCGATATATTTATTTGAAAAATGAGCAATATCTGGAGAAGGGTTCATACTACAGTTCTAAAGTCTAAATGAATCTCGTTTTCTAATGAAAAATTACATAATAAATGATTATTTAGGTAACTTTATTGATTATTTTTAATTATTGAAATGTTATCGACATATTTTTAAAATGTCATCTCAAAATTTAGGAGGGTTCTGTACATTCGATTGCATGAAGAAAAAATAGGTCTCCAGAATGCACTGATTGTGATTTATGTAGCAAATTTTGTTCGGATCGCTTGATTCGTTCAGGAGATGTCGTCTCCACAGTCTCGCTGACACGCACACAAACACATATTTTTACACTCACATATATACTTTCACACACACCCACACCCACACACACACACACATACTTCCACACACACACACATACATACTTTCACACAGACACACACACACACACTAACGCTCACACACTAACACAGACGCACACACACACACTAACGCTCACACACTAACACACACACATACACACACACACACACACACACACACACGCACTCACACTGACATCACCTCAAAAACGTCTGATTCGTGTTCAGGGATGCTTAAAACGTGCTCGCTCATCGAAATTTTGAATTTGAATTTTCGACTTACTTTCCTTATATATTATACTATGTATATAAGGAAAATAATAGTACTGGTATATCTTACTGCAAGACAGATTTCACAATAGTTAATATGCCTTTAAAGATAAGTTTTAAATCGATAACGTATATTTTTATGTTTCTGTTTAGGAGAATTAACACTAATAAATAAACATTATAATATGCATATATATAAATTGGCAGCACGTCTGATTTCAATTAGCAGAAACAACAAGCACACAACTATAATAGAAGGTCTTTATTTCACTTCCTATAAGACGTACAAAATTTTAAAAAGGGCCAGAGCGCTTTCGAGCGTAAATATGCTCTTCATCAGTGGCTACATGGAAATAGAAATGATCGTTCATATAGAGACCAGAAAATATGACAAATTTGCATAAATACAATTATCAATAAACTTACGTTTATCTAAGGAGAATCCAAAAATACAAAACATTTTGAACAGATTCAAAATCGATCATAAATCACGAAAAATACAGCAAAAATTTTACAATTTTATTACAGAAATTTCAAATTCAAAAATATAAAAGATATATATATTTATATGGGTGGCGGGGGCAGTCAGGCCCAACCCCCGAGAAGATGACGTCAAAGATAACTATGAAGATACTTGAATTGCATGGAGTCGAGAATGAGTCGCCAGGCACAACTTAAACTCTGAACGAGGTCAAAATCACAAATCGACTCGCGGTAAATACTAATAAAGAGGGATTCTAAAAGGAGAATATTACGAGGTTTATTACAACGCATAAGAAGGAAAGTTCTTTCAAAAATGGGCCGGAAGTTTTCTTTAACAACAAAATGAGTAAGGGCCGTAGAAAGTTTACCACCTTTGACATCCCTAGCATGTTCTGCAAACGGATACCAATAGTCCGCTTTGTACTGCCAATATAAAATTTGAAGTTACCATCGATGGGCAACAGGGGAATCACATACACCCCAGCAAAACTTTTAAAGTCATCCTTAGCACCCAGCTTATCAGACCGAATCCGGTTAAATAAAGAAGAAACATTAGAGTGAGCAGTTCTGAAACTAAACTCAGAGCAGAACTGAATAAAGAGGCGGACAATCCTAGGATGGTACGGGAAACTAGATTTATGATTCAAACGATCTTTTAAAGTAACGTTCGAATCGTAACGTTTGAATTCAAACTTTACTTTAAAAGATCGTTTACAAATAAATAAAATAAAAATCGAATCAACAAGTCAGTGAAAAGTATCAAAATACAAAGGTATGGAATCGAAAAAAGAATAACAAACGAAATCAAGCACAAATCTATACACGTGGAAGAGGCTCTAAGCCTAAATCATGAATTGTTCACTTCTACAAAAATCGTAATCATGTCCAAGTAGTTTTTTATAGAAGCAAACACAAAAATGTATGTTTCTGAAGAAATAGATAGATTATATCTATAAACTATGTATATATATATATATATATATATACATATATATATATATATATATACATATATATATATATATATATATATATATATCGAATTTGGCTTGGTGCTGTTCTCTACTCTTGTCGGCATTGTGGCCGTGAATTTGCTTCTATGGTGGTGTTGATATTGCTTTTTTTTTTTTTTTAATTATTATTATTATATCATTTTTTTATTATTACATATTTCTAATATATATATACATATATACATATACATATATATATATATACATATATATATATATATATATATATATATACATATATATATGTACATATATATATATATATATATATATATATATATATATATATATATATATATATATATATATATATATATATATATATATATATACATATATATATGTACATATATATATATATATATATATATATATATATATATATATATATATATATATATATATATATATATATATATATACATATATATATGTACATATATATATATATATATATATATATATATATATATATATATATATATATATATATATATATATATATATATATATATATATATATATATATATATATATATACAGATGCACACACATAGGTACATGGTACATCACTTCAGAAATGCTCGATTTGAGTTCAAGCATGAATGAAACAAGCACTTACGTCGAAACTCAAATTAGAATTTTCGACCCTGTCACAATACTTTCCCCATACATTATACTGTGTATGCAGAAAAAGCTAAGATTGCTACAATCGTGACCTTTATGCTGCATCACTTTTAATTGACAACTTATATCTGCCATCAAAAGTTCATCGTTTTACTTTTGAGATTATCGGACAGGTAAAATGGCAGTTTCTTGACTTGCCCTTCTTTTTGGTAGAAGTTATTACAAGTGGCGCTTTTGATGGTTTATTACTTATTAAATATCATGTGCTCTGGGAAATATGTTCCATTTTATTCCAATTTATTACCAGTTAGACAGCTTGTTGAAATTGCCAATTTTTTGTTTTCGACGAAGATTAATTCCATCCGTGATGTTCGATTAAATAAAAGATTAAAATTTAAATAAATTGTCCAAAACTGCAAATCCAAAATCTGCAAAAACTAACTGTAACATATAATTTTTGTTAGAAGCAAAACATACAAAATTAGTAGTGAATTATGATTAACAGTTATGATTATTTGTATGGTTTTTAGTATTTATGAAAATTAGTAATGGAAGTGTTTCATGGTGTAAAGGTATATTCTAGTGTGTACAATCGTCCATTTCTTCTGGATAAAATGATAGATTAAGCACATAAGCAAAGGCAAGAAGGCGTCTGCCTGTCGGTTACATATTTAAAGTATACGCCTTTTTCCTTTTCTCATTGTGGTGATTATTTTATTCTCCTGTATAATAAAGCTGTTTTTTCCTCAGCAACAGGTACTGCAACAGTACAGGTTTATATACTCCCAATTTGTTATAACTAAGTTTATCTGAACTGTACGGTATTTCTATAATAAAATTTTATGAAATACGGATTCATATGCAGCATTGTATCGATGCCATTACAAACTTATTTTATAAGCAAACTACACTAATGAAGTTTATAAGTATGCTCAGAATTTTTTTTTTTCAAATTATTTCCGATTTTTGTGAATTTGACGAGTTGCCTTCATTAAAAATGCACCATATCTTCAAATAATAAATGATAAGTTTGGTAGTTTTCGCCAATTACTTAGGACACTTTTAATTTGATATTACATTCTATTTATATATATATATATATTTTGTTTTGACAGGCTTTATTTCTCTCTATGCCCAGTTTCTCTAATTTTTCTTTATGGGGCCTCTAGTTTGCACAACTACTTCAAATGTGAAGGTTGTTCACTGACAGATTCATTTTTAAAAGGTGGGGTATGCAGACGATCAAAAGAAGTTCGTTAATTCGATTCGTGGGTTTTACTAACAGATTCCTAAAAAATCTTATATGTGCAACACATGACTTTCTTTATATTATGCAATGCATTTACTATTTAACCGTAAAAACAATAGGTTATTCTTATAGCAGATCCTTATATTCTTTCCAAGATATTGAATTTTCATCAATCTGTAGTCATTTTCATTGATTTAGCCTCATTTTTATCTATTTGGCGAGTTTTTCGTTAATTTAGCAACATTTAAACAAGCCGCCAAGTTGATGACATTCCACCAAATTCGTCGTTAAAATCTCGCCAAGCGTTATGGATGGAGAGATAAGTTATCCTTACAGCAGATAAATGACTATTGGTGTTCAAATTCAAAAGCGTTACACAAAGTATCTTTTTTCATGAATGGAACGAGATAGATCAGATAAGTTTCAGATGATACAATCAGCCCCTTCTTCAGGATAAAATGACAGATTAAGCATATAAGCAAAGGCAAGAAGGCGTCTGCCTGTCGGTTACATATTAAAAATATACGCCTTTTTCCTTTTCCCGTTGTGATCATTATTTTATTGTCCTGTATAATAAAGCTCTTACAGGCAAGCTCTCAGCAACAGGTTGATACTATCTCTATTCATTATATACTCCCAATTTGTTATAACTAAGTTTATCAGATTCGCACGGTATTTCTATAATAAAATTCTATGAAATACGGATTCATATGCAGCATTGTATCGATGTCGTTACAAACTAATTTAATGGACAAACTCCACAAATGAAGTTCCTAAGTATGCTCAGAATTTTTTTTTTTCGAATTATTTCCGATTTTTGTGAATTTTGACGAGTTGGCTTCATTAAAAATGCAATATATTTTCAAATAATAAATGATAAGTTTGGTAGTTCCGCCAATTACTTACGAGAATTTTAATTTGATATTACATTCTATTTATATATATATATATATATATATATATATATATATATATATATTGTTTTGACAAGCTATATTTCTATCTATCCTCAGTTTCCCTAATTTTCCTTTTCTGGGGTCTCTGGATTGCACATTTACCTCAAATGTGAAGGTTGTTGGCTGAAAGATTCATTTTTAAAGGGTGGGGCGTGCAGACGAACACAGGAAGTTCGTTAATTCGATTCGTGTGTTTTACTAACAGATTCCTAAAAAATCTGATGTGTGCAACACATGACTTTCCTTATATAATGCAATGAATTTACTACTTTAACAGTAAAAACAATAGGTTATTCTTATAGCAGATCCTTATATTCCTTCCAAGATTTTGAATTTTCACCAATTAGTCGTCATTTTCATTGATTTAGCCACATTTTTATCTATTTGGCGAGTTTTTCGTTAATTTAGCAACATTTAAACAAACCGCCAAGTTGATGACATTCCACTAAATTCGTCGTCAAAATCTCGCCAAGCGTTATGGATGGAGAGATAAGTTATTCTTACAGCAGATAAATGACTATTGGTGTTCAAATTCAAAAGCGTTACACAAAGTATCTTCTTTCATGAAAGGAACGAGATAGATCCACGAGAATGATGTCACCCAATTTATCGCATGATATTGCATTCGGAAAGTGAACATGTTTCTCAATAGATAATACTTTTTGTTTTTCTTTACATGATTTTTTGATATTTTGTTTTAAAGTGTGCTGTATCTCGAGAACGGTTCATGTTAGCGTTCTAAAATTTAAGTCAATTGTTTTTAAATGAAAAATTACATCAGAATTGTCTATTTGCGTAACTTCATTAAAGGTTTTTATTTTTTAATGATTTTTTCAAAACTTCAATCGAAAATTTAGGATGGTTCTGGACATTCGATGACATTTAAAAACAACAGGCTTCTAGTATTCACTGATTGTGCTTTTTGTACTAAATTTCGTTCGAATCTCTCCATTGTTCGAATCGCTCCATTCGTTCGTCAGTTATCGCCTATACAGTCTCACTAACACACATACACACACAGACAGACATCACCTCAAAAATGTTCGATTCGTGATCAGGGATGCTTGAAACGTGCTCCCCCGTCGAAAACGCGAATTCGAATTTTCGACCCCGTCACAATACTTTCCTTATATATTATTGTATATAAGGAAAGCAAAAATCTAATCGGGGCAGCACTTTTCCTATATAATGCAATGAATTTATTTTTTTCAAAATGCAAAAATGGTGTATAAGCTCAGGACACAATGTTTTTAGTTTTGAATTTTACATTTGCCGTTTTTCGAATGGCAACATGTACAACTATTTGGGAGTACTCAATTAACTTATTTTTCTTGCAACTCTTAATAGACGATAGTCAGTATTGATAGTATCTACATGTTACCATATATATTACAACTTTTAATAATTAAATCTTTAACTTGATGCCCTTTTCATTAATGTAGTGCAATATTTGCAAATTTGACCATATTATTTTCAATCTGATTCGAAATATCACCTAGTTGGCAATATATCGCTAAGTTAGTCGCTACGTTTGTAAAATTTATCACGAAGCTATATATACAAAGGAGATAAGAATTGGTTTTTCCTATATATAAAAGACTATTAGCGAATTGTTATGCATCAAAATACAAAACTATTACTCAAAGCATTTTCTCTGATGAATAGGACGAACTAGATCCACCAGAATAGTGTTAACACATTTATTTTCTTATTTATTGCAAAATTTTATTTTCGGTTGATGTATATTGCCGTTTCATCAATACCCAGTTCAGGTTTTTGTGTAAAGGGGATCACAAAAGTCATCCAGAGATTATATTTAATGAGCATAGAAGATGGGCTTCGCTGCTCTTGTCGATAATAACAAAATAAATAAAATACAGTAACTATTAAAAGTCATGCCACAACATTTTTACCACATTTCTCTAGCGTGCGGAAGTGGAAATATATTCCTCGAAGTTTGCTTATACGCACACACCTTATACTATAGTACTAATAAATTAGAAAAGTTAGGCTATGAATGTTTCAGTAACGGTAGAACGTTTTCATCGCTTGGTGAACATTCCACTCAATTACTCCGTAGCGAATACTATTTTGAGCTACACTCTCTTGTTATATTCGTAAGAATGTTGTTGAAACCCCAATATACTCCAAATTTAAGAATACTAGTGAATAATTTATGCAAATCCAAGTAAACTTTTCTGGAATGTTGGGACGCTAATAGTTTGAGAAATATTCGCAATGCAATTTTATCGGCAAAATTATTACTCTATATTTATTTAAATCATTTCAGTGGGAGTAAATATGTATGTGAAAGTTTGAGCACGATTTGAAGATCATGTTTTATTTATGATGAACACATGCAAATGCTTTTATATTTTTCCATGTGAATAAATTTGGAACCGGAAAGCGGTTATTATTAAGCGTTTATTTTTGAAATAAAGCAGACGATAATACTGAAACATTTACGAAATTCTAGAATAGTCCTGTTGATAACAAACTCGGTTGCAGAATTAATAATTAAAGTTAAAAATATAATATGATTGTTTATAACAATGTTTGGGGATAGTCATTAAAGTCACAGTTTATAAAATATGTACCGCATCGTTAAGAAATTCATTAAAACTATGACTCCTAAAATCAAATACAATTTTGAGAAATTTAATATTACTAGCCGAATACCCGTTAAAAATCAACGGTTTCGCAATAAGCAAACCCTGAATAATGTAATTTTTTTAATTATTCTTGTTTCACATTTATTCGACAAATCGAATATTTTGGTGTGCAGAACCCCCTAAAGAAGAAAATACTGGGAAACAAAATTTGAGCATTTCTTCTTTTCAAATTATCTACCCGTACACCACATTAAAGTCTATGTCATCCCGAGGCACTCCTATTTTATTATTTCTCCTTTGGAACGAACATTTTTCTGTGAAGCACACCCATAAATGAACATTTTGAAAAACTCTGTCTTGGGTTATTTATCATATGATTGGCCCATATACCAAATATCAAGCCTCTATCACATTTAAAAGGAAGCGTGCCTCATTTATTCGGAAAATCGAACATATTAGTGTGCAGCACCCCTTAAAGTAGCTAAATAAGCCTTAAAGTAGCCTTAAAGTAGTTAAATATTGGAAATCTGAAATTTCACACTATCTTTCTTTCAAACTATCTACCCGTACACCAGATTTGAAGTCTCTATCCTATCGAGAAGCATGTTTTTTCTACCACTTCACCTTTCGAACGTTTTCTTTTGTGTAGCACTCCGTTAATGAACATTTTTGTTTAACAATATATTCATTTTTGGTTTTGTGTCAAATGGTTAGTCCATATACTAAATTTCAAGCCTCTATCACATTGTAAAGAAGGCGTTTTTCATGTGTACGGCAAATCGAACATTTAAGTGAGCGGCACCAAATACAATAGCAAATGTTGGAAAACTGAAATTGCACATTTTCTTCCTTTCCAACTTTTTACCAGTACACCGAATTTGAAGGCTCTACCTCATCGTGAAGCATGCTTTTCTAGCATTTTATCTTTCGAATGCTTTTGTGTGGTGTACCCACCCCCTTAACTATACATTTTTGAAAAACTCTATTCTTTTTGTGATTTCTATTAGGTGATTCGCCCATATACCAAATATCAAGCCTCTATCACGTTTAAAAAGGAGCGTTTCGCGTTTATTCCGAAAATTGAGCATTTTGGTGTGCGGCACCCCCTAAAGTAGAAAATATTGGTAAATTGAAATTGTACACTTTCTTCTTTTCAAACTATCTACCCTTACTCTAAATTTAATGTCTCTATCTCATTCCGAAGCATGATTTTTTATCAATTCACTTTTCGAACGTTTTACTCTGGAGTACCTCCTTAAACGAATATTTTTGAAAAACTATATTCGTCTTGGGTGTTTTCGTTAAATGATTAACCCGTATATCAAATTTCAAGACTCTATCAAATTTTAAAGGAGCCTTTTCTCATTTATTCGGTATATCGAACATTTTGGTGTGCGGCACCCCCTTAAGTAGAAAATATTAGAAATCTGAAATTGCACATTTTCTTCCTTTCGAACGATTTACCCATACACCAAATTTGAAGTCTCTATCTCATCGCAAAGCATGCTTCCCCATCATTTCACTTTTCGAACGTTTTGATGTGGGACACCCCTCTCTAGAGAACGTTTTCGAAAAATTCGATTTTTCCAGGTGTGCGGCACCCCCTTAAGTAGAAAATATTAGAAATCTGAAATTGCACATTTTCTTCCTTTCGAACGATTTACCCATACACCAAATTTGAAGTCTCTATCTCATCGCAAAGCATGCTTCCCCATCATTTCACTTTTCGAACGTTTTGATGTGGGACACCCCTCTCTAGAGAACGTTTTCGAAAAATTCGATTTTTCCAGGGGGTTTCATCGAACGACTGAGTCGTGTACCAAATTGCAAGTCTCTATCTATTCGGGAAGTTCCTAAAAAGCGTGACAGACACACAGACAGACGGACAGGGCAATTAGTATATATAGATTATTCAACATTCAAGACAAGCTACATTTTACTTATATTTTAATCCTATCGAGACATGTGGCAGTTTGAGTAATTAACTATTATTTTGCCAATTATGGATTGTCTCATATCTGCTAACCAAAACGAACGCCAAGAAAGATTGCGCAAAAAAGAACGTAATTGCATTATTAAACAGCAAATCAGAAGATCGCCAAGAGAGATTTCACCAAAAGGATCAGAATTGTGTTACTAAACGGGAATTCAGAAGTTCAGGAAAGCTTTCACCAAAAGGAGCAGAATTGCGTTACTAAGCAGGAAATCTGAAAATCGTCAAGAAATATTTCACCAAAAGGAACAGAAATGTGTTACAAAGCAGGAAATTACAAGATCGCCAATTGTTCTTCAATGTGATATATAGCAGCCATGAGATTAATTTTGTTTTTACTCGTATAACGAAAAAGTGATTCTGTTTGTTCCCAGTCACGACTTCTTCGACGTGTACCATGTGTTTAAAAATGTGGCCTCCATTATAAAAGTTTTGACTTCATTTTGGCCTTAGTTTAACATATTATTTTACATTAATGGTAGACGAATGGTGCTTTCTTCCTGGTTTATGCATATATTAGCACGGATACTGTCGGTGAGTAAATAATGTTTACTTTTCCGTACGATTGACTATACAGGGTGTCCCAAATAGATTGAAACACGCTTTAATTCTTTACCTGTTGGAGATAAGTATGTAATGCAAATAGCAAAAATACTAGAAGAATACCCGTTGAATATCTACGGTTTCACAATAAGCAACACCTGAATAATGTAAATTTTCGAATAATTCGCGCTTCACATTTATTCGGCAACTCGAATATTTTGGTGTGCAGAACCCCTAAAGAAGAAAATATTGGAAAATTTAAATTGCGCACTTCTTCCTTTAGAACTATCTACCGGTACACCAAATTAAAGTCTCTATCTCATCCCGAAGCATGCTAATTTATTATTTTCCCTTTCGAATGTTTTTCTGTGGAGCAGACTCATAAATGAACATTTCTGAAAAACTCTGTTCATCATGAGTTTTTTAGCTGATGATTGGCTTATATACCAAATATCAAGCCTGTATCACATTTAAAAGGAA
Organism: Amaurobius ferox; assembly: GCA_951213105.1. Lineage (NCBI taxonomy): Eukaryota > Metazoa > Arthropoda > Arachnida > Araneae > Amaurobiidae > Amaurobius > Amaurobius ferox. The sequence continues at coordinate 122,743,921 of OX578137.1, forward strand.
GAGTGCCTTATTATTCGGAAAATCGAACATATTGGTGTGCGGCACACCCTAAAGTAGCAAATATTGGAAATCTGAAAATGCACACTTTCTTCCTTTTAAACTATCTCCCCGTACACCAAATTTGAAGTCTCTATCTTTTCGCGAAGCATGTTTTTCTATCACTTCATCTTTTGAAAGTTTTTCTGTGTTGCACCCTCTTAAATGAACATTTTTGAAAAACCGTATTCATCTTAGGTTTGTTTTTCAAATGATGAGCCCATATACTAAATTTCAAGCTTCTATCCCATTGTAAAGGAAGCACTTTCAGTTTGTTCGACAAATCGAATATTTTAGTGAGTGGCACCCCCCCCTACAATACCAGATGTTGGAAAACTGAAATTGCACACTTTCTATATTTCCAACTATTTACCCCTACACCATATTTGAAGTCTCTATCTCATTGCAAAGCATGCTTTTTCTATCAATTCACCTTTCGAATGTTTTTGTGTACAGGACCCATAAAATGCATTTTCATTGGGTTTACTATCACATTATTCTCCCATATACCAAATATCAAGCCTCTATCAAATTTTAATGTAGTCGTTTCTCATTTATTCGGTAAATCGAACATTTTGGCGTGCAGCACCCCCTTTAAGTAGAAAATATTCGAAATCTGAAATTGTACACTTTCTTCCTTCCAAAAGGTTTACCCATACACCAAATTTGAAGTATCTATCTTATCGCAAAGCATACTTTCCTATCATTTCACTTTTCGAACATTTTGGTGTGGAGCACCCCCTAAACGTACGTTTTAAAAACTGTATTGGTTTTGGGTGTTTTCTTCAAATGATTAGCCCATATACCAAATTTCAAGCCTGTATCAAATTTTAAAGTAGCCGTTTCTCATTTATTCGGTAAATCGAACATTTTGGTGTGCAGCACCCCCTTAAGTAGAAAATATTCAAAATCTGAAATTGTACACTTTCTTCCTTTCAAACAGTTTACCCATACATCAAATTTGAAGTCTCTATCTTATCGCAAAGCATGCTTTCTCATCATTTCACTTTTCGAACGCTTTGGTGTGGGGCACCCCCTCTATAGAATGTTTTCGAAAAATTCGATTTTTCCAGGGTGTTTTATCGAACAACCGAGCCGTGTACCAAATTGCAAGTCTCTATCTATTCGGGTAGTGTCTAAAAAAGGCGTGACAGACAGACGGACAGACAGACGGACGGACACTTGGCAATTAGTATATACTAGCCGAATACCCGTTGAAAATCAACGGTCTCGCAATAAGCAACCCCTGAATAATGTAAATTTTTTAATAATTCGCGTTTCACATTTATTCGACAAATCGAATATTTTGGTGTACAGAACCCCCTAAAGAAGAAAATATTGGGAAATTAAATTTCCGCACACACATTTCTTCCTTTCGAATTATTTACCCGTACACCACATTAAATTCTATCTCATCCCGAGGCACCCCTATATTAGTATTTCTCCTTTGGAACTTTTTTCTGTGAAGCACATCCATAAATGAACATTTTTAAAAAACTCTCTTTGTCTTGGGTTTTTTATCAGATGATTGGCCCATATACCGAATATCAAGCCTCTATCACATTTAAAAAGAAGCTTGCCTCATTTACTCGAAAAATCGTATTACATATTAGTATTACATATTAGGTATTACATATTATTACATATTAGTGTCGGCACCCCTTAATGTAGCAAATATTGGAAATCTGAAAATTCACACTTTCTTCCTTTCAAACTATCTACCCGTACACCAAATTTGAAGTCTCTATCCTATCAAGAAGCATGTTTTTCCTATCACTTCACATTTCGAACGTTTTTCTGTGTAGCACCCCGTTAATAAACATTTTTGTCAAACTGTATTCATGTTTGGTTTTTTTGTCAAATGGTTAGCTCATATACTAAATTTCAAGCTTCTATCACATTGTAAAGGAGGCGTTTTTCATTTGTTCGGCAAATTGAACATTTTAGTGATCGGCACCCCCTACAATAGCAAATGCTGGAAGTTTGAAAATGCACACTTTTTTCCTTTCCAACTTTTTACCAGTACACCAAATTTGAAGTCTCTATCTTTTCGCGAAGCATGCTTTTCTAGCATTTCATCTTTCGAATGCTTTTGTGTGGAGTACCCACCCCCTTAACTATACATTTTTTAAAAACTATATTCCTTTTGTGATTTCTATGAGATGATTCGCCCATATACCAAATATAAAGCTTCTATCCTGTTTTTAAAGGAGCGTTTCTCCTCTATTCCGAAAATCGAACATTTTGGTGTGCGGCACCCCCTAAAGTAGAAAATATTGGTAAACTGAAATTGTACACTTTCTTCCTTTTAAACTATCTACCCTTACACCAAATTTGATATCGCTATCTCATTCCAAAGCATGCTTTTTTTTATCAATTGATTTTTCGAACGTTTTACTCTGAAGCACCCCCTTAAACGAACATTTTTGAAAAACTGTATACGTCTTGAGTGTTTTCGTCAAATTATTAGCCCATATATCAAATTTTAAGCCTCTATCAAATATTAAAGACGCCTTTACTCATTTATTCGGTAAATCGAACGTTTTGGTGTGCGGCACCCCCTTAAGTAGAAAATGTTGGAAATCTGAAATTGCACACTTTCTTCCTTTTGAACGATTTACCTATACACCGAATTTGAAGTCTCTATCTCATCGCAAAGCATGCTTTCCTATCATTTCACTTTTCGAACGTTTTGGTGTGCGGCACCCCCTTAAGTAGAAAATATTGGAAATCTGAAATTGCACATTTTCTTCCCTTCGAACGGTTTACCCATACACCGAATTTAAGGTTTCAATCTCATCGCAAAGTATGCTTTCCTATCATTTAACTTTTCGAAAGTTTTGGGGGTGCGGCACCCCCTTAAGTAGAAAATATTGGAAATTTGAAATTGCACACGTTCTTCCTTTTGAATGATTCACCTATACACCAAATTTGAAGCCTCTATCGCATCGTAAAGTATGCTTTCCCATCTTTTCATTTTTCGAACGTTTTGTTGTGGGGCACCCCCTCTATAGAACGTTTTCGGAAAATTCGATTTTTCCAGGGGGTTTTATCGAACGACCGATCCGTGTACCAAATTGTAAATCTCTATCTATTCGGGAAGTGCCTGAAAAAAGCGTGACAGACAGACAGACAGACAGACAGACGGACAGACGGACACTTGGCAATTAGTATATATAGATAGATAGATTGAAAGTAAGGTAGGACATAAGACTACGTTAATGAAATAGTCCTCCCAGTAATTTTCAAAAAGTTTCCCTTTCTAAATTTTTATACGACCCCTTTAGACAAATTTGGTCAATCAGAATTTTTTTTATTTTTAATGCAACAAGATCATTAAAAAATCGCATATCTGTATAGCGAGTTATGTATTATTGAAAATTGAACATTGGGAATGGGGATCATACATCAAATTTGAAATATAAATTTGTGACATATCACAAAAAGATAAAACTGGATGATAATGCATAGGATACCCAACCGCGTAGTGAGTACCACAGCTTTAAATGATCTCTGTCTGTGTAATGCTTTATTTAGATGCATTTGTGATAAAAAATTTTGACACAGATTAACGTATTTTTGATCTAAACAATTTCTGTCGTCAATTTGTTTATGATCTCCATTTTCACTGATGAAACAGCCTTTCACATGGTACGGAAAAGTGGCATAAGTTAGATTTTTTCCTTTATCATAATTCAGTTGATTTTAAAGATACAGATATGCCGTTTTTTTAATGATCTTGTTGCATTAAATATAAAAATTTTCTAATTGACCAAATTTGTCTAAGGGGGTCATATAAAAATTTAAAAAGTGTAACTTTTTGAAAATTAATGGCAGAACTATTTCATTAACCAAGTCTTTTTTCCTACCTTACTTTCAACATTTTTGCAATTTACATTGCCCACTTATCTTCAACAGGTAAAGAATTAAAGCGCGTTTCACTCATTTTGGGACATCCTATAGAGAAAATATTGTTTTCGCGAGAAATTTCGATTTCGGGAATTTGATACCTATATATGTTTTAGGATCCTCTGAACACATTTTGACTATTTTTGAAACTAACCGATTTCTTGCTTACACGATAGCTACCACAAACACCAGTGGATTTTCATGAAGCTTTAGATCCGGTCTTACTATAGAAATATCTAAATCGAGATAGAGTTTTTTTTTTTTAAATTCGAGCAAGAACTTCGAAATTTTATATTTTTCTAACGTATCAGCATAGGACAAAATTCAACACATTTATGCGTAAAACGGATTATTTATGGCATATTGATTAATAAATTTAATAGTTGCAATGTCTATAAGGAAAAATAGCCGTGATACATTTCTTGTGTTCGCGATGTCTTTATGCCCTCTTCCGAGGGTGGCCATATTCAAACTTGATATCAATCGAAATATTTTTCAAGCTCATTATAATAATGGGTAAATTCTACTATAATTGTGATCATTTGAAACAACAATACAGATTTTTCAAATTTTTCTTCTTGCAAAATTTGCGAAATTTGCAAAGGAAAGAAGTAAAAAAGAAAAGTCAAACTACTTAAAAATTTAAAAGTGGATTTTGGAATAAAAATGTTGAATTGAGTCACACTTCAGTTAATTTTAATTGGAGCAATCTGAGTTTGCTCCGACGAAAGTAAGATGCTTATAGGTAGGTTTTAGATACTTATAGTTGGTTTTTATTATAGTAGATACTTATATCCAAGATATTGAATTTTCGACGATTAGTCGCCATTTTCATTGATTTAGCGTCATTTGTATCCATTTGGTGAGATTTTCGTTAATTTGGCAATATTTAAAAAGTCGCCAAGTTGGAGACATTCTGCCAAATTCGTCGCCAAAATCTCGCCAAGCGTTATGGACAGAGAAATGCGTTATTCTTATAGCAGATAAATGACTATTGGCGTTCAAATACAAAAGTATCTGTCAAAGTATCTTTTCTCATGAATGGAACGAGCTAGATCCACGAGAGTGATATCACTAAATTTATCGCATGATATTGCATATGAAAAGTGACCATGTTTCTCACCAGTTAATATATTTTTTTAATTTATGGGATTTTTTGATAAATTTCTTTGAAAAGTATCTTAAGAACGGTTCATGCTAGCTTTCTAAAGTTGAAGCCAATCGTTTGTGTCCTGAACATTCGATTACGTTTAAAAACAATAGGCTTCCAGTATTAACGGATTGTGATTTTTGTACCAAATTTAATTCGAATTGATTCATTCATTCGTGAGAAATCGTGTCCACAGTCTCACTGACACACACACACACAGACACATACACACATACACACACACGTACACACATACATACACACATACACACACATCACCTCAAAAATGTTTGATTCGTGATCAGGGATGCTTGTAACGTGCTCTCCCGTCGAAAACTCGAATTCGAATTTTCGACCCCGTCACAATATTTCCTTATACATTATGTATATAAGGAAAGTAAAAATGGAACATAAAAGACCTCGACGATATTCTGCCTTTATTAACATAGCAAACGCCAAGCATGCGCAACTTCTGTTTCTTTACAAACTGTTTGTATGTAGCTCTAATACGTTCAAACTAATCCATGGGTCCTGGTTCTCAAACAGCTCTAATTAGATCGGCTGTAAATATTTTATTTCCAGGTGGTAATATATTGAACGAATTGAACGACCAGACTGAAGGTTTTCACTTAGGCAATTTCTAACTGTTTTACAAATGAAGTTATTGACAATTGTATATAACATTAATATATTATAAGAGGAATGACGTCGATTAATGGAAACTTGATAAGTGATCCTATCTTTTGTAAAACTAACAAATATTGTCTTAGCAAGGAATAAGAGTGCAAATATGGTGTTTTGTACATAATTGCTTAAGCACCATATATTTTGAGTGTAATATAGATGTTACTCCTTCAAACATAAAATTGAAATACGATTATTTTTAATATGTTTGTACTCTTTATTCCTCTATTATTTTACAGAAAAAAAAATCGTATTTGCCGTAACTCTCCTTGAATATATAATCTCTCCAAATTTCTAAAAATCTTTGCCTTCTACTTTTAAAATGAAGTCTATAATGTGCATATTTATATCATATTTCATGTTTTGCCTCTATAAATATAAGATTTTCTATTTGATATCATTATATTTTTGAAAGAATTGAGTTAGTAGTTTCCGATTTAAACTTCTGTCATAAAAAACATGCGTAATAAAAGATAATCACATAAAATTCAAATTCTCTATGGATTCGACTTTGTTTTAAAGGAATAGGATTTAAATAAAAAAAAAACCAGGATATTTATGAATAAGAACATTTTATAGAATTTTGTCATATGTAAAGTTTCATTGGAACTTATTTCTTTCAGTATGTGATTTCTTTCGTTGTATAATATTTTTCTCGGATTCCACATCTGTGTATCCGCAACAAAGTATAAGATATTAAAAAAACATATTTAAATACCATGCAAATGTAAAGTTTTATTCTTAGCACAATTTTGTATAAAGAGAATGATTGATATAGTTTACAAAACATTTATGTAAGTCACAAAGTCTTAATATTTTTCTGTTACACATAAGTATGTTGCATAAAATGCATTTTTGAGAATAAAGCAACAAGGAGGAAGCAGAAACGAATTAAAATTTTTTGAAAGGAACCGAAAACGAATTTTACGTGTTTAAAAAATGTACAGTGCGGATTTACAAATAATGCTGATACATATATATATTTATATATATATATATATATATATATATATATATATATATATATATATAAGAGAGAATGAAGAAAGAACGACAATGTATCAAAATTTCGCCGGGGGGATTGTGACCCCCACTTTCCGGTTAAGCCAGCTTGATGTCATGACGACACTCCGGGAAGCGGATACACTGTCGTAAACCAAGTACACTATACTAAAACTAAAAATGTAAAGTCAAAAATGTGAAAGAACCATTCTGCTTTCACATGCTAATATTATTACAATAAAAAGTTTATTGCAAGTTATCAAGATAAAAATGTTTATATACAGCTTCATCAATCTAAAACTGAAATTGAAAATCGCATCAAGGCTAGATATAAAATTTTGAGTTACAACATGAATTCAATCAGATTCCCATATATAACTCTTATACCTAAACTACATAAAAATCCTGTAAAATTTAGACCAGTCACAAATGGATATAACACTTATTTAACTCATGCTAATGTAAAATTATTAAGACTTTTGAGGAACATATTGTAAAAAATTAAAAATTCTGGAGTATATTACATAAATAATAGTTTTGAAGTTATGGAAAAACTTAAATATATTTCTGATAATTTACATTACAAAAGTTGTGATTTTAATGACCTTTTCTGCAATATTGACATAAATGATTTATTTTACATATTGATGGAGTTGAATGATAAGTATGAAATGCAAAACCTTATTAAAAAACATGTTTTCAAGTATTTGGTCGAAATGGTTTTATTTGAAACAGTATTATACGACGGAACATTATTTCATGAACAGCGATATAGCATACCTATGGGAGAGGCTTGCTCCTCTATTCTAGCAGATATCTACTCAAATAAATATGAAGAAGGAACTCATATACTAAATGAAATAATATTTATTCGATATATGGATGACATTTTGTATGCTTGCCCCGATAGCCAATATAACTTAGATTTTACTTTTTATCCATCGAACTTAACCTTGATAGAAACAGCACATAACATTGATCAAAGCTTTAATTTCCATATACCAGCAATCCAATATCCAGCTCCTATATACCAGCAATCTAATGGTTACGCTGGATTTAAACTTTATGATAAAAAAAAATATTTCAATTTTAAAATAAATTACGTAATTCAATGGAATTCATGTTTACATCGTAATGTATTCAGAAACATTATATTAAACTTTTTAATCAGAAGCAAACGATTAAATAGCAGTGAGGAAAATCGATATGGAAGCGATCTAAGTTACCTGAATGAGGCTATTGCAAAGGGTTACCCTTTGCGTTTTGTAAGTAACATTATACGAAAATTCTACAACATAACCGTAACGGAAAGTTAAAGCTTATATTTATATAAAGGTACACTTGCAGTTTGAACAGGAGATATGATGCTGCCACGGACGTAATAGTTGAACTGTTAAAAGGTATTTTATACCAAAACCGGTAGTGTCAGTTACAATTTTGATGCCTGGATGGTGACGTGTGTACGAGGTTTGTTTGTCTTGTTATATATTTGATTTTTAAATAGTCATATGTGTTGCTGTTTTATTGTAATGAAACTTGAAGATACAGTTTTTGTGGTATCGTCAGTATGGGTCTTTCACATTTTTGACTTTACATTTTTAGTTTTAGTATAGTGAACTTGGTTTACGACAGTGTATCCGCTTCCGTGAGTGCCGTCATGACATCAAGCTGGCTTAACCGGGAAGTGTGGGTCACAATCCCCCCCGGAGAAATTTTGATACATTGTCGTTCTTTCTTCATTCTCTCTTGTTTTATATAAATGTACTTGGTTGAGCAGCATTGCGCCTAAAGGTATATTTTCAGTTGGTTGATTTCAATGTGGTTGATAGATTTATTTATTTGTATATATATATATATATATATATATATATATATATATATATATATATATATATATATATATATATATATATATATATATATATAAGAAATACAATCCCAAAAAGTATGAAATTATCAAAGCTAGCTTCTAACCAGGAAATAGGGGTCGCAATCCCCCTTGACCTTTCTGCAACCCTGTAAAAACAATCATTCCATCTATATATTTACTTTTTTCATTTTAAATCTTATATATATATATCATTCATATATACATACATGTCTCGGTTATAATTCACCTGGTTTTTTTATTTGTCCTTCCACTAGCCAATAGACAGTTCCAATGGTGTCCATAGCTAAACATTATCGCCATTGTCAGAAACAGGCAATTCTATCGGTTTTAATTCGAATTGTATGGGTGTCCTGCCGAGAATGCAATTTCGAACTAACCGCCGTTTTTTGTGTAGTTTCAGTTGATTGTACTCCATGTTTAGATCTTCAATCTTGAGCTATTTATTATTGCCTTTTCTCATTTTTGAAGCAATTGCTATTTAACACTTTACAATAAAGTTGAAAAGTGTTTATGACTTTGTTCATTCCATCTGTCTGTCTGTGTGTCCGTTAGCATGATAACTACCGTAAAAATGACTTACTCAAAATGAAATTTTAGTATGTTGTTCCGACGGTCCGTAGGACCTACGGGAACATAAATGAATAATATCACACAATTAGTTTTGGATTGAACCCGGGTAGAAAAATTGAAACACATTGAGCCCTATGGGACCTTTTATATGAAGCGATCACGTGGCCATGATATGAAAAGATAACATGACCCACTTCAAAATAATGTATGGCATCCATCAAGTCTCAAAATCGAGATTTTTTAAGTTCTTTTTAATTCATATTGAGTGTTGTATCCGTCTTAAAACCACTTTATTTTTGCTTAAATTCTGTGCATCTACATACTGAAACAACGCAATTACAATATAATTGAGTTTAAATGATCATCCAAATTAGATTATTTCTGCAACGAAGCCTATTTTTCACCTATGGAAAATGTAAATACCAAAAGATGTTGAATGAGTTGTACAAGAATTGCTATTTCTTTAACGTAAAATTATTTATCTCATCATCAATTATCGTAGTATTATGATAGTTTTAAAAATATTACCGAGGAATATATCGCACTTTAGAGATGTTTAAACCAGGCTATTTATATTTCAATGCCGTCATTTGAATGAAGTTCATTTTTTTCGATGAAGGTTTTAGTTTTCAAATATAATAAATTCTTGTAGTATTGTGATACGTTTTAAAATATTACCGAGGAATGTATTGCATTTTAGACTTGTTTAAATAAAATTGCATTGAAGTTGAAAAGTGTTTCATAATCAATGCTTTAGGCATGATTGATCTTTCTCGTTTATTTTATATATATTTATATATATACCTTTTTATTTATTTATGATTTTGGTATGTTCATATTCCCCGCACCACCTTTTTATTATAGTGATAAGATACCTTCTATTTATAACACTTCACAACAAAGTTGAAAAGTGTTTATGACTTTGTTCATTCTGTCTGTCTGTCTGTCTGTCTGTCCGTTAGCACGATAACTGTCGTAAAAATGTCTTTATCAAAATGAAATTTTAGTATGTTGTTCAGACTGTCTGTGAGACCTATGGGAATATAAATGAATAATACCACCCAATTGGTTTTGGATTGTACCCGAGTTGAAAAAATGAAATACACTGAACCATATGTGACCTAATTCTTAAATTTTTAAGCGGATTTAAAATTCACAAATTGCTTCGAAAATTTTAGGAAATATTCAAATTATCCCATAAAATATATAAAAAAAATTTCAGCAAAATGTACAAAGTAGTTTTTTAAATAAAAATGAAAATAATAATTACACCTTTTATATGAAGCAATCACGTGTCCACTATATGAAAAGATGACGAGACCCACTTCAAAATAAAATATGGCATCCATCGTGTGTCAAAATCGTGATTTCTAAAGTTCTCTCTAATTCATATTTCGTGTTGTATCTGTCCTAAAACAGCTTTATGTTTGCTTAAATTCTGAGCATCTACATACTGAAATAACGCAATTACAATATATTTGAGTTTAAAGGATCATCCAACTTTGATTATTTCTTTCTACAACGAAGCCTATTTTTCACTTATGGAAAATGTAAATACCAAAAGATGTTGAATGAGTTGTACACGAATTGCTATTTCTTTAACGTAAAATTATTTATCTAATGGAGTCTGCAATATAGCAGATATGAATGAAATATCAATTGATTTAACAGAGAGAAGGACAATTTTTTCGATGAAGTTTTAAGCATAGAGTTTAATTACTTTTATCTCCATGGTCTTATGTTTTTAAATAAAATAAATTAGTATTGTGAAGAAGGATATGAATGGAAAAATGTTTATCAATGAAGTGCTGCTTTTATAGAAAGAACCAGACTTGTTATATTTCGATGACGTCATTTGAATAAATTTCATTTGTTTTCGATAAAGTTTTCAAATATCATAAACTATTGTAGTATTATGACAATTTTAAAAATATTATCGAGGAATGTATCGCATTTTAGAGATGAGAAACCAGGCAATTTATATTTCAATGCCGTCATTTGAATGAAGTTCATTTTTTTCGATGAAGTTTTAAGTTTTCAAATATAATAAATGAAGGTGTTATTGTGATAATTTTAAAAATATTACCGAGGAATGCATCGCATTTTAGAAATGCTTACATAAAATTGCATTGAAGTTGGAAAGTGTTTTATAATCAATGCTTTATGCATGATTGATCTTTCTTGTCATCATATTTGTCATGACATTTTCTAAAATATTATTATGTATCATGATCATCATTATCATAGCACCATAAAACGTATTAGTACATTTATGATAAATTACTGATAATAACTGATACATAGGTATTACGTATCAGTTATTATCAGTAAAATGCTGTGGAGTCCATTTTCTCCCTCTCTCACATTTGTCTCTTGTTAAGACCAGACGAAGAAAACACCCGTACTAAAACCTTTCCCATGACGTGAGTCTTGGGTTGCCATACGCCGAAGTCTGAAGAAGGGTTGTCAAATTTGGAGATTTATCGCTAATTTGGCGACATTTCGAAGATTCGAAAAAACTTCGTAATAACTAATATTCTAAGATATGACTAAGATATGACAGATTTCCAGATGTTTCAATAGAAAGTCCATAAAAGGAATGACTCCGTTTGAGAACAGTTGTACATAATGCGAGCTACACTGAACTGTGGTTTTTAACACTTTACAACAAAGTTGAAAAATGTTTCTGACTTTGTTCATTCTGTCTGTCTGTCCGTTAGCACGATAACTGCCGTAAAAATGACTTAATCAAATTGAAATTTTAGTATGTTGTTCAGACGTTCTGTAGGACCTATGGGAATATAAAAGAATAGTATCACCCAATCAGTTTTGGATTGAACCCGGGTTGAAAAAATGAAATACATTAACCCTATGGGAACAAATTTTTTAAACATGATTTAATCGGATTTAAAATTCACAAATTGCTTCGAAAATTTCAGGTAATATTCAAATTGTTCCATAAAATATATATAAAAAAATCAGCAAATTATATTCAGTAGTTTTTTAAATAAAAGTTAAAATAATAATTACACCTCATATATGAAGCAATCACCTGACCATTATATGAAGAGATAACGTGACCCACTTCAAAATGAAATGCGGCATCCATCTTGTCTCAAAATCGTGATTTTTTAAAGTTCTTTTTAATTCATATTGAGTGTTGTATCCGCCCTAAAACAGATTTATTTTTGCTTAAATTCTGTGCATCTACATACTGAAACAACGCAATTACAATATATTTGAATTTAAATAATCATCCACATTTGATTATTTCTACATCGAAGCCCATTTTTCACTTATGTGAAATGTAAACAGCAAAATATGTAGAATGAGTTGCATAAGGATTGCTATATCTTTTTAACGCAAAATTATTTAGCTCATGGAGTCTGCATAGCTGATTTGAATGAAATATTCATTGATTTTACAGAGAGAAGGACGATTTTTTTCTATGAAGTTTTAAGCATAGGGTTTAATTACTTGTGGCCTCTTGGTCTTAAGTTTTCAAATAAAATAATTTATTTTAGTATTGTGTTGAAGGAAATGAATGTGAAAATGTTTAGGAATGAAATGCTGCTTTTATAGAGAGAGCCAGGCGTGTTATTTTTTGCATGACGTCATTTGAATGAATTTCAGTTGTTTTCGATGAAGATTTCAAATATAATAAATTATTGTAGTATTATGATAATTTTATAAATATTACCGAGGAATGTATCGCATTTTAGAGATATTTAATCCGGGTAATTTATATTTCAATGCAGTCATTTGAATGAAGTTCATTTTTTCGATGAATGTTTAAGTTTTCAAATATAATAAATTAATGTAGTATTGTGATACGTTTTAAGATATTACCGAGGAATGTATTGCATTTTAGAGATGTTTAAATACAATTGAATTGAAGTTGGAAAGTGTTTCATAATCAATGCTTTAAGCTCGATTGTTCTTTCTTCTTACCCTTAGTCTTGGTCTATAGCTACTTATTTGTAACAGATTCACTAGAGATAAGTTTTTTGTACTTACCGTAGTTTATGCATAGTTTTCGATTGAAAATTTCAATTTATATATCTATATAAATAAAAATGAAAATCTGTCTGTCTGTCTGTCTGTTTGTCACACCATCACGGGAGAACGGCTGAACCGAATTTGATGAAATTTTGTGGGTAGCCCAGAAATAGCCCCACTTAAAATTATATCCGTGTTTTGAGTTTCTACGACCAGTGGTTCTCGAGATATTAGTAAAAAACGAAATTTTCGTTTGTCTCATCATCACGGAAAAACGGCTGAACCGAATTTAATGAAATTTGGTGAATAGCCTTGAAATATCCCCCCATAAATTTTGTCCAAGTTTTGAGTTTCTAAGACCTGGGGTTGTCGAGATATTAATGAAAAACGGAACTTTTTCCTAGGAGTTCTACTCCTTAACTCCGTGGTTTATCCAAACGAAAAGCTTGAAAATCGTTTGAAAGTGAATTAAAATTTAATCTCTGAGTTTGATGGGAGATTTTTTGCGTTAATTAGTCACTTTCTGAAAAAATGAATTGTTTGAAACATGATTTAAAGGGGAAATCTATCTCCATGGTTCATGGTTTATTTAAAACAAGCTTTTACGGAACAATGAGAAGTATAGAAAAATCAAAATCGTTATTTAATTTCGCAGTTTATGTTATAAGACATGACATATTTAACATGTTATAAGATTCTATCTTATATCATGTTACTCAGAAACGCAATTAAATTAAATCTGTCTGTTAATTTTAATAATTATTTTTTCGATTTGAATAATAAATAAATGGATATAAAAATATATTTTAGAAAAGAACGATTTGATTTTTCTTATAGCATTTTTGACTGGATAATATCAATTACGGTCTTCAGGTTTAAAAATTATTATTATTTATATTTTCGGGGATTATTGATTCAAGGATTATTGATATTTTCAAGTTATTATGCAATTATTTTATTATGACAAAAATTGTTTAAACTCATATATTGTATGTTGTACGAATCTTCTACAAATACACGTGTATATCTTTTAATCTACGAGAATATAAGTAGTACAGGTATATTGACATATGTTTTGATATATATTGGCATATATTGGAATCAATTACGACCTTCTGGTATGAAGAGTACGGATATTATTGATGTTTTCAATTTATTACGTCATCTGTTTTATTTTGGCAAATATTTTTGAGACGCATATTGTAATACGGGTAATCTTCTACTAACACATTGGCATATTTTCTGATCTGCGACAATATAATTAGTACGGGGTTGCATATATTCATTCAATTCCTATTTTTTCTTCTGTAAATTTGCTTACAAAAGGGGGCAGGATGTTTTATTCTTCAGATCTGATCGTGAAGATAATTTTGCATAGTGAGAACATATATTCTTAAACTTCTCTTTAGGAGCAATAAATTTAATATTTTAACAGAATTTGCACGTGATTGCGAACTTTAAGTTTCTTTAAATTATACACTCCGTACGAATAACGGGTGTGCTGTTAGTGGTTAATAAATTTTAACATTTTAGGAGGATATATCATGTTGCTCGGCATCGCAATTAAATTAAATGTGTTTGTTAATGTTTTTGTTATTTTTTTTCGATTTAAATAATAAATAAATGGATAAATGGATATAAAAGTATATCTTATGAATGGACGGTTTGATTTTTCTTTTAATTATATTAATTGCTGACTGCGTACATCAATTTCATTTATTTTGGCAAAGAGTTTTCAAGCTTATATCGCATTTAGCTACTAAACTCATATATTGTGTTCAGCCAATAAATTCATATAGCCGATTGTTTAAACAGAAAAGAGTAGAGCGGGTATATCTTCTAATACAATTGTAGTGTTTTCATTTAGTATATTGAAACGGGATAAGAATGTTTCATTCAGATCTGCAAATTCAAAGCTACGAATTTGGAGGGATATCGCTAATTTGACAACTTTTCTTAAACTTTGCCAAATTGACGGAAATGTCGCCAAATTGATATAAACGACACACAAACAGCTGCCATAAACCTTCGGGTTGGTCGTGTGGCTTGGGTCTTCTACATATCAATGAAATTTTTTTTTGTTTTGTTAGAAGAGAGTACTGAAATGATGTTTGGTTAGCATTTATCTGTCAGACCAACCATCCTACTTAGTAATACATTTAGCGAATTTTTAAAATGTCACCAAATTGATAAAAATGTTTTCAAATCTATAAAAATATCTTGAAATTGATAAAATTGCGCTACATAAATGATATTAATTGTTTTTTGTTAGGGGATAGTATTGTGATGATATTTCGTCAATTTGTCGCAAAGTGGAATTGTCAGTTCTACAGTCCTACTTGGCGATAAATTTGGCGATTTTTTAAAATGTCGCTAATTTGACGAAACTGTCGCCAAATGTTCCATAGAAATATAACTATTTAGACGATATTTTTTCTACCAATTTATTTGAAGCAAATGATATCATGTCGCTTAGCAACGGATTTAAATCCAATGTGTTTATGCGGCAGACGATTTTTATTAAATCCTTTCCGATTTGAATAATGAAGATATGTATATAAAATAAATTTCATTGCCATTTCATTTTGGACTGGATAATATCAATTATACTCTTCAGGTTTAACCATTATTATTATTGATATTTTCCGGAATTATTGATTCAGGGATTATTGATATATTTAAGTTATTACGCCATTGTTTTATTGCGGCAAAAATTGCTGACACACGCATGTTGTACGTTGTACGAGTAATCTTCTAGGAATGCACGGGTATATCTTCTAACCTACGAGAATATAAGTAGTACAGGTATATTGGCATATATATTGGAATCAAGTACAGTCTTCTGGTATGAAGATTAAGGGGATTAATTATATATTCAATTTATTACGTCGTCTGTTGTATTTTACCAAAAAACATTTGTGACTCATATTGCAAAACGGGTAATCGTCTTCTAATAATCGGACATTATAAGTAGTACGTGTATATCTTCCCATATAATTTTAGCACTTTAATTTTGACATATATTGGAATAAATGACTGTCTTCAGATTTAAAGATTACGGGTTTATTGGTATTTTCAATTTATACATGTAATCTACTAATACAGGTTATATTTTCTAATATTCGCGTATATAATTAGTACGGGTCCCATACAATTTTAACGCTTTTATTTTGCATATATTGATTCAATTCCATATTTTTTTTTATATTTGCTTACATAAGGGGTCCAAGATGTTTTATTCTTCAGATATGTCCATGAAGATAATTTTATATAGCGAGAACAGAGATTCTTAAACTTCTTTTTAGGAGCATTATATTAAATATTTTAACAGAATGTTTTGATTAAACATGTCATTTAGTATACTATAAGAATTTGGGCATGATTATGAATTTCAAGTTTCTTTATATTATATACTCCGTACGAAGAACGGGTATGCTGCTAGTCTATATAAATAAAAATGAAAATCTGTCTGTCTGTCTGTCTGTCTGTCTGTTTGTCACACCATCACGGGAGAACGGCTGAACCGAATTTGATGAAATTTTGTGGGTAGCCCAGAAATAGCCCCACTTAAAATTATATCCGTGTTTTGAGTTTCTACGACCAGTGGTTCTCGAGATATTAGTAAAAAACAAAATTTTCGTTTGTCTCATCATCACGGAAAAACGGCTGAACCGAATTTAATGAAATTTGGTGAATAGCCTTGAAATATCCCCCCATAAATTTTGTCCAAGTTTCGAGTTTCTAAGACCTGGGGTTGTCGAGATATTAATGAAAAACGGAACTTTTTCCTAGGAGTTCTACTCCCTAACTCCGTGGTTTATCCAAACGAAAAGCTTGAAAATCGTTTGAAAGTGAATTAAAATTTAATCTCTGAGTTTGATGGGAGATTTTTTGCGTTAATTAGTCACTTTCTGAAAACATGAATTGTCTGAAACATGATTTAAAGGGGAAATCTATCTCCATGGTTCATGGTTTATTTAAAACAAGCTTTTACGGAACAATGAGAAGTATAGAGAAATCAAAATCGTTATTTAATTTCGCAGTTTATGTTATAAGACATGACATATTTAACATGTTATAAGACTCTATCTTATATCATGTTACTCAGAAACGCAATTAAATTAAATCTGTCTGTTAATTTTAATAATTATTTTTTCGATTTGAATAATAAATAAATGGATATAAAAATATATTTTAGAAAAGAACGATTTGATTTTTCTTATAGCATTTTTGACTGGATAATATCAATTACGGTCTACAGGTTTAAAAATTATTATTATTTATATTTTCGGGGATTATTGATTCAAGGATTATTGATATTTTCAAGTTATTATGCAATTATTTTATTATGACAAAAATGTTTAAACTCATATATTGTATGTTGTACGAATCTTCTACAAATACACGTGTATACCTTTTAATCTACGAGAATATAAGTAGTACAGGTATATTGACATATGTTTTGATATATATTGGCATATATTGGAATCAATTACGACCTTCTGGTATAAAGAGTACGGATATTATTGATGTTTTCAATTTATTACGTCATCTCTTTTATTTTGGCAAATATTTTTGAGACGCATATTGTAATACGGGTAATCTTCTACTAACACATTGGCATATTTTCTGATCTGCGACAATATAATTAGTACGGGGTTGCATATATTCATTCAATTCCTATTTTTTCTTCTGTAAATTTGCTTACAAAAAGGGGGGCAGGATGTTTTATTCTTCAGATCTGATCGTGAAGATAATTTTGCATAGTGAGAACATATATTCTTAAACTTCTCTTTAGGAGCAATAAATTTAATATTTTAACAGAATTTGCACATGATTGCGAACTTTAAGTTTCTTTAAATTATACACTCCGTACGAATAACGGGTGTGCTGTTAGTGGTTAATAAATTTTAACATTTTAGGAGGATATATCATGTTGCTCGGCATCGCAATTAATTTAAATGTGTTTGTTAATGTTTTTATTATTTTTTTTCGATTTAAATAATAAATAAATGGATAAATGGATATAAAAGTATATCTTATGAATGGACGGTTTGATTTTTCTTTTAATTATATTAATTGCTGACTGCGTACATCAATTTCATTTATTTTGGCAAAGAGTTTTCAAGCTTATATCGTATTTAGCTACTAAACTCATATATTGTGTTTAGCCAATAAATTCATATAGCCGATTGTTGAAACAGAAAAAGAGTAGAGCGGGTATATCTTCGAATTTGGAGGGATATCGCTAATTTGACAACTTTTCTTAAACTTTGCCAAATTGACGGAAATATCGCCAAATTGATATAAACGACACACAAACAGCTGCCATAAACCTTCGGGTTGGTCGTGTGGCTTGGGTCTTCTACATATCAATGAAATTTTTTTTTGTTTTGTTAGAAGAGAGCACTGAAATGATGTTTGGTTAGCATTTATCTGTCAGACCAACCATCCTACTTAGTAATACATTTAGCGAATTTTTAAAATGTCACCACATTGATAAAAATGTTTTCAAATCTATAAAAATATCTTGAAATTGATAAAATGGCGCTACATAAATGATATTAATTGTTTTTTGTTAGGGGATAGTATTGTGATGATATTTCGTCAATTTGTCGCAAAGTGGAACTGTCAGTTCTACAGTCCCACTTGGCGATAAATTTGGCGATTTTTTAAAATGTCGCTAATTTGACGAAACTGTCGCCAAGTGTTCCATAGAAATATAACTATTTAGACGATATTTTTTCTACCAATTTATTTTTAGCGAATTTTTAAAATGTCACCACATTGATAAAAATGTTTTCAAATCTATAAAAATATCTTGAAATTGATAAAATGGCGCTACATAAATGATATTAATTGTTTTTTGTTAGGGGATAGTATTGTGATGATATTTCGTCAATTTGTCGCAAAGTGGAACTGTCAGTTCTACAGTCCCACTTGGCGATAAATTTGGCGATTTTTTAAAATGTCGCTAATTTGACGAAACTGTCGCCAAGTGTTCCATAGAAATATAACTATTTAGACGATATTTTTTCTACCAATTTATTTGAAGCAAATTATATCATGTCGCTTAGCAACGGATTTAAATCCAATGTGTTTATGCGGCAGACGATTTTTATTAAATCCTTTCCGATTTGAATAATGAAGATATGTATATAAAATAAATTTCATTGCCATTTCATTTTGGACTGGATAATATCAATTATACTCTTCAGGTTTAAACATTATTATTATCGATATTTTCCGGAATTATTGATTCAGTGATTATTGATATTTTTAAGTTATTACGCCATTGTTTTATTGCGGCAAAAATTGCTGACACACGCATGTTGTACGTTGTACGAGTAATCTTCTAGGAATGCACGGGTATATCTTCTAACCTACGAGAATATAAGTAGTACAGGTATATTGGCATATATTTTGACATATATTGGCATATATATTGGAATCAAGTACAGTCTTCTGGTATGAAGATTAAGGGGATTAATTATATATTCAATTTATTACGTCGTCTGTTGTATTTTACCAAAAAACATTTGAGACTCATATTGCAAAACGGGTAATCTTCTACTAATAATCGGACATTATAAGTAGTACGTATATATCTCCCCATATAATTTTAGCACTTTAATTTTGACATATATTGGAATAAATTACTGTCTTCAGATTTAAAGATTACGGGTTTATTGGTATTTTCAATTTATACATGTAATCTACTAATACAGGTTATATTTTCTAATATTCGCGTATATAATTAGTACGGGTCCCATACAATTTTAACGCTTTTATTTTGCATATATTGATTCAATTCCATATTTTTTTTTTTATATTTGCTTACATAAGGCGTCCAAGATGTTTTATTCTTCAGATATGTCCATGAAGATAATTTTATATAGCGAGAACAGAGATTCTTAAACTTCTTTTTAGGAGCATTATATTAAATATTTTAACAAAATATTTTGATTAAACATGTCATTTAGTATACTATAAGAATTTGCGCATGATTATGAATTTCAAGTCTCTTTATATTATATACTCCGTACGAAGAACGGGTATGCTGCTAGTATATATATATATATATATATATATATATATATATATATATATATATATATATATATATATATATATAATATATATATATATATATATATATATATATATATATATATATATATATATATATACATATATATATTATATATATATATATATTATATATATATATATATATATATATATACATATATATATATATATATATACATATATATATTATATATATATATATATATATACATATATATATTATATATATATATATATTATATATATATATATATATATATATATATACATATATATATATATATATATACATATATATATTATATATATATATATATATATCCATATATATATTATATATATATATATATATATATATATATATATATATATATATATATATATATATATATATATATATATATATATATATATATATATATATACAGCAGATAAAACGATGTGAGGATGAGTGTACAACAGAGATCCAAATTTATTTAAGTTTAGGCGCAAAGCAGTACAATCACGAAAAGTACCATATAAGATTCAAATGAAAGAGGCAGTCGACCAAATGCATAGCAAAAATGGCAGATGGGGTTTGTGACCCTTCCTTTCCGGTTAACTTATGCATTTTATATATGCATATATTCTAATTATACATTTACTTGCCTTAAATATTATGTAAATACTTTATATAATTGTTATCAAGACATCCAAATGTATACCTAGCTACACCAAACTGGAAAATGTTTGGAAAATAAGATAATATGATTTAAAAGGAGTCAGGTTTCCTTATCTTGTACTTATACCAAAGCTTCATAAAACACCGGTAAAGTTTCTTCCAGTGACAGCTCTGGATGTAGAACCTACTTGACCACAGCAAATGCCAAACTTTTAGCAATTCTTAAAAATGTTATGACACAACTCAAAAAACAAGGCACAGTGATGATTAATAACAGTTACGATGTCGTCAATAGACTACGATTTTACGATAAAAATATACCTTTAAAAGTTATGATTTCCGGGACCTATTTAACAATATAAATCTAGAGAATTTATGCGCAATATTGTTGGAGTTATATGAAATATGTGACTTACAGAATACCATCACTATCAGTAAATATAAAAACTTATTGCGCATCGTACTGCTTGAAAATATTTTATTCGATGGATCAATCTATTATCAACATGTAAAGGGTATTCCCCTGGGAGGGGACTACTCATCTCTACTCCCCGACCTTTATCTGAATAAATTTGAAGAGGGAACACACATCTTACAGGAAATCTCCTACTTTCGTTACATTGACGATGTCCTTATTGGACAATTTGAAACCATGCCCCATTTCGATTGTAGATTTTATCCTAGAGAACTGGAATTAATTGAAACAATAAGACAGGCGAGTAACCAAGTTGATTTTCTGGACATCACGATCAAGCATGATTGTAACTATGGCACTTATACTGTTTTATATGATAAAAGAAACAACTTCAATATCAGTATAAACCACATTATCGATTGGCACTCAACTTAACTAAAACCATTTTTAGAAATATCGTCATCAACCATCTAAAAAGGAATCAACGTCTTAATAAATTTAAGCCTGATCCATGAGGCAGGCTTCCCAGTGAAGGCGATCAGTTGTAACTGAATGAAAAAGTTGAGATGCATCAGTGGGATGGAGGACAGAAATACCATAGAATCAGAGGTGAAAAAAATAGTTGAAGTGACCTCCCTAGAAATATATATATATAAGTTTTAAATCATCTCGTTTTAAAAGCAAATATTCTACATGACGGTAAAAATTATTACAGGCAAATAAAAGGAATACCTATGGGAGGAGCCTGCTCTTCAATTTTGGCTGATATATACCTCTCAACTTTTGAAAAGGGAACCCATATTTTGTCAGAGATACCCTATTTCCGTTATGTTGACGATGTGCTCCTGGGGAGTTATGAAGACACCACAAATTTCGATTTCACCGTCTACCCCCAGGAATTGGAATTGATTGAAAACAGTGGAAATGAAAATGCAACGGTAAATTTTCTGGACATCTCAATAAAAAAACACAGATTTTATAGACATTATACAACGTTATATGACAAACGTGAATTATATAGCATTAAGCTCAATCATCTCATCGATTGGAAAACGAATCTTACAAAAAGCAGTTTCCGAAATATTATACTCGGACACTTCAGAGGGAACCAGGCTAACAACACCTTTAAGAAGGATTGCAATGTTGGCAACAACAAAATCATTTCTGAGGCATTAAGTAAACATTATCCTTTTTATTTCCTAAAGGATTGTTATAAATATTTTTACAAAGTTCTCTCGGATTTTAACGGTTTCCTTCATAATTCTGCATGTATATATGTTTATGCGTACCTATTGTGTTTTTGCACGCATGCGTGCAAAGTTCATATATAAGATAGAGTGTTGGGTTGATTTTTCATTTGATCTGGTGTCCTTCTGTTTGGTCATTCCTGTTCCTCCGTTTCCGGATGCCTTCGAGTTTGCACGCATGGGGGACCTACCTTCGTTTTGTATTGATGCCGTGAGCGTTGCTTAAGCAGTAAAGCTGCTTTAAACGGGAGAGGGAGTCATAATCCTCCCCAACCATTATATGCAAAGCATTTGGTTATCCCCTTTTCTTCGTATTTCCTTAATTATTTTCTGCTTCGGAGTCTTGAGCGGCATGGCGCCTTTTTCTGAGTAGTGCAAAGGTTTCATGGAGATTTGTATGAGTGATAGATTCATTCTTGAACCTTGAACTTCACTTCTTGAATTTATATGCTATATATATATATATATATATATATATATATATATATATATATATATATATATATA
Organism: Amaurobius ferox; assembly: GCA_951213105.1. Lineage (NCBI taxonomy): Eukaryota > Metazoa > Arthropoda > Arachnida > Araneae > Amaurobiidae > Amaurobius > Amaurobius ferox. Next base: position 122,767,084 of record OX578137.1, read on the forward strand.
TATATAAATGTGTGTGTATGTATGCTTATGTATATAAAAGAATTGAATTCATGTTTGTTAATTTTGTTTCATATTTTTCTTAACACCTTTACTTATATATAATGAATTGTTCTTTACGTACGTGAATACCATAGCTTACTTAACACTCTAAAGTTATTTATAATCACACAGGAGTTTAGCATATTTGGCAATGCAGGAACAAGCATCAGTTAACATTAAGAACTGTTAAAATCATTTGTAATGAATACCAATAATATAAAATATATCTGAATACAATATGCACTATAATGTAGGTTATTTTTTCCTTCCTCTGTTACATTTTCTATTAATTTGTTGTCTCCTGCTTCCCATTTACCTGCATACTTGGTATTCCCCTTCTATCCTTTCCCCCGCAGCGAGAGCAATATTTTCCTACCTTTAAAGATGTGTGTTATTTTATTACAGATGACGAACTTGCATGAATAAGAGTGGCTGGGATTCTTGCCTCTCTTCGAAACCAATTGACATCTAAATTTTATTGCATACTATATTCAGATGAAGTTTTTAATTCTCGATTTACAGGTTTTGTTCTTTTTCGACTCAGACTGTCCGACCTACCCTAAGTCGTGAGTTACATGTTTGTGCAGCCAAGAAGTACCACCCACTTTAGACTGGATCCTAGTGGGGGCGGAAATCACAGGGCACGCACCCATATCTCCCTACAACCAACTTCTCAGAAGTATTTATGGACCCATATATGTATCGTTCCCGTGCTTCGCATGAACACAGGGACAGTTTGAAAAGAACCGGGAATCGAACTCGAGTCGTCTGAAGGCAATTCCCGCCCGATAACCGCATTGGACTGTCCCACCCGGTTTAAATGTTTTGAAAACAAAATTACATTGCATACTTCCCTTTTTTCTGCCACTGCATCATGTCCAGATATAATGTGCAGCTGCATGCTACGACAGTGAAAGAAGTCTTTGTTGGTGGTTTCAGAACTATGAGTATTTTTACACGATATTTAAAAATAACAATAAATATTTGTCACTTATTTACCTTAATACAACCTACTTATCAAATATAATGAATGTTCTTGTACAATAAGCTCTTCTATACAAATAGTTATTAATCATATCGGCGATTCATCATATTTTGATTAACATGATATAAAAGACTTTCCTCGTTTGTTTGCTGTACCATCTGTTGTGGATGAACGCCCATTTGTATATCGATGAATGATATTCACGCTTGGTTAATAAACTTTGTGGAAAGAAATTCTGGTAGATATGCACAGAAATCAAAAGTAGTCACACAGATGTGTTTGTTTACCACGATAAATATATTTAAGTCATATGTCATATTCGTGACATTAATTTTGATGTAAAATATATTGCTTAAATTACATAAATAAATCGAATATTTCTATATGTATCAGAATATTAATAATTATTTTTTATAAATGGACAATGTGATTTGCATGAAGAAAATCACATATTACAAAGCTTTTATAAACTAATATTCTCGTTAAAAAAAAACTTCAGAAACCTCTGTAATAATACCTGAATGATATAAAAAATATTCGTAAATACAGCATAAAAATAAATATATACTGATCAGCAGCTGTCAAGGCAAATAAGACCTGCCGAACTTTTTTGATTAAGCGAGATCGCACTTCTTAGCTGGACCTGAAGAAGTGCGCTGTTGTCTGCTTACAGCCTTGTACCAAATTGGTATTCGGCCTCAGCCAATGATCGTCAGATATTTTTTTTTAATTTGCTATTCATAGTTCCTTGTTTTATTTCCATAATTTCTCTTATATTAAGATAAAAAAATATTCTGTGTACCGGGAAAATCGATTCGGATTATTCATGGTCTCAATCATTGGATTTTTTTTATTCTCAATTACTGTGTATTAATTATTTCTTCTTAACACATATTTAACTTTTCACAATTATGTACACGTTCAATCCCTTTTTGCTCAATTTTCTAACTGATTTCAAAACGAATTAATCGGTTAGAATCCCGATGTAATGTCATTCTGCTAAACTCATTTGTATCGATATTCTATAGAGTATACTTCATTCACGAAAGCCCAAATTTTACATAATTATTTTGAAACTTATTTTTAGATCTACACCTGAATGTCCTTTTCGAAGATCATTTCGTTTTCACCAGAAATCTGCTGAAGGGCGATATTTTACTGCCCCGTTGTGCTGATTCGTTGAAGTTCATGTGGTCTACAAACACATTATTTATTTTCCAGGTCTGCTATGTCATAACGGGAATTCCGAGGGCATCAGAAGTCGCAACGGATTCCCGCTCGACACGGCAGACCGAGAAAAGTCTGACTTTCTCCAATTTTTCATACCCAGGTTCGAAACACACCTCCCGTCAGTTGGAGAATTCCAACTGATGACCTGTGAAGGAAACCCAGCAAATACCAAAAGAACCAAGGCATTACCTTTACCTTCAAGAATTCACCAGAAGCTGAAAACACATAAATCAATACAATTTCTACTCAAATAAGAACACAATTTAATTTCAATTCCAATATTTATTAATTAATCAAGAAGTGGAGTTGCATATCAAATACAGTTTCTGAATTAATAACTGAAAACCACTGGACCCCTTCTACCAGGAATCATCGGCTCTTTGCCGGAATTAAAATAATCAATTCTAAAATCCAATTTTATCAGTATTACATATAAATTTCACATTTTCAGTAATTCAACAAAACATGGTATGGTCAGAGAGAATACACACTCGAGGAACGCTTAAGGCTTAATTTACTTTAATTCAATTTAAATTACGATTGCTTATTATTCTTAATTTAAGGATGGTAGCTGAAGTTAAACAACATATAATATGATTAATGAAGGCAGCTGAAATCAAAGGCGAAGGGTTCTTCAGAGTCGACGCTCAAGTCCAGACGTCTGCCAACAGCACGTCTAAATAATTCAGGCTTACCTCACAAAACTTGAAGAGGACTCATGGCAGGAAAAGCGTAGGCATCCACTGGCAGATTCCCTCGGGGCAAACATTGCCCCGCTCCAGCAGGAACGGCAGAACCGCAGTTTCCGGCAAGGTGCCGGATCAGGTACTCCAAGGATCGTCCAGTTTCATTAATTGCTTTTTCTGGTCCCGGTCACGGATTCACGTGAGGTTCTCAATCATCATCCACACGGCGGTCGACGGTCGGCGAGGACAAGGCATCAGATCTCAGCAGAGGCGACAGTGGCGGCTCGAGGTGGCATCTCTCCCGACCCCCACAGCGACGGGACTCAACCTGGGGGATGAATTCCGCGCAGGTCGTGGGTTCGAAGATGTTTCCAGGGAGAGAGCCCCGAAACAAGAATCACTCAACTTTTAAACACTCCGGGTGGATCCAGGACCCGGCCAATAGAAAATTAACAAGGGGCTCACATCTTCTCTTTTCCACCAATCCAAAATTCTTTCCATTTCAAATACATCCAGGGATCCGCCCCCACAACGGAAAAATTTAAGGCACGTGCAGCTGCCACGTGAAGTCAAGAAGAACGAAGACACTTGTCTCCGCCAGCAACAGGTCCGACCCAGACTAACGAACGCCGTACGTTATTCCTCGAGTGTGCGAGAATTATTATAGAATAAAAATGGCCACAATTTAATACTGATTTTGATACGTTTAAATATGCTAAAATATATACAATGACAAGAGGGTTCCAGGACACAGATTAATAAAATAAAAGTTTAAAAAGTACAGAAGTTATGCAATTTACAAAGGAGTGACGAATTCCGTCACGACAGCTATAACATTGAATGCTAGAGTATAATCAACTCTTGGATTTTCGGTGGTGTAACTTTTTTGCAATCGTGCTTTAACTATCTTACAAATATTAGTGTCTTACAGCCAAAAAATTGTCAAATTTGTGAGTTTGTCTACAGTCTCCGTCTTCCCACACTTTTCTAACGTGTCAAGTGTAACCACCGAAGTCACTCGCAAAGCAAGATGATGGAGAGCGGGCCATAACGTGCACCTGTTGCACAGGGCCCAAGATACCAGCAAGGGTCCAAAGGGGATTTCTCGATATGAAACACTCTCCACCATCCAACCAACGCAACCAAGGGACTCACTACTGGAACAGTTTACTGCAAACGTTTCTCCAATGCAAAACAACTGATGCACGCAGCTCTACCCCTTTAGCATCACGCCCACATGAACCTATCCCCGAGCTCAAACGGTGTACATTACGGCAGAAGCCGAAGAGTGATACTAGGGCCCATAGAGCAAATGTAATGTTTACTAAGAGCTCGGCATTGATGACACCAGCAGCTAAGAAGAACAAGAAGCACAAAATACAAGAGGAGAACCAAAGATAAAAAAAGAGGAAATGAGGATAGACAAGAAAGGGGAAGGAAAAGGAAAGAGACAGGAAGAAAAAGAAAGAAAAATATTGCTAAGGTACCTCGTAATTGCAACACCGTGTTCACAAAAGAAGTGAACCCCTGAAAGAGCAAAACTAAGGACAACAATGTTTGTATTTTTGTGGGGAGGCCACCTTGCTGTCAGGATCAGTCAAATCTACAGCTCCTCACTGAGTGTTAAATGCATAAAAGTTTAAAAGTTAGGCAGCATATATTACAGAATTGTTGTATCTCCGAGTATCTTAATTTCTAAGTAAAATATGTCCTAACAGAAACTAATATATTAATATTTTAACTTTATTGCTTACGAGTCTAGTGCCTGGTCATTTGAAAAAAAAAAAAAACTTTATTTCTTACTTGTGTCACGTACAGCCAATTCTTTTGAATTATATCTTTAAAAGATACAAATGCAATTAATTGGATACACATTTTGTCCTATTCAAATGAATACTCTCTTTATTTTGTGAAACTCTTTTATATTCCTATTATTTATAAATATTCTGTTTTCTATCAAACCCATTTTCAAAATGTGAGTAAATATGTCTAAGAGCAATTTCAGAGTTATCCATCAATGCAATATGTTTAACACCTATGTCAATGACAATATATTAAACTGTTATAATTAAATAGCTATTCACAACAGCGGTGATTTATCATATTTTAATTACCTTATTTAAACTAATTGGATGGTTTATTAAAAGTACATCAGCAGTTATGAGATTAAGGCGTAACTTGAATAAAAAAAAATCTGATGTGGGGCAGCACATGACTTTCATTATATAATGCAATGAATTTACTACTTTTACAGTAAAAAAAAATATATTATTTTTAAAGTAGTTATTTATATTCTTTCCAAGATATTGAATTTTTGTCAATGAGTCATCATTTTCCATGTCGTCATCATCAATGAGTCGTCAGTGATTTAGCGTCAATTTTATCCATTTGGCGACTTCTTCGTTAATTTAACAACATTTAAAAAAGTCGCCAAGTTGGCGACATTCCACCAAATTCGTCGCTAAAATCTCGCCAAGCTTTACGGACGAAGAATTAAGTTATTCTTACAGCAGATAAATGATTATTGGAGCTCAAATACGAAAGTATTACTCAAAATATATTTTTTCATGAATGGAACGAGCTACATCCACGAGAATGATGTCACCCAATTTTTCGCATGGTATTACATATGAAAAGTGAACATGTTCCTCAATAGGAAATATTTTTTTTTATTTCATATGACTTTTTGATATTTTTTTTTTTAAATGTGCAATATCTCGAGAACGATTCATGCTTACGTTCTAAAATTTATGTCAATCGTTTTCTAATGAAAAATTACATAAGAAATGTCTATTTGCGTAACTTTAGTAGCAGGTTTGATTTTTGACAATTCTTTGAAAATTTCACTTGGAAATTTAGGGGATTTTGAACATTCGATTGCGTATAAAAACAATAAGCGTCCAGTGTTTACGGATTGTGATTTTTATGCTAAATTTCGTTCGAATAGGTCCATTCGTTCGTCAGTTATCGTCTCCACAGACTCACTGACACACACACACACACACACACACACCACTTCAACAATGTTTGATTCGTGATCAGGGCTGCTTGAAACGTGCTCTCCCGTCGAAAACTCGAATTCGAATTTTCGACCCCGTCACAGTACTTTCCTCTTATATATATAAGGAAAGTAATAATTAATGTGTACTCATGATCTTTAAAAGGATGCTGTCAGATATTGTAAGAACAGTAGCATTCAAGAGGACACAGTTGCACCTATGTATATTTTATTTAATTCAATGCTTTACCTTTTCTGTTAACATTTTCTAGAAAATTTTCAAAATTAAACGTTATTTATAATATTTAAAATATGTATTGCAGTCCATATAAATATTTTATACATTAGATAATTTTATCATTAACAGTTATGTAAGTTTATATGTGAAAATATTTGCAGAAAATAATAATTCAGTCGATATGTACCCTTTAAACAAATCAAAATTCACTAAAAGTGAATAAAATTAAACGCGACCAACCTGGTACGTCAGAAAATATTGAAGTAGTTTTAGAAACAATTTTGGAATTCCAGTTATACAACTGGCAACGTCAATAATCCAAAATGATTAATAGGGATTCCATTTTACGCAAATTTCGACACTTTCAAACTTACCTTACAACTTTAATTCCTTATATAAATGTTAGGGATATTTAATTGAATTTATTATAGATTTAAGTCTTTTAAATAGTATGAATGACTTATATTTACATAAATTATTCTTTGAAGTAATTTTTTTAATTTGCCTTTCAAGTGAAGTTTTGTGGACATTCTGAACTTTTGCGACTTTGGATTTGCATACGACAATTGTATAGGCACTAATATTAGCGCAAGTTTCAAGAACTTTAAGAGTTAGGCAAATTCTTTGAATTAACTTCCGGTTAATACAAGGGTAATTCAAAAAATAAAGGCAATATAATATACCAAATATATAAATTTATGGAAGACAAGGAACTGCAAGGAACTGAGAATTGTATAAACACTAATATTAGCACAAGTTTCAAGAACTTTAACATTTAGGCAAATTCTTTGAATTAACTTCCAGTTAATACAAGGGTAATTCCAAAAATAAAGGCGATATAATGTACCAAATATATAAATTTATGCAAGACAAAGAACTACAAAAAGGAAAAGAAAAGGAGAAAAGTCGTAAAAGAGTTTAAACAAATTCAAAAGACACAATATTACACGGTTTACTGCAACCTTAATCACTACAATAAAATTAAAAAACGAAATTCTAAACAATAACGAATAAAATTCCAAAAATAAAAAGTGGACGAAGGAAAAGATGCAAGCATTTGCTTACAAAATAGATTATCAGCTCGAACACAAAAATCCACATAATTTAAGAAAGAGAAAATTATATAAGTAAACACACTTCAAAGATAGACAACAATCGATAGCTAACAAAACTTACTAGGATTAACAGGTAGGCAATAAACAGTCAAAGGAATAAACACAAAATTGCAGTCAAAAATGACTGTAGCCTGTCAGAACGAAGAAGACACTAACAGAGCTAAAACTCTTACAAGGAAAAAACACAAAAACACACTATTTACTGCAACTACAACGACTACTTTAAATACATATATATCCTTCATAAAAACCATTAAAATATTTAAACATTAAATCCTCAAAAAATTCTAAAAATGTGTTGGGCTAAAATACTACAACAAAATGTTACATTATGTACAAAAAACAAGAGAAACTACATCAGTATTTAAACTTATTCCTGAAACCTCGAATTACACCAATTCCAGAGATTACATTAATTACGATAAATATATAGTGCATATTCTATTAATAACATTAATTAAATATAACATTGGCACTGAAACATTTTTAACACGCAAATATACAATTAAAATGCAAAATACTACCAATATTAACAAATAAGTTAAACATAAGTCCTAAATAATAACCCCATAGTTTACATATCTTCTATAAGCATCAACATTACTTAAGTACACATGGCAACCCCTATATCGACAGGAGTGCCACTCATCACAGTGAGTGTGAAATTTACCACTATTCTCGTAATAATTTATACATCGGACGTCACTCGTGCATTCTTATGTGCATTACACCGTATTCTTAAGTGCCACAATTCAACCAACATTCGTTTCTGGTGCATCTAGTAGTGGTATGGCCAAAAGTACCACATTTCATATAATGTGGTACAGCTAGAGATTCACGAGATTTCACATTACTCCATTTGCAGCAAAGGAAATCTTGCTCTAAAATCCCCTTATGAAGCTTGATACTAAATTTAAATTTTAGTTGTTCGCATGTCTCAATAAACATATTTTGTAGTAAAGAGAATCCAATAATTTGTTTTCATTAAGATCTCTATCAACTACTACAAAAAATAACTTTTCGGTCTACGTTTGACGAATTCTTTTATTAGGAATAACTTTTAAAATGGGAACCTCATACATTCTTAAGTTCTACAAATCCAAGGTGGTCATCAACCCCAATAATCAAACTACCTTTAGAAGCAGCGAATATGTTGTTAACTCCAATAGCTGATCTATCTATCCGAGATTATCCCTTACAAAACTATTAGTTTCTTCATAACTCATCATCTGTAATGGTCTGGTCTTTATAGATTCATAACGCGTATTAATGTTACTAGCTGTTGGTGCTCCAAAAATGGGACCGCAAAGCTTACATTTGTGCTAAGAGGAAGTAAAAACAGCACCATTTTTGTTTACTTTGGTTAAGGCTTCTCTTACATCCTTATGTATCCTTTAATTTATATTTTTATTTTCCATTTGCCTGATTATTTTTCTTTAAGTTATCATTCATTATCAAAATGTTTTGCCTTGCATATGGCAATTTCCCAGGAGGATATATTTCTCTCCCAGCTTCCTAATGCATTAATATTTTTCAGACATGGTTATCAGAAGTTTGTCTTCGGTAGGTTCCACTTCCTTACACTTCGCCGCTTTAAATATTTCGCGTCTTTAAATAATTTGATCAAGACCCAAACTAATTTGTTGAGTAAATCAGGCTGTAAAGGTTTGGATAATTTGTATTATTTTTCGTATGAAAAAAGGCCCCAAGATTTCCTAGCTGGACCTTTGCATTTAGATTACATTTGAATTAAAAGACCTCTTCCGAAAATTTAGCAAACGGTGACAGGGTCAAGTTTCAATGTAGAAGCCATGTCTATAAAGAGTTAATTGAAATGTTTGGCAGAAACTAGCCAATAAATTTTCGGCAAAGCCAGTCAGAGTAGCATTGTAATACAATTTCAATATCAAGAGAGTATATGAAACATAATAATTTGAGAATCATTGCTACACCAATCAGTAACGGAAATATATCCCGACGTATTTTTTCTGCTTAAAACTACATTTTAACTTATAGCAATCATGGATCCACGTCAAATAAAGCATCAGAACTAATCATACTAATCTTCATCATACTAATCAGATCTTTAAAAAGCTTCTTAAAGGCATCAGAAAGCACAAAATCAAGAAAAGGAAGCAAGGAAATAGATTTATTGCTCAAAACTGTATATATATGCATAGTAGCAGTGAAACACTATTAAAAAAGTCTCTAATGTTTCTAATCAGTAAATATAAAGGAATGTTCATAATGATGATTTTAGTAGATGTACTTTGGGGCTAATTTATACCTTCATCATTATGAACATTCTTTCACATCTACTGATTACCAAATGTATGGATATGTTGATAAACTGATTTGTTTAGTTAAAACTGCTAGTTGTTCTATTAAAAGATTTCTATCCAGATAATTTGGAATTATTGCCTAATGAGCCATCAACTAGTAATAGTGTTTGTTTTTTGAATTTGAAACGCAATATTGAACATTCCAATAAAATAATCACAAATTTATATGACAAAAAATATAATTTTAATTTTAATATAAATAAAATAAATTAGTTCTTGTGACTCTATTCAATTATTTAGAAATATTACTCTTAATCAACTATTAAGAATTTTTGGATTATCTGATAAAAATATCATAATTTGCATATTAATAATCTTTAAAATACTGGTAAATTTTATAAATATCCAGCAAGTGCAGTTATTGGTATGGTGAAATTTTATAAATTAGCTAAACATTTTTAAATTCATCTTTATTATGATTTTTCGCTTAAACATTATATTCTCTTATTTTTACTATAATTCTCTTTTTATACTTTTAACTCATTTTCATTACTTGATACTAGTGTTATTTATAGGGGCATTTGATACTGTTTCTTCTCATTGGCAACATGTGCTTTACAATTTTTGCATCAGTAATTTGTGCTTATAACCCCATGTACTTTTCTATCTGGTAATTATATGACTTGTTTTTTCATTTTTTAATATTTTTATGCTTGTCGACCGAGTATATGTAGTTTATAGTCATTAACCATCTTTGTATTCAGACTCAAGCATTATTATTGGTTAAGTTAGATTGATACTCAGCCTTCACTATGAATCTATTTTAAATTGAATTCCATTGTGAGCCTAGCTCTATTCCGCTTTATCGGCACGTATGCCTCGTTTTTTTAATACTTTACAATATAGTTGAAAAGTGTTTATAACTTTGATCATTCTGTCTGTCTGTCTGTCTGTCTATCTGTCCGTTAGCACGATAACTGCCGTAAAAATCATTTTATCAAAACGATATTTTAGTATGTTTTTCAGACGGTCTATGAGACCTATGGGAATATAGATAAATAATATCACCCATTTAGTTTTGGATTGAACCCGGGTTGAAAAACTGAAATACATTGAACGAACCCTATGGGACCTAATTTTTCAAACATTTTTTAAGCGAATTTAAAATTTACAAATTGCTTCGAAAATTTTAGGAATTATACAAATTATCCCATAAAATATATAAAAAAAATTCAGTAAAATATGTAAAGTAGTTTTTTAAATAAAAATTATTTAATATAGGAAGAAGAACAAATGCAATAAAATTCTGACTCTTACTATGTCCTCCAGAAAGAAAAAAGAGATATATTATATAATAAATATCTTTCCAAGAGTTGAATTATTTATATGTAAGAGAGATTTCACATTTTAAAATAAATATAGTAGATAACAATTTTTCAAATTTTTAAATAAAATGAAATATTATAGTATTGTATTGATTGAAACTATTGGAAAAATGTTTATGAATTTCTGTTTTTATAGTGAGGCGATTTATATTTCGATGATGTCATTTGTATAAAGTTAATTTGCTTTCGATGAAGTTTTCAAATATAATAAATTATTATAGTATTATGATAATTAAAAAAATATTACCGAGGAATGTATCGCATTTCAGAGATGTTTGAACCAGGCAATTTATATTTCAATGCCGTCATTTGAATGAAGTTCATTTTCTTCGATGAAGTTTTCAAATATAATAAATTAATGTAGTTTTGTGATAATTTTAAATATTACTAAGGAATGTATCGCATTTCAGAGATGTCTATATAAAATTGCAGTGAAGTCGGAAAGTGTTTCATAATCAATGCTTTATGCATGATTGATCTTTCTTATTTATAATTCTATTTTAGAATTGTCATCATTGTTATCTCTTGTTTATTCATTGATTGTCAGATATTAGGCATTGTTTCATTTTTATGCTCCTCTTTATATATCTCACGCTGATTTGTTCCATTTTTAACACTTTACAACATAGTTGAAAAGTGTTTATGACTTTGATCATTCTATCTGTTTGTCTGTCTGTCTGTACGTTCGCACAATAACTGCCGTAAAACTGACTTTATCAAAATGAAATTTTAGTATGTTGCTCAGACAGTCCGTGGGACCAATTGAATGTAAAAGAATAATATCACCTAATAAGTTTTGGACTGAGTCCGGATTGTAAAAATGAAATACATTGAACTCCATGGGACCAAGTTTTTCAAATAGTTTTTAAACAAATTTAAAATTCACGAATTGTTTCAAAAGTTATAGGAAATATTCAAATTACGCAATAAAATTATAAAAAAAATCAGCAAAATATATTCGGTTGTTTTTAAATAAAAATTAGAATAATAATTGCACCCATATCATATGAAGAGATCACGTAGATCACTTCAAAATAAAATATGTCATCCATCTTGTGTCAAAATCGTGATTTTTAAAGTTATTTTTAATTTATATTTAATGCTGTATCCGTCCTAAAACCGCCCTTTTTAACATAATTTCTGTGCATCCATATTCTGAAATAGCGCAATTACAACATATTTGAGTTTAAGCGATCAATGCCATCCATCTTATATCAAAATCGTGATTTTTAAAGTTCTTTTTAATTTATATTTAGTGTTGTATCCGTCCTAAAACCGCTTTATTTTTGCTTAATGTCTGTGGATATGTATTGTAAAACAACGCAATTAGAGTATATTTGAGTTTAAATGATCATCAAACTTTGCTTATTTCTACAACAAAGCTTAATTTTCACTTATGGAGAATGGAAACACATGCAGTATAGCTGATATGAATGAAACATTCATTGATTTTACATAGAGACGCAAACGATTTTATAGTAGATGAAGTTTAAAGCATAGAATTAAATTACTTTTACCTAAATGGTTTTAAATTTTTAAGTAAAATAAATTATTGCAGTATTGTGATGACTGAAAGAAATGAAAAAAAAAGTGTATGAATAAAATTTTTCCTAAAATCGCTTTATTTTTGCTTAATTTCTGTGCATCTGTATTCTGAAACAGCGCAATTAGAATATATATGAGTTTAAATAATCATCAAACTTTGATTATTTTTACAACAAAGCTGCGAAAATATGCGAGCGTAACAAAAAACATAACCGTAACGGAAACTTACAGCTTATATTTATATAAAGGTACACTTGCAGTTTGAACAGGAGATATGATGCTATCACGGACGTAATAGTTGAACAGTTAAAAGGTGTTTTATACATGCACAGGTAGTGTCAGTTACAATTTTGATGCTTGGATGGTGACGTGTGTACAAGGTTTGTATGTGTTGTTATATATTTGATTTGTAAATAGTCATATGTGTTACTGTTTTGTTGTAATGAATCTTAAAGATACAGTTTTTGTGGTATAGTCAGTATGGGTCTTTCACCTTTTTGACTTTACATTTTTAGTTTTAGTATAGTGTACTTGGTTTACGACAGTGTATCCGCTTCCGGGTGTGTCGTCATGATATCAAGCTGGCTTAACCGGGAAGTGGGGGTCACAATTCCCCCCGGCGAAATTTTGATACATTGTCGTTCTTTCTTCATTCTCTTTTGTTTTATATAAATGTACTTGGTTGAGCAGCATTGCGCCTAAAAGTATATTTTCAGTTGGTTGATTTCGATGTGGTTGATAGATTTATTTATTTGTATATACATATATATATATATATATATATATATATATATATATATAATTTCTAAAAAGAACACCTAATACATAGTAAAGCAAAAGATGAATGTTAAAAACGAAAAGTATCACAAGTGACCGGGGGGAGTTGTGACCCCCACTCTCCGGTTAAGCAATGCTTTAAGCCATGGCAACACTCCTGGAAGCCGATACTTATTCATATAATGGCCTTATTACCATGAACAACCTAACAGCAAAAAGTCAAAATCTCTATATGAAAGACACATGAAAAAACTTCCCAAGTCACTCAATGTGCTAACACATGAACATGCCTATTAAAAACCCGTCTCTACAAATTCCAAAATTCTTATTAAAACTGTCCGATGTGTAAAACCTTGAACTTATAATCCATATCAACAGCATGCATTCTTGCTTCTCGTGAGTCGTCCCTTTCCCTATGACTCTGTTGCAGCTGTTTAAATATTTGTCTTTACACTCAGCTACAGTTAACCCAGGGAATTCTGAAAGTATTTTGATTACAAAGCCCATTATTGAGAATTTTTTTTCATGTAGCTATCTCAACTTACTTTACATTCGTATATTATATATATATATATATATATATATATATATATATATATATATATATATATATATATATATATATATATATATATATATATATATATATATATATATATATATATATAAGATTCATATGAAAAAAGAAGGGAAATGACCAAATGCAAGGCATAAAAATGGTAGAGGGGGATGGCGACCCCTCTTTCCCGTTTAAAAGACTGCTTTTATGCCCGGGCAACACTCACGGTACCAATGCCATGCAGAAGCCATACTTCCGTAAATGTGTCAAATCAAAAACACTCGAAAAAGTGCAAAGAAAACAAATAGGAATCGACCAGGATCGCAAGGGAAAGAATGGAAATGCAGCAAATGCCCCTGTCGGTTAAGATGGAGTGCATCATATATAACAGAAGTCCACGCATGCGCTATTCGTTATTTTCACTTTCATCGTTCTATACCTCTGCCATATCCTTTAAGTAAGCATTGTCTCCCTTTTTTGTATTAAATAGGGAATTATAATAACATTTCAGGAAGCCAATTGGATAATTACGTTTTATTGCCTCCTTCATAATATTCATATTATGCATGATGCAATCAGACTTGAAAGTATTAATGCGTTGATTTCTTTTGAGGTGACCAATGACGACATTTCTGAAAATGTTTTTGGTCAAATTGGACCTCCAATCAATAATGCGGTTGATTTTTATATTGAAATTGTTTCTCTTGTCATATAAGACGGTATAAGTACCATATCTACTGTCATGTTTTAGTGTGATATCTAGAAAATCAACACTATCTTCCTCCTTACTTATATTCTCAATCAATTCCAGTTCTTTTGGATAAAAAGTAAAATCAAATTGGGTGTATTCTTATATTGCCCAATAAGGACATCGTCAACGAAACGAAAATATGGCATTTCATGTAATATATGAGTGCCATTTTCAAATTTACACAAGTATAGATCGGCGAGCAGGGATGAACATCCCCCTCCCATCGGAATACCCTTAACCTGTTGAAAATAGTTGGTGCCGTCAAATAAGATGTTTTCAAACAACACAATGCGAATCAAGTCCTCGTATTTTCTGAATGTAATATGCTCTTTTAAGTCATATATTTCATGTAGTTCCTTCAAAATTTCATATAGATTTTCCAGATTGATGTTGTTGAATAAATCACGGAAATCGTAACTTTTGAAACGTATATCCCTGCTATAAAATGGAAGTCGGTTGATGACATCGTAACTATTATTTATCATTACTGTTCCTTGTTTCTTGAGTATAATCATAACATTTTTAAGTATAGTTAAAAGTTTTTCATTTGCAATTGTTAAATAGGATCCACATCCCACTGTCACCGGCCGGAACTTGACTGGATTTTTATGAAGTTTTGGTATGAGTACCAAATATGGAAAGTTAACTGCTTTAAGTTCGATACCAATGCTTTGATACAGAGTTTTAATTTTATTTACCAGACATGTTCCATTTTGTTGTAAAGGGGAGTACATTTGTTTATCAAGATAACTATTTTTTAAAGTATCAACGTAGTATTTTCTGCATGTGAAAGCGTAATTTGATACAACTTTATCCGTATAAGTTATAACATATTTATCTTCATATTTATTGACTGCATTTTGAAGAGAAGGATAATACGTTTTTTTACACAATGTTTTGTAGTGGAGATTGAACATTTTGATAAGGTTGTATTGCCATTCTTTGAAGGCTTGAATTGGCATGCTGTATTTTACGGCGAGTTTATATGTAAATTTCTTCAAATCTTGTTCAAAGTCCTTTTTAATATTTGTGAAATCTTGTATACGAAATTTCGTACCAAGTTGAAGCATAGATTTTAACTTGTGATTATCCAATAGATCCAGGTTTCCAGTGATAATGTGCGCATGATGGGTATCAATATAAGGGCTGTTTTGACAATTACACTCTTCACTTTTATATACATTGATGTTTCTACTTATGCGGTTATAATTAAATATTTTTCTACCATTGGTTTGCACAAATTTATAAATCAGTTTTACTTCTATGTTAGGTATTGGTAAGAGATGTGCCAAGTTTTTTATATATGTCTTGATTGGTAAACCATCATAATTTTTATTTTTGTAGGTTGTAACAAAAGTCTCTGTTGTAGTAGTTTTCTTCTGTGGAGAGGATTTCAATACTATGTTTAATGTACTGCTTTTAGTTTAAGTAAATCCATCATAATAGCGTAGTTTGTACATGCATTTTCATTATTATTACCAGTTAGTTGTTTTTCGAGTTGATACACTTTCAAATAACACCAGATGCGTTGAATATAACGTTTTCTTATACTAAATATAAGATTTTTGATCCAGCCGGGTTTTATTATTATTCCTGCACACACTGTTTTCATAAACGTTTCGATCTTTTCAAGAGTTTCTTTATAACTGAAATATTTCCTTTTTCTTGTTCCCCTTTGCCATCTCTTTTTTATAGCAGGATGGATATCTTGTAATACAGGGTTACGTTTTTCATTTTTACAAGATTCCAAATTATATTATTCCAGAGTCATAGGGAAAGGGGCTTCTGCATGGCATTCTGTACCGTGAGTGTTGCCCGGGCATAAAAACAGTCTTTTAAACGGGAAAGAGGGGTCGCCATCCATTCTACCATTTTATGCCTTGCATTTGGTCATTTCCCATCTTTTTCATATGAATCTTGTATGTTACTTTAGGAGAATGTGCTGCATTGCGCCAACTTCTGGAGAAAAATTGGATAACTGTGAAATAATTTTATTTTAATATATTTACTATGCTATATATATATATATATATATATATATATATATATATATATATATATATATATATGTATATATATATATATATACACAATATACAACAAGTGCAATACGCAATCACAATGATATAAATTAATATTACCAAGGAACAGGCGCAAATGCTGCTTATTAATCCGAAGTAAATATACAATTGAAATCAAAAAAGAGGATCAAGTACAATGGAGGGGAAACCAAATACAATGCATACAATGGCAGAGGAGGATTGCGACTCCTCAATCCCGTTTAAAGCTGCTTTTCCAGTCCGGTATATATATATATATATCCTCTGTATATATATATATATATATATATATATATATATATATATATATATATATATATATACAGGGTGGTCGTAATTAAAGTAGAGCTGTTTAGAGCCCGATAGTGAGAAAACTGTTGGGTCAAATTTGCATTAAATGCTATTTATACCATGAGGTTTTGAATTTAAAAGAAAAAAAATAGTTTAGATTTTTGCCACCGCGGACCAAAGTGGTGCTCTAAGGTCCATTTTTGGAGTAAAATAGGCATAGTAAGTACAGGAAGTTAACATTTTACATGCATTTTTATATTGACATAGCATTTTTCATTCACATTTGCACTTACATTTTTATCAAACATTTTAGCAATCATATATCCCATAAGCAATAGTGCGTTGTGGTAAATATACATATTTTTACGAAGAAAAGAGGTGGTAATGCAAAGCATTCTGGAAATTTTAGTCAGCTGCCGTGGGAGTTCAACTAGCATATCACGCTCACGTAATGTTAGCATAGCGAGATTTTATCAGCAAAGCACGGTCGTAGTAAAAATCTAACGCATCATTGATTCCAACACATTCTTTTCGTTTTCCTTATATCCTTGAAACTAGTAATACGTTCTAAAATAGAGGAGTTGAAACTCAAAAAACGCTAACTGTAAAATATGCCTACATAATAAAAATAAGTATTAAATAGAGAATCATCAAACATGTGGAAAATAAAACGCAAATTTCTAGTCATCAAGCTGAAAATAATCAACAAATATCAATGGAGTGGATTCGATAATAGAAAATCAAATAAAATCCAAGCATTAAAGCTATACACGTGGATAAGCACTAGGCCTAAATAAATTGTTCATTTCGAAAAATGTATTTGTCACGTCCAAGTGTTTAATCAAAATGAACACAAAATATGTATGTTTCTGAAGAAAGAGATAGATAATATCTATATTTACTTCGACTACATGCAAATATATATATATATATATATATATATATATATATATATATATATATATATATGTGTGTGTATATATATATATATATATATATATATATATATATATATATATATATATATATATATATATATACATCAAATTTTCGACAAATTCCAATACAGATTAAAAATACGAGCAAACAAATTGAAAATCACTTTAAACAATAAATCTGTCAGTGAAAAAACTTCTGAGTTCGTAGAGATCAATTTTAAAAATAAGTCATTCGATTCTATTCCGTTTGGCAGGATTTTTAAAGAAAATAATTCCTTTTTGCCAATTAAAAACATTAAGGCTGTTTTATCATACAAGTACAATACTCCTATATGCAGAGGCTTTTTCAATTATAACAAGATAGGTCAGAACTTGAAGGAAAATGTAACAGACGATTGCAAGTGTAATTTGAACCATATTTTCAAGAATGAATTCCACGGACATATAGTCACGGAAGATTTGAATTTGATAAGATCGGAACGTTTGAAAAGGATTTTGAGTTTGGGAGCTAAATATCGAGATCAGAAATATACTAATGAAATTCAGTCAATTGAGTCCGATATCGACAAATTTATATATGGCGTAGCAGTAAAATATAATGTGCCAATGGGGGTATTCAATGAGTGGAAACATAACATCTTAGTGAGTGCTAAACTTTGGCATAAAAAAGACAACCGATCGATAAATAGAATTGGAAATGTAAAAAGGGAATTGGAAAAAATACATAAGGACTTCGTAATATCATATGTTGATAAGGTGATATCTAACTATGCTTTTACATGTAAAAAGTTATATACGGAAAAACTATGCGAATGCTATCTAGATGACAATATGTATAAACGTTTGAATCAGCCAAGAGAAGAGATTATTAGCAGAATAGTTGCTCTATAAAAAAGGATTGGTCATGAAGTAGATGTTATTAAATTTCCTTACTTGGTTTTAATTCCCAAACTACATAAATTGCCCGTAAAATTCAGACCAGTTACCATCGGAAATAAAACTTACTTGACAAAGGCTAATAAAAGATTAATAAATATTTTGAAATATGTCCTTTCGATCATAAAAAACAAGGAGCGCACTTTATACATAATAGTATGGAATTGGTGAATACCATAGAAAAAATAACAGAAAAGTTACATTACAGAAGTTACGACTTCTGCGATTTATTTAATAACATTATGATAGAGGACCTATATCAGATCATTATGGATCTTCATCATAAATATAGTTTGCAGAGATTTATTGAGATGGATAAATATGGGGCACTAGTTGGACTGGTTCTAAATGAAACAGTGCTATACAATGGAGTGGAATTTCATAAACAAATTAGAGGAATACCGATGGACGGTAATTGTTCATCGGCATTGGCAGATTTATATTTGGACTGTTATGAGAATGGAACTCATTTGTTGAATGAGATGTTGTATTTTAGATTCGTTGATGACATTATCGTTGGCACAAAAGATCAAAAATACGTATTGGATTTTGGTTTCTATCCGTGTTCACTTAAATTGGTTGAAACTCCTATGAATGAAGACGGGAGCCTAAATTTTTTGGACGTATGTATTACGTCAAATGAAAATAGAACTTCCTTCTGTATATATGATAAGCGTACAGCCTTCAACTTTGACGTAAAGTTTATCACTTCATGGGAAACTTGTTTAAGTAGAGCTGTCTTCCGTAATATAATTGTCAATCAACTTTTAAGAAACAAAAGGTTAATTAAACTCTCAAAGTAGCAACAGAATTCAACAGGATAAAAGGTATTTGAACGAGGCACGGAAAAAGGGTTATCCGGTAGGCTTTCTGAACGTAATTGAGTCATCTTTTTATGGTAAACTGTAACCGTTGGTTATTTAGATCACGGATATATAAAGTTGATGACTTGGTACTATATATATTGGGAATTTGTGTTGTATAAGGCATGATTTCATTAGGGAGTAACTTGAGGTCTTGTTTACACAAATTCTAGTGTTGTGTTTGGCTTCAGGGATCATGGTCTTTTCGTTTCCAAATAGATCTTCTTAGGTATAATGGCCTAGATGCGGAATGGTACCGGCATCCGAGAGTGTGGCCATGGCGTAAAACATGCTGAACCGGGGTGAGGGGGCACAACCCCCCTCTGCCAATTTTTGGTACTTTTCTTTTTCTTATTTCTTGTATCATATTTGATTTTCTGATTTGGACATTTCCTTTTGGATATATATATATATATATATATATATATATATATATATATATATATATTAGTCAAGTGATGTAAACACGATCTAAGATATAGTGAGCAATGTCACCATATTCTAGGAAAGAACAATTTGGAGACATTTTTTATTTTAAATTTCTTTAAATATCCATGTCCCATTAAATATCAAATATGTATTCACAATCTGAAGCATAAGATCAACCACACATAATTGAGAGTTTTCTACACCACAAAGCAAAACTTCATAAGTGCCCTCGTCTCTAATCTTTCGAACTTGAATCAGTATACGGACAGAACAGACTCAGCCAACAACAAGTACAATTTACCCAAATACTTTTGAAACCTTCTGCCTCAGGAGTATTTTCCAACATAATCTACATCTTCTAACAATGTGAGTCATCAGTCTGACAGGAGTTGGTTTAGTCCACCCATCAGCTGCGACCAAATCTTTGTTTTATAGTGATATCTCTTTCTCATTGGCATAGTTGACTGTGGGCTGAACTTATAGCCATTATGCAATATGTATTTCTTCTGACAACATTTTGAATCATATTCAGACTAACTTCCACTGATATTATGGCTGTGTTGTAAATTTATCATATTTAGATTATTCATCTTTAGCAAAACCGGAAGAGGTGAATTCCATTATATTTCATTACCTTTAGTCCTTGACGTTTTCCGTTGTCATTTCTATGGCGCACAATTGTCTTAGCTTCTTTAACACATGTTGCTTTACTACTGATATCGAAATATATGCTATCGATAAATACATTTGTTATTTAGTTAAAATATACTTATTTTTATGATTTTAAATCTGCGCTTTTAACGTTTTTCATCATATTTGAAAAGTGTTTATGATTTTGGTCATTCTGTCTGTCCGTCCGTTCGCACGATAACTGATGTGTGAAATTGATTTTATCAAAATGAAATTTTAGCAAGTTGTTGAGACGGTCTGTGGAACATATGGGAATGAAAATGAATAATATCACCCAATTAGTTTCGTATTTAACCCGGGTTGAAAAAATGAAATACATTGAACCCTATGGGACTTATTATTTCAAACATTTTTTAAGCGAAGTTAAGATTCATAAATTGCTTCGAAATTTTTAGGAAATATTCAAATTATGACATAAAATGTAGAAAATTTTTTTCAGCAAAATATATTAGGTAGTTTTTTAAATAACATTGAAATAATAATAATTACATCCATGATATATGAAGATATCACATGCCTCATTACAAAATAAGTCATGGCATCCATTCTTTGTACCGTGTGATATTTATGGATCTTTTAAATTTATATGTAGTATGGCATCTGTCATAAAACCATTTTATTTTCGCCTATTATCTGCGTATCTAAATTATGTGCCAAAACAAATACAATATTTTTTATCTTAAATGACCACTGAACTTTGATATTTTCTTCAATGAAGTCTAAGTTTAACGTATGCAGAATGTAAACAAAACAAGCGACTTTAAGGTGAGTTGTATAAGAGTTGCTGAATTATTTTTATGCAACATTATTTAGCTCTGGGGTCTGGGATATAAGTGATATGAATAAAACATTTATTGATTTTACATAGAGAAGCAGACGATTCATATTTCTATTTGAATAACATTATTTTTGTTTTTCGATGACGTTTGAAGTTTTCAAGTATAATACATTTTTGTAGTACTGTGATAATTTAAAAATATCAGCGCTGAATGTATCACATTTTGGAGATGCTTATATAAAATTTCATTTCAGTTGGACAGTGTTTCATAATCAATGCTGTACGCATGATTGATATTTTTTGTTTTTTCATAGCTCTGTCCATTGTAACGACGCATAATTTTTCTACGACAGCACAGATGGATTGGAGGATGCACATGTCTTACCTTTCATTTTTTAATAGCCGCTTTTAGTGACAGACCTGTAGCTTTTCGTAAAGTTCTGATATGTGTTAAGTAGGTATGTGTCGTGGCCAACAGACTATGTGTGGGCGAAGGCTGGTGTTGATTGTTGCTCCGTAGCATACTTTGATACTGATGCAGCCTGGTATATGGATTTGTCTATAATAACGTACGCAAAAGGCCTATGACAGCAGGACCAAAATTTTGAAAATATTCTCCATAAATGAAATCAGCATGTAGAAAGGTTGGAAAATACTTCCCGTTTTCTCGGATCGTTAATTTACAAGTCGCAAGAATGCATACAAGTTTCATGAAAAAAGTTTGGAAAGTAGAACATTTTCATCATATTTATCTATGATGCAAATATTAGACTTTAATGTTAGACTTTATTTCACATCAAAATAACAATCAGACACGTTGCAAAGATCAATCCTTGGACTCTTACATTTTTCTCGATTACGTTACCACCAACAGCACTCCAACCACGCAAAAGAAACTACCTTTAAATTCCTACAACTACATTTTTCAAATCCATTACATGCGTATAGAAATATAAAATACGTAGAATATATATATCATCTTTGCTTAATCCTTTATTTATTTTATCGAAAATGTCATATTAAACATTTAATATCTGAGATGAAATTATTCAAGCCTCATAGAAAAGCCGCTTTGAACTAAAAATGTAGCATATAATGTATAAATTTTCAATCCTTCAGTACTTTATACAGTATAAAATTCATGTTGTAAAGATCATATAGCCTAGTTGGGATTCAAAACAAGGTATATTTTATGCTCCTTCTGCGCCTTATTTTTTGAGATATTTACAAAACATTATTCAAGTATTGAAGTGGATATTATATTCTCTTACTTCATATTTTATATAGATGTGATGTTTTGGATCTGTTCGATTCCTGCATGATTATTTTCATATAGTATAATATAATCCTATTTCACTCAGCACTCATGTTATAACTCAAGGCGATATGAAAATTCAAAATTTCGTATATTTGAAACTTCTACTGCATCTAACCAGCAAGGATAAGTTGATAAAGACTTAAAGCAAATTAAAAAAATCTGATGTGGACAGCACATAACTTCCCTGCAGACTCAAATGCATTTTCTCTTTATTTCTTTGATAATTCATTAAATTGAGATTACTTGCTCAAAATTACACGCATAATTACTAGGCATTACATTGAATTTGCGTTTTATAAAAATTTTATTTTTATTTAGTACCTAGACTATTTTCAAAACCGGCGTAGCAAAAATGTGTAAAATATCTCATTAACGGCTAGTCCTTGAATGGGGGTACTAGGGTAATGGAGTTAGTCTTATTCCATCGTCAAAAAGTACGTTCCATCGTTTCCATCGTCATAAATCGTTTCCATCGTCAAAAAGTACGTATAAAACAAACACTTAATTGATACATTTTAGAATACGTAGTTTAGCGAAAAAGGCAGGTTCTTTTTTTCCGAATCTTAACATCTAATTGGACCGGGCTACTCCACATACGACTTATCTACCGAATTTTGTGTAATTTAGTCAATTAGATTTTTAGATAGAGTGGATGCATACAATTTTTGCGGGCTGTTTCGCTAAAGAGTAGTTTCTTGTTTTCCGAATCTTATCAAAATTTAATTGTACCAGGCTACTCCACATATGACTTATTGACTTATCTACCGAATTTTGTGTAATTTAGTCAATTAGACTTTTAGCTAGCATGGATGCATACGATTTTTGCGGGCCATTTCGCAAAAGATTAATTTTTTTTCCGAATCTTATCAAAATCTTATTGGACTAAGCTACTCCACATATGGCTTATCTACCGAATTTTGTGTAATTTAGTCACACACACAAAAACTCACACACAAACACACACATACACACACAGATTAAAAATAGTACACCGAAATTACACTAAAAATAGTTTTTCATATTCTAGAGGTACCAAAACTTGTAAATCTGTTAAAAACTCGTGTTGCAATTTTTGACATGATTCCAATACTAGTATACATCACCATGTATTGTAGGGAAGTAAAATCTCATACATGCTGTAATAATAACACGATCATATAGAAACTTTACAATACAGCATAAAGACAAATATATGCTGGTCAACCAGTTTCGACAGCACAAAATGGCTTCTTCTTTAAGATCAGCAAAAATTGCAACCTTACTTAATCAAGCCGAGCAATTTACCAGTGTATATTTGTATTGTTACTGTACAAAGTTTTCCTAATATCGTGTTACTTTAAAGATTCAATTTTCCAACTAAGATTCGAACCATAGATGCAGGTATGGCCAATCTACACTCTACCGATTAGTTACTAAGATGATAGATAATTTTCTTTAAATATAGTCGAGGTGGACTTTACAGGTTCTTATAACTGAACACACATCACTTGATAAACAAATTAGTATTTAAAATATCGAATGTCTCTGTCTCTACTGGACTGTCTGAAGCATTTATAATCAATAGCGTTTAATTCTAATAGTATCACAATCTTTATTAGAATAAAAAAATTTGCATCCCTTTTTAATACCGTATCTAGGTAATATTTTAATATATTTCGTAAAAAGTTTTACTAATTCTACAGGTGGCAACATTTTAGTAACGTGGTGTGCATTCATTATGTTTATCAGTGTTGATAGAAACAACTTTGATATTATTGACATCCATAGCATTTTCCATATTATTAATTACCCCAGTTTACCCAATATACTATGTAAAACCGTCATTATTCCTGAAATTATCATTGTTTTTAATGATATGAAAATTATAAAATTTGATTAATTCGAGATCTAATCATGAGTCTTACTAAACATTCTGTCTATCTCTAGATTTTACAAAAAGAAACACAGAATCTCTTAATTGTAGACGTATTTGTCATTGAGTTATCCCTGTCCACGCTTTACATACATACACATATACACGCACACACGCACAAATACACACATACGTACACACATACTTACGGGAATCTTTCCATAAATAATCAAAATTGGTATCACGTCTGCATTCAATAGATAAAATCAAGGACAAAGCGTCTTTAAAACGAAAGGTCATTTATTTAAAACATCCTAAAAGACGTACAAAACATATATTAACAAGAAAGATCAACCATGCATAAAGCATTGATTATGAAACACTTTACAACTTCAATGCAATTTTATTTAAACATCTCTAAAATGAGATACATTTCTCTGTGATATTTTAAAAATTATCGCAATACTCCATTAATTCATTATATTTGAAAACTTTATCGAAAAAAATGGACTTCATTCAAATGACGGCATTGAAATATAACTTGCTTGGTTTAAACATCTCTAAAATGCGATACATTCTTCGGTAATATTTTTAAAATTTTCATAATACTACAATAATTTATTATATTTGAAAACTTCATAGAAAACAAATGAAATGTATTCAAATGACGTCATCGAAATAAAACACGCCTGGCTCTCTCTATAAAAGCAGCATTTCATTCATAAATATTTTTCCATTCATTTCATTCATCACAATACTATAATAATTTATTTTATTTAAAAAACTTGAGACCATGGAGGTACAAATAATTAAACTCTAAGCTTAGAACTTTATCGAAAAAATCGTCCTTCTCTCTGTAAAATCAATGAATATTTCATACATATCAACTATGCAGACTCCATGAGCTAAATAATTTTGCGTTAAAGAAATACAGCAATTCTTATACAACTCGTTCTACATATTTTGCTGTTTACATTTTACATAAGTGAAAAATGGGCTTCGTTGTAGAAATAATCAAAATCGGATGATCATTTAAACTCAAATATATTGTAATTGCGTTGTTGCAATATGTAGATGCACAGAATTTAAGCAAAAATAAAGCGGTGTTTGGACGGATACAATACTAAATATGAATTAAAAATAATTTTAAAAATCACGATTTCGAGACAAGATGGATGCTATATTTCATTTTGATCTGGGTCACGTGATCTCTTCATATAATGGTCACGTAATCTCTCCATATAAACGGTGTAATTATTATTTTAATTTGTATTTAAAAAACTACTGAATATATTTTGCTGACATTTTTTTATATGTTGCATGGGATAATATAAATATTTCCTAAAACTTTCGAAGCAATTTGTGAATTTTGAATCCGCTTAAAAATATTTGAAAAATTAAATCCCATAGGGGTCAATGTATTTCATTTTTTCAACCCGGGTTTAATCCAAATCTAATTAGGTGATATTATTCATTTATATCCCCATAGGTTCCACAGAGCGTCTGTACAACATACTAAAATTTCATTTTGATAAAGTTATTTTTACGGCAGTTATTGTGCTATCGGACAGACAGACAGACAGAATGAACAAGGTCATAAACACTTTTCAACTTTGTTGTAAAGTGTTAAAAACTGCCAGAGCGCTTTCGGACGTAAAATGTCGTTCCCCTGTTATATCCTGATGGTGACTATAAATTTTACATTGGTAGTACAAAACGTACTGTTGCCATCCGTTTCGAGCAGAACACGCCCGCGATGTCAAATCTGGTAAACTTTCTACAGCTGTTGCTTAATATATGGGTAATGATAAATTTCTGCCAGTTTTAAAAAAAAAAACTTTCCTTTTAGTTCGTTGTAACAAACCACGTAGTATTCTTCTTTATGAATCCCTGTTTATTTATATTTACCGTGAGTCGATTTGTAATTTTGATCCTGTTCAAATTTTAAGTTGTGTTTGGCGACTCATTCTCAACTCTATGCAATTCAAACCTCTTAATAGTTATTTGTGATGTCATTCTCAGGAAAATCAAGCTTGACGTTTTTCCAAAATTTATATTAGTTCTTTTCTTATAATATTTTCTTTTAAAATTCGAAAACGTTTAAACTAAATTTTGTAATTTTCGTGCATATTTCTTGTATTATTCTGTAGTAAGTTCATTTACCATTTTATATTTTTATGCAAATTTGCTTTAAACTGGTCGCTCTCTGTATAAACATTCCATGTTTTTACTATTCATAGAGCTACTAATAAAGAGCGTATATACGTCTAAAAGCGCTCTGGCAGTTTTTAATATATTTTTTGTACGTCTTTTAGGATATTTTAAATAAAAGACCTTTCGTTTAAAAGACGCTTTATCCTTAATTTTATTTACTTTCCATAAATGTTTGAAGTTGATCAGGTGTTCTTTAAACGTGTTAATTCATTAGAATATCGGACTACATATTTTTATTGAAAAACAGTATCACTATACAACAACATTTCTCTATGCAACACCATGAGAATGTAAAAATTTATATAAGGCGAATATACATAAACTACAACTAAAACTTTCAACTTGTAATCTCATTACCAGAACACAGATAATTATAAATAATAGCTGGGAGGGGAACAAAAAGTTGATAGTAGTACATATTTATATTAATTTCGCACATAATTACAAAACTTGGTTACATAAACTCGTTTAGTTAATAAACCCCATATTTTATAGAGTTTAACAGATCACAACACGTTTTAAAAAGAAAATTAGTCTTTCATACAGAAATGTACGTGAGTGTTTTCTGCAGTAATTGCAATTATTCGCAATGAGAAATACAGAATTTAATCATCACTTAATAAATAAATTGAACTTTCACTTTAACAATCTTTAGGACTTCATCACATAAATTTTGCTGGAACGAATATTATTTTTCAGGATCAGGATTTTTATGGCAATAAAATATTAAAAACATAACAGTAAAACGTTAACCTAAACATTCAAACGCATAAATTAATCCTCAATTACTGCTCGTTTGTAACTGCCAATTAATGGCAAAGCTGTCTATCTAGAAACATCAGCTTCAAAGTAAAGACATGCATTGGTAAAATATATTTCTGTCACAGTAAATTGTATGCAATACTCTCCTAATTGTTTTGCAAAGTCTAAAAGTTACGCAAATACGGTTGAATATATCGTAAACCAAATGGAACGTCCAATGAAACGAAACTAATGGAACATAACTAATAGAACAAAACCAATGGAAAGAGACTTAGCATGCGTATGAAATAAGGTAATGCAAGGACAATATAAAATACACGAATAAAAATAATTTTATGTTGGAATTATGCATTTAAAAAAAAAGAAAATATGTCAAAATGTGATTTTTGCTTTTCGTAAAAAAAAATCTGAAACAATTTTGGAACAATTATGGTCACCTCTTGCAGTTACGCAAGCCTTATAACGCTTTTTCAAGACGCTTTAGATTGTCCTCTAATTGCTTTTAGATTTACCTTTAACGCTTAGATTGTCCATGACTTTTGCAAAAATCTCCACTTCTAAAATATATCTGTTTCTAGCCCCAGAATGGTGAAGGCTGAACCAATGCAATTCACCTGTCTAGTGAATCCCGCGAATACACAACGGGTTTCATATTCATAGACTTTGATGATTGCCGTATTTTCTGCATATATTCACTTTGAAGAAAATCATGCACCAGCTGACAGCGGTGTTGCATACATTAACATCCGTGGACCTACGGCAACTCGAAAAGCCGAGTATGATTTTGAACCTAAAATAACTCGGATAGTCGAAAATGATCTTGGACCTACATCAACTTTAAAAGCTGAACCGCGTGGCTCCATTAAGTCATCACTGTGCCTCTTGTAAAAGAAACTGAGTCGATATGCGGAGGTTTCTGTGCTCGCTCAGCATTATATCTGTACATGCAAGGACTCCAAATTGACTCATTTCCATGATGTTAAAGATATGATAAAATGTTCCTCATGCTGTTCATATAGGGGTGATACATTGGTTAGTCTGCATTCTGAATCTGGAATAAACAGCGGCGAATACAAAATCTCACGGTTTCAGAGTCTAGTTTCGATACTTATGATTCCACAGTAAATGCGCACGCCTGTAAGCAGGGGGAGTCAAAGACAAACTGCAAGTCGCTTGGCATATAGGCCAGTTTCTCTACGCCTCCTGCAAACAATTTGTTTAGAAACAATAGTTCCTCTTGCAGATGTGCCGGGGCTGCATTGTGTCTCTCACTACTACGAAATACACTCACGGGCAATAAAATTTGCCTACCAGGAAGGACGCATAGGATGGACTTCAAATGTTATTGTTGGAAGGATACAGATGAATGATATACATGATCACAAAACAGCGCAGCAGAACAAGTACAGAGGGGGCTGTGGTACACAGTCCGGTCATCATCAACAGTGCGTCGCACTGCCTCGTGCTGCGATACAAGCAGCAATACGGTCCGGCATGGTGTCGAACAGACGCCTGATGTTGTCCTGTGGCAGATGAGTCCACGCCTATTGGACGTTATGTTCCAAATCCCGAAGATTTCGGCACCGAGGTCTTTGATGTTTCAACTGGTCCCACACATGTCCGATAGGGGACAGGTCTGAGGAGCGGGCAGACCATCGAAGTGTCTGGACATGACTCAGGCAGCCCTGGGCGACTTGAGTCGTGTGCGGCCGGTAATTATCTGCTGGAATTGCGCACCTGGAATAATAGCAATGACTGGGATCACATGCAACAGTAGAATCTCATCCACGTACCGCTGGTCCGCCAAAGTTCCAGTTACCACTACTAGAACGGTTCGGCTGTCGTAGGCTAGAGCTCCCCAGCCCATGATGCCTGCAGTGGGGCTGGTGTGGCGCTCGATAACGAGGTTGGGATTGTGGCATTGTGCAGGGGACCTCCACACCCGGACACGTTGATTATAGCTCCCCAAAACGAAGCAGCACTCATCGCTAAACACCACTCAAATCGCTTATTTTCGTTCATAGTAGACAGAACGAGCTGAATCAGGTTCACCTGATAAAATAATATCTCGGTTACTGTCACATTAATAAAAATTTAAATATGTTACATCAGCAAATAGCATAAAAAATGAAGTTGCATATTTGAATAGTTCACCCAAAATATAACATCCTGGTTCCTTCGCATCAATAAACACTCAAATATATTCCATCTGAAAATAAACATAAGAAATCAGTTTGCACCTTTGAGTCGTTTCCTTCGGACGTCTATCTCCACAATGGCTTTTGCCAAAGAACTGAACATTAAACTGAAACATTAAAAAATCGTCGCAACAGTTCGCTAAAATTGGTTGGTTTTCGACAAGTTTATCGGAGACTCAGCGTATATCAGTATTGGGAGCAAGTTTTTGCGTGAAAATTTTTCGACACAACAAACATTTAACTTCACTTCTTTTTCAAATTCAATAGCAACCGATGAGTTGTTGACAACCAGTTATATCAGTAGAAAGGGCGAAACACAAGCAATTTTTATACAGCATCGCTCAACAACTATTTCGACTTCTAAAACATTAATATGCACCCTATAACAAAAAAATCTGATGTGGGCAACACATGCCTTTCCTTATATAATGCAATGCATTTACTACTTTTACAGTTAAAAAAATCTGATGTGGGCAACACATGACTTTCCTTATATAATGTAATGAATCTCCTACTTTTACAGTAAAAAAATAGGTTTTTCTTATAGTAGATACTAATATTCTTTCCAAGATATTGAATTTTCGACAACTAGTCGTCATTTTCATTGATTTAGCGTCATTTTTATCCATGTGGCGAAATTTTCGTTAATTTGGCAACATTTCAAAAAGTCGCCAAGTTGGCGACATTCCGCCAAATTCGTCGAAAAATCTCGCCAAGCGTTATGGATGAAGAAATAAGTTATTCTTAAAGCAGATAAATGACTATTGATGTTCAATTACAAAAGTATTAGACAAAGTATCTTTTTCCATGAATGGAACGAGCTAGATTCACGAGAATGATGTCACCCAATTTATCATATGATATTATATATGAAAAGTGAACATGTTTCTCAATAGGAAATATTTTTCTTTATTTTATATGACTTTTTGATAATTTTTTTGAAAAATGTGGAATATCTCGAGAACGGTTTGTGTTAGCGTTCTAAAATGTGTGCCAATCGTTTTCTAATGGAAAATTACATAAGAAATGTCTATTTGCGTAACTTTACTAGTGGTTTTGATTTTTTGACGATTTTTTCAAAATTTTATTCGAAAATTTAGAGGGGTTCTGAACAATCGATTGCGTATAAAAACAATAGGCTTCCAGTGTTTATGGATTGTGATTTGTGTACAAAATTTGGTTCGAATCGGTCCATTCGTTCGTCAGTTATCGTCTCCACAGACTCACTGACACACACACACACACACACACACTTTCACACACACACACACACACACACATACTTTCACACACACACTCACACACACACACACACAGACATCACTTCAAAAATGTTTGATTCGTGATCAGGGATGCTTGAAACGTGCTCTCCCGTCGGAAACTCGAATTCGAATTTTCGACCCCGTCACAATAATTTCCTTATACATTATGTATATAAGGAAAGTAAAAATGTGATGTGGGCAACACATGACTTTCCTTATATAATGTAATGAATTTACTACTTTTACAGTAAAAAATAGGTTTTTCTTATAGTAGATACTAATATTCTTTCGATGATATTGAATTTTCGACAATTGGTCGTCAATTTCATTGATTTAGCGTCATTTTTATCCATTTGGCGAGATTTTCGTTAATTTGGCAACATTTCAAAAAGTCGCCAAGTTGGCGACATTCCGCCAAATTCGTCGCCAAATCTCGCCAAGCGTTGTGGACGAAGACTAAGTTATTCTTACAGCAGATAAATGACTTTTGGCGTTCAAATACAAAAGTATTACTCAAAGTATTATTTTTTCATGAATGGAACGAGCTAAATCCACGAGAATGATGTCACCCAATTTATCGCATGGTATTACATATGAAAAGTGAACATGTTTCTCAATAGGAAGCATTGTTTTTTTATTTTGTATGACTTTTTGAGATTTTTTTTTTAAAATGTGCAATATCTCAATAGGCTTCCAGTGTTTATGGATTGTGATTTTTGTTCCAAATTTGGTTCAAATCGGTCCATTTGTTCGTCAGTTATCGTCTCCACAGACTCACTGACACACACACACACACACACATACTTTCACACACACAAACACACAGACACACAGACATCACTTCAAAAATGTTTGATTCGTGATCAGGGATGCTTGAAACGTGCTCTGCCGTCGAAAACTCGAAATCGAATTTTCGACCCCGTCACAATACTTTCCTTATACATTATGTATATAAGGAAAGTAAAAAATTATTCTTATAGTAGATACTTATATTCTTTCAATAATATTGAATTTTCTTAAATAAGTTGTCATATTCATTGATTTAGAGTCATTTTTATCCATTTGGCGAGATTTTCGTTAATTTGGCAACATTTAAAAATGTCGCCAAGTTGGCGACATCCCCCTAAATTCGTCGTCAAAATCTCGCTAAGCGTTATGGACGGAGAAATAAGGTATTCTTACAGTGGATAAATGACTACTGGAGTTAAAATACAAAAGTATTACTCAAAGTATCTTTTCTCGTGAATGAAACGAGTTATATCCACGCGAATGATGTTACCAAACTTATCGCATGACATTACATATGAAAAGTGAACATGTATCTTAACAGTTAATGTTTTTTTTAATTTATGGGACTTTTTGACAAATTTATTTGAAAAATATGCAATATCTCGAGAACGGTTCTTGCTAGCATTCTAAAATTTATGTCAATCGTTTTCTAAGAAAAAATCACATAAAAAATGTCTATTTGCGTAACTTTATTAAAGGTTTTGATTTTTTGATGATTTTTTCAAAATTTCACTCGAAAATTTAGGAGGGTTCTGAACATTCGATTGCATTTTAAAACAATGGGCTTCCAGTATTTATGGATCGTGATTTGTGTACCAAATTCCATTCGAATCGCTCCATTTGTTCGTGAGATATCGTCTCCAAAGGCTAACTGACACACACACACACAAACACACACACACACACACACACACACACACACACACACACACACACACACACACACAGACATCACTCCATTCGTTCGTGAGATATCGTCTCCAAAGACTAACAGGCACACACACACACATACTTTCATACACACACACACACAGACAGACAGACACACACACACACACACAGACATCACCTCAAAAATGTTAGATTCGTCATCAGGGATGCTTGAAACGTGCTCTCCTGTCGAAAACTCGAATTCGAATTTTCGACCCCGTCACAATACTTTCCTTATACATTACGTATATAAGGAAAGTAAAAATGTTATTCTTATAGTAGATACTTATATTCTTTCCAAGATATTGAATTTTCTTCAAGTAGTCGTCATTTTCATTGATTTAGTGTCATTTCTATCCATTTGGCGAGATTTTTGTTAATTTGGCAACAATTAAAAATGTCGGCAAGTTGGCGACATTCCACCAAATTCGTCGCCAAAATCTCGCCAAGCGTTATGGATGAAGAAATAAGTTATTCTTACAGCAGATAAATGACTATTGGCATTCAAATACAAAAGTATTGCTTAAAGTACCTTTATTCCTGAATGGAACGAGCTAGTTCCACGAGAATGATGTCACCAAATTTATCGCATGGTATTACATATGAAAAGTGAACATGTTTCTCAATAGGAAATATTTTTTTTTTATTTTATATGACTTTTTGATAATTTTTTTTGAAAAACGTGCAATATCTCGAGGACGATTCATGTTAGCGTTTTAAAATTTAGGTCAATCGTTTTCTAATGAAAAATTACATAAGAAATGTCTATTTGCGTAACTTTATTAGCGGTTTTGATTTTTTGATGATTTTTCCAAAATTTCACTCGAAAATTTTAGGGGGTTCTGGGCATTCGATTGCGTTTAAAAACAATAGGCTTCCAGTATTTACGGATTGTAATTTTGTACCAAATGTCGTTCGAATCGGTCCATTCGTTCGTCAGGTATCGTCTCCACAGGCTCACTGGCACACAGACACACATAATTTCACACACACACACAGAGACATCACTTCAAAAATGTTTGATTCGTGATCAGGGATGCTTGAAACGTGCTTTCCTGACGAAAACTCGAATTCGAATTTTCGACCACGTCACAATACTTTCCTTATACATTATGTATATAAGGAAAGTAAAGATATCGGATGAATGTTATGAGATTTATCTTTGCAAAAGTATATCAATGCAGCACTTACAAGTTTATCTTATAATGGTCGGAAACAATATCGACCTCTGAAATACAATTTTACACAAAATATCAGTCGACTGGCGTTTATACAAACCACTTAGGGAACCGTAATTAGTTCACTTTATCGAAAATTGGTATTAGCGATCGTCATTATAGAGATGGAGTTTCGCTTGGTAAATGACCAAATTCGCTTTAACGCAAGAATTCGTTTTATCGGGGTTCGCTTTAAAGCTAGTATATTGTTAAGGACAAAACGTTTTAATAAACGGAATGTCTTTTATTTAACACATCCTTAAAGACGTACAAAATATATAGTAAAAGCTGCCAGAGCGCTTTCGGACGTATATACGCCCTTCATCAGTGGCTACATGAATAGTAAAAACATGGAATGTTTATATATAGGGAGACCAGTTTAAAGCAAATTTGCATAAAATATAAAATGGTAAATGAACTTACTAAAATAATACAAAAAATATACACGGAAATTACAAAATAATTTTAAACGCTTACGAATTTTAA
This sequence comes from Amaurobius ferox, assembly GCA_951213105.1. Taxonomy (NCBI): domain Eukaryota; kingdom Metazoa; phylum Arthropoda; class Arachnida; order Araneae; family Amaurobiidae; genus Amaurobius; species Amaurobius ferox. The sequence goes on from OX578137.1 coordinate 122,801,687, forward strand.
ATTATTACAAGAAAAGAACTATTACAACTTTTAGAAAACGTCAAGTATGATATTCCTGAGAATGACGTCACAAATAACTTTTAGGAGGTTTGAATTGCATAGAGTCGAGAATCAGTCGGCAAGCATAACTTAAAATTTGAACAGGATCAAATTTTATCCCACTTATAAAACAGATTCCTAACCCTATTAAAACAGATGACGGAACTTTTTGATCCTGTTCAAATTTCAAGTTATGCTTGGCGATTCATTCTCGACTCTAAGCAATTCAAATCTCTTAAAAGTTATTTGTGACGTCATTCTGAGGAATGTCAAGCTTGACGTTTTCTAAAATTTGTATTAGTTCTTTTCTTGTGATAATTTAAAATTCGTAAGCGTTTAAACTTATTTTGTAATTTCCGTGTATATTTCTTCTATTATTTTTAGTAAGTTCATTTATCATTTTATATTTTATGCAAATTTGCTTTAAACTGTTCTCTCTAGTTACAAACGTTCCACGTTGTTACTATTCATATAGCCACTGATGAAGGGCGTATATATGTCCGAAAGCGCTCTGGCAGTTTTTTATATATATTTTGTACGTCTTTTAAGATGTGCTAAATAAAAGACCTTTCGGTTTTTTAAAACGTTTTGCCCTTATTTTTAGCTATTGAATGCAGACGTGATACCAATTTTGATTACTAGTATATTGTATTCGTTTCACTGGAGTTATCGTTGGACAATGTCCAGGAATTTATTACTGGACATTGTCCAACGATAACTCCTGTGCGTCCATCTTTAGATGGACGCATGATTGGGTAGCTTTTGATCGTCAAGCTCAGCAACGACTGTAAAACATTGTATAACAGAAATTCAAATTAAAAAAAACTCAATTAAAAATACTCGTATTTATTCAGTTTCACACAAGTGATTGTAGTTATAGCAATAAATAATGCAGACAGAGATGCAAACAGGCAGCAGCTAATTGCATCCAACTCAGAAGTAAATAATATAGTTACTTATCTCCATCGCTTCGATCATAAAATGTTATGGGATTAAAGGTCATATTAAAAAAATTCTTGATCTGAAACGGACCGACCTGCAGTTATTTGGCAGCCTTGCACTGCGTAATACATTTCAAAACTAGATAAATAATTCGTTTGCAACATGTATCACTTATGCATACATACACTATTGCATAAACTAAAATAAAGCCTGGTTGCAATTATAGCGAAGCAATTTCTCGTATGGTTTATTACAAAGCTTAAGGTTCACTGATAGAGAAAAAACAGCAATAAAATGAATTAATAATTTTTATTTAAACGTTATGTACGAATTAAAAATTTATACATAAAAAGTTAGCATAAACTCGTGTCAGTTTTATTCTATACTAGCAGCCAGCATACACATTCTTCGTATGGAGTATATAATATAAAGAAATTTAAAATTCACAATCATGTGCAAATTCCTATAGTATAATAAATAACATTTTTAATCTAAATATTCTCTTAAAATATTTAATTTAATGCTCCTAAAAAGAAGTTTAAGAATCTCTTTTCTCGCTATACAAAATTATCTTCAATGGGACCCATACTACTAATATACGCGAATATTAGAAGATATAACCTGAATTAGTAGATTACACACATAAATTGAAAATATCAATAAACTCGTAATCTTTAAATCTGAAGAGAGTAATTGATTCCAATATATGCCAAAACGAAAGTGCTAAAATTATATGAGAAGATATACCCTTACTACTTATAATGACGTAAGAAATCAAAAATATCAATAATCATCGTAATCTTCATACCAAAAGTCCGTACTTGCTTCCAGTAAATGCCAATATATGTCAACATATATGACATAATACCTTATATTCTCGTAGATTGGAAGATATACTCCTGCATTTGTGGAAGATTACTCGTACAACGTACAATATATGAGTTTAACAATTTTAGCCGCAATAAAACAATGCCATATTAACTTGAAAATATCACTAATCTCTGAATCAATAATCCCCGAAAATATCAATAATAATTAAACCTGAAAATCGTAATTGATGTTATCTAGTCAAAAATGCAATGGCAATGAAATTTATTTTATATATACATATCTTCTTTATTCAAATCGGAAAAGATTTAATAAAAATCGTCTGCCGCATAAACACGTTGGATTTAAATCCGTTGCTAAGCGACATGATATCATTTGCTTCAAATAAATTGTTGGACAAAATTTCATCTGAATAATGCTATTTCTATGGAAGGTTTGGCGACATTTTAAAAAATCGTTAAATTTATCGTCGTAGTTTAGAAATGTTGTAGTTTAGAAGATATATTCGAGTGTTAGTAGAAGGTTACCCGTATTTCAATATGTGTCTCAAAAGTATTTGCCAAAATAAAACAGATGACGTAATAAATTGAAAATATCAATAATCTCCATAATCTTTATATCAGAAGTCCGTAATTGATGATTCCAATATATGCCAATATATGTCAAAATCTATGCCATTATATCTTATATTCTCGTAGATTAGCAGATATACCCGTGCATTTGCAGAAGAACATTCGCACAACTTTCAATATCTGAGTTTCAGCAATTTTTGCAGCAATTAACCAATGGCATAATAACTTGAAAATGTCAATTTCTGAATCAATAATCCCGAAAATGTCAATAATAATAATGTTTAAACCTGAAGATCGTAATTGATATTATCCAGTCAAAAATGGAATATCAATGAAATTCATTTTATATACATATCTTCATTATTCAAATCGGAAAAGATTTAATAAAATTCGTTTGCCGCATAAACACATTGGATTTAAATCCGTTGCTGAGCGACATGATATCATTTTCTTCAAATAAATCAGCGGAAAAATATCATCCGAATAATACTATCTCTGTGGAAGGCTTGGCTACATTTAAAAAAATCGCCAAATTTGTCGCTAAGTGAGACTGTAGAACAGATGTTCCCACTTGGACAAATTTATGAAATATCATCACAATACTATCCCCTAACAAAACACAATTAATTTCATTTATTTAGCCCAATTTCATCAATTTCAAGATATTTTCATGGATTTATAAACATTCTTATCAATTTATTGACATTTTAAAAATTCGCTAAATGTGTTACAAAGTAAGATGGTTGGACTGACAGACAAATGCTAACGAAAAATCATTTCAATACTCTCTTCTAACAAAACAAAATACATTTAATTGATTTAAGTCGTTTTGATCAATTTCACGATATTTCCATTAATTTGGCAACGGTTAAGAAAATTTGCCAAAGATAGCGATGTCCCGCCAAATTCGTAGCTCTGAATTTGCAGATCTGAATAAAATATCCTGATCCCGTTTGTATATAATAAATCAAAGCACTAAAATTGTATTAGAAGATATACCAGTTCTACTCTTTTTCTGTTTCAACAATCGGCTAAATGTTTTTATTGGCTAAACACAATATATGAGTTTATCAGCTAAACACAATATATGAGTTCATCAGATAAACACAATATATAAGCTTTAAGACTCTTTGCCAAAATAAATGAAAGTGATGTACGCTGTCCGCAATTAATATAATTAAAAGAAAAATCAAACCGTTCATTTAAAAGATATATTCTTATATCCATTTATTTATTAATCAAATCGAGAAAATAATAATAAACATTAACAAACACATTTAATTTTATTGCGTTGCCGAGCAATATGATATAAGATACATAGAATCTTCCTCAGCTTGCTAATAATTAAATAACCATTTTGATTTCTTAATACTTTTCATTGTTGAGTAACATCTTGTAAAAATAAATCATGGTGATAGATTTTCCATTTAAATTCATGTTTTAAACATTAATGTTTTCAAACAATTCATGTTTTCAGAAAGAGTCTAATTAGCGCAAAAATATCCCACCAAACTCAGAGATAAAGGTTTAAGTCACTTTCACGTTTTTAACGAACAATTTCCAACCTTTTCTTTTGGGGGAACCAGGGAGTTAGATTGCAGAGCTCCTTGGAAAAGGTTTCGTTTTCCATTAATATCTCGACAACCCCTAGTCTTAGAAAATCGAAACTTGGGACTCAATTTCAAATGGATCTATTTCAAAGCTACTCACAAAATTTCATCGAATTTTGTTCAGCCGTCCTCCCGTGATAATGAGACAAACAAACAGATAGACAGACAGAGAGATTTTCTATATTATTTATGTTTAAAGAAAAGAAGCTGACACCGCTGGTTAACGCATTAAAGGGTATCTGTGTCTCGCAAATACAAACAAATAGCGTACAAAGATATAAAATCTAATACTTAGAAAACTGTTATTGGAAACCGCTGAAAGAAAAAATCTTTATATGGATTTCAGTTTGAGAGATATATAATGTCAAAGAAACAATTCTTGAGTTGTAAGTTTGCGTTCTTGCCAGACTAGGAACAACAAAACGATGGATTTTTACAGACAGATAATTGCGTAGTTGAATTTTTACAAGACTGATACTTTTTTAAATTGCAGTTTATTTCATGAGTTATTCTATTTTTCACGAAATTCTAAAGGGCGCCTTCTTGTTGATTCTTGCAAAGAAATTAGTCCGCAGTTATTGTTGTTATGTATAATTAATAAAAATGTAGTTATTAATGAATATAACATTATTTATTGTTGATTCCTATTATTATGTCTCTAAATTATAAGAAGAAAGATAAATCATGCATAAGCATTGGCTATGAAACAATTTCCAACTGAAATTCAATTTTATTTAAACATCTCTGAAATGCAATTTTATTTGAACATCTCTGAAATGTGATTCATTCAGCGGTGATATTTTGAATGTGTCCAAAAATTTTCGAAACAATTTGTGGATTTTAACTTTGCTTAAAAATGTTTGAAAAATCATGTCCCATAAGGTTCAATGTATTTCATTTATTCAACCCCGGTTAAATCCAAAACTGATTCGGTGATATTCATTTTTATTCCCATATGTCCCATAGACCGTCTCAACAATATACTAAAATTTCATTTAAATAAAGGTATTTTTACGGCATTATCGTTCAAACGGATAGACAGACAGGCAGAATGACTAAAAACATAAACACTTTTCAGCTATGTTGGAAAGTGCTGAAAAGCTTAAATCGATATTTTGCAACTGCATTACGAACAGACTGAAAAAAGTACAGTTCTGAAATTTTACATAAAAACAAATGCGAGCCCGTAGATGTAAAAGATGGGTTTATAATTTAGATTTAGGACTTTACCCAATATATTATAAACTTCAAGTAATTTATTGTGACTGCATTACGAACAGACGGCAAAATCTACAGTTACAAAATGTTCTATATAGAATAAATAGAACCCTAGATATAAAATACGATTTATATAGTTCGTTTCAGGCCTTTTCTAATTAAATAGTAATTAATAAATTTTTAAATTGCAAGTATTGGCAAGTTTTCAATAGGTCAATCCTATATTAAACTTATTTGTGATAGGTTGCTGGCAATGAAAAGCCAAAACTATTTCAATGCTAGATTACAATGGTATTCACTACAATTTAAGCAATGTTGAAAATAATATTACATAATTATCTGTTAAATAGATACCTTACTGTTGATTCTTACAAACAGAGGGCATCGCAGCTATTGTTGCAGAAACGATTGCGATTAAACTGCAGTTATTATTGCACAACAATTATATTTCTTATTATTGTAAAGGTTTTCATTTTAAAAAGGCGTAACACAATTGTTTGTGAATGTTCTACGTATAGACGGCAAAACGTGCAGTTTAAAGAGTTTACATATACGTCAATGTGAACCCACAGATGCGCAACGCGGGCTTAGAAATGTAAGTTAGACCTTAGCTAATTAAATATTAATTATTTTAAATTTGAATTTACCAGTAGTAGGAAAGATTTCATTAGCCAAGCCAAATTCCAAGTTTTCTGGCGTAGCACGTGGGTCATAAATTCTTGGTTATGAGATCAGACGGATAGTGAGCGGAAACGAACAGGGATTGGAATCTCCGTGCCCCGGCCCTTGTTCGGGCTAAACGTCAGCAGGCATGGTGCATAGAGAAGAAATAGCTGCTCCGCGCCTGTTAAGGCTAGGCCGAGTGTCAGTAAGCTTGACATAGAGAGGAAAGAGCTGCACCTGCCCCTGTTCGGGGTGAACGTCAGAAAATTTGGTGCATAAATAGGAAAGAGCTGCCCCGAATCATTCGTCAGAAAGCTGTTTGCATAGAGGAGATAGATCTGCGCCGGCCCTGTTTGGGACAGGTGTCAGAAAGCTTGGTGCATATAGAGGAAATAGTTGCTACGGCCCCTGTTCGGAGCGTCTCAACAAGTTTGGTGCATAGAGAGGAAAGAGCTGCTCCTGCCTTGCTTGAGGTGCGCGTCAGCAAGCTTGGTGCATAGAGAGGAAAGAGTTGTCCCGGCTCCTATTGGGGGTGAGTGACAGCAAGCTTGGTGTATAGGGAGGAAAGAGCTGCTCCTGCGTCTGTTCGGGGTGAGCGTCAGCAAGCTCGGTGCATAGAGAGGAAAGAGTTACTCCGGCTACTGTTCAGTACAAGTGTCAGCAAGCGTTTTGTGCATAGAGAGGACAGAGTTGCTCCAGCTCCTTTTCGGGGCGAGCGGCAGAAAGTTTAGTGAATAGAGAGGAAAGATGTGTTCCGACCTCTATTCGAGGCGAGTGTCACTAAGCTTGGTGAATAGAGAGAAAGGGGCTGATCCGGTCCCTTTTTGGGGCGATCGTAATCAAGCTTGGTGTATAGAGAGGAAATATGTGCTTCGGCCTCGGTTCGAGGCGAGCGTCAGCAAGCTTGGTGCATGGAAAGAAAAGAGCTGATCCGGTCCCTGCTCGCTGTGAGCGTCAGCAAGCTTTGGTGCATAAAGAGGAAAAAGCTGCTCCGATCCCTGTTCGGGGCGAGCGTCAGCAAGCTTGATGCATAGAGAGAAAAGAGCTGCTCCAGCCCCTGTCTGTGGGGAGCATCAACAAACTTGGTGCATGGAGAAAAGATAGCAGATCCAGCCCCTGTTCGGTGCGAGCGTCAGCAAACTTGGTACACTGAGCTGCTGATGGGAATTGCACTCTGCCGATCCGAGTTCGATTCCTGGCTCTGCCAAAACTGTCTCCGCGAAGTACGGGAACGTTAAATGTGCGGGTCAGTAAGTGTCCTTTCGAGAAGTTGGTGATAGTGGAAGGAGGGTACGGACCCTGCGGAGCGGCTGATTGGCCTCGGGAGTTTGTGAGTGTCAACAAGCAGGGGACATGAAAGTGGTCGTGTGCACAAACAGGGTTGAAAAATATCGCTAAGCCAGCTCTGGAGGTTGGTGACCTCCAGCAAACAAGGGGCAGTCTCCAACAAGTGGCAGGTGGCACGGCGGAAATCAGAAAGCGTGTTCATCAAGCGATAGTTGGTCAGCAACTTAAGTTTCCAGTTGCTAAAACAATATGCGGGAGTTGGCGAGCAGTGGAGTTCTAGTATTGTAAATAAATGTATTAAAAGTAAAATTTAAACCACTTTAAAAGCAAATCACAATCGTGACTCTTTATTTTATGGCATCAAAAATACATGTCTTATCTCCAAGTTACATTTTACGTGCTTTATCAATTCTGAATCTTGCAAAATATTTATACAGGCGCATCTGAATGCTTTTAAAATATTTCGGTTAACATTTTGAGAAATATACTTACTGGAGCTGCACGTATTATGCTGCTTACATTAATTTTCAGAATGTTTCATTACTCAGAGAGTATATAAAACTTTAAGTAAAAGAGATCATATTTATGACCTTCAAATTATTTGCATAATAAATTATAAGTTTTAAGTTATACAAAATATGAAACTCTTTATTTTGTTTGTGATTAGGTAGTTTATAAAATGAAAGTCACTCAAAATTTTTGTTATGGATAGAACGTGTTTTGTGGAATAGAAATTGTTGTTCTGCATTATTAAATCATGAAAGAAACATATTCTTAGAAATGTTAACAAAATAAAGATGTATTTTTACCTTTTTACTTTCCTTATATGCATAATGTATAAGGAAAGTACTGTGCCGAATTCTAAAATTCGAATTCGAATTTTCGATGGGAGGACACGTTTCAAGCATCACTGATCACGAATCGAACACTTATGAGGTGGTGTGAGCGCGCGCGTGTGTGTGTGTGTGTGTGAGTAAGTCTATGGAGACTATATTTCACGAATGTGTCTGCGTGTGAAAGTATGTGTGTGTGTGTGTGTGTGTGTGTGTGTGTGTCAGTGAGTCTGTGGAGACGATATCTTACGAACGAATGGAGCTATTCGAATGATATTTGGTACAAAAATCATAATCCGTGAATACGGGAAGTTTATTGTTTTTCAACGCAATAAAATGGTAATCGAAGAAACCACTAAATTTTCGAGTGAAATTTTGAAAAAATAATCAAAAAATCAAAATCTTTAATAAAGTTACAAAAATAGACATGTGTTATGTAATTTTTCCTTAGAAAACGATTGACATAAACTTTAGACCGCTAGCATGAACCATTCTCGAGTTATTGCACATTTTTCAAATAAATGTATCAAAAAATCCCATAAATTAAAAAAAAATGTTAGCTGATGAGAAACATGTTCACTTTTCTATGTTATATCATGCGATAAATTTGGTGATATCATTCTCGTGGATCTCGCTCATTCCATTCAGGAGAAAAGATACTTTGATAATACTTTTGTATTTGAACGCCAACAGTTATCTGCTATAAGAATAACTCATTTCTCCGTCCATAACGCTGGGCGAGATTTTGGCGATGGATTTGGTGGAATGTTGCCAACTTGGCGACTTTTGAAATTTTGCCAAATTAACGAAAATCTCTCCAAATGGATGAAAATGGCGTTAAATCAATGAAAATGACAACTAATTGTCGAAAATTCTATATCTTGGAAAGAATATAAATATCTACTGTAAGAAAAACCTATTTTCTTACTGTAAAAGTAGTAAATTCATTGTATTATATAAGGAAAGTCATGTGCTGTCCATATCAGATTTTTTACAACAGCAACGCAGAATAGCTAATATTCACTGGTTATCTAATAATTATTCACTGGTTAGCTAATAATTATTCACCTACTACTTGAAAATGAATTGGAAAACTTAATTTTTGTCCATATAGTCCAAAATTTGCTGAAAATGTAAAAAATATTTCTACCGTGTAAAATTATAAAATACGTGTGAAGTACAGGGTTTGATTTTTGTATAGGGTCTATTCGAGTACCAATTTAAATCAAAATTGTTATAAAATTGCAAAATTATTGAAAACAAAAATTGTTGACGTACAAAAACTCAATCTGTGATACAGAGGTAATTACAAATTGCTACAGGTTCTTACAGTAACAAAAACGACAGAGTGGCACCAGCCTCAGATACAATAATGCCTGTTTTTAATATGGGGCGGACAGTCAATTTTGGCCAAGACATGTAATGATGACCTCATGGCAAGTGAATTTCGTGCGAGGCCGCAGGGGCTGTAGGAGATTCCCCAATGAAACCCGACATTAAGACCCACCCAGATGACTGAGACTAGTGGGCAAGCAGATCATAGAGCGCCAATGAAAGCAAAATAGACCTCGTACATCAGAATTGCGAAAAAATTAATATCCTAATACTTCGATTTTGGAGTTAACGTGATGATGTGATGTTTCCACGTTATCTTTGTTTGCGTTAATTGTAAAAAATATACTTACTTTATACACGGGTCTTAGTAAAGACCTTGCACACCCCAGCAACTTTGTCAATGAGAATAAACGCCAGGTAAAATGACCATTCGCCATGGAATAAAAGCGATTGCAATACCCATAGCAATGATATTTAAAAATCAGGATAACGAACTTGGCAGAAAAGCTAGAAGAAAAAAGACAACTACAAAATTGTAGCGCATTTTCTAATTAGTGGGTATTGGCATCAAGATTAAACGAAACGCGTATACGAAGAGCAATACAAACCAGTTAAACTTAATCGATTAGATACGCAGCAACGCCACAATTTTGTTTGCTAACAGTTTACTAGATTATGCAAATAATATCAATGACTTAATACATGTGACACAGTGGTAAACAGTGCTTACAGTTGTTAAAATAGCAAGGCGACAAGATGGCACCAGACATTAGACAAAGAGGTGCCAAATTTCATTATATGGGCGGACAATAATAATTCATGGTCACGGTAAGTGAGGTTTGTGGACTCAGTCATATCCGTGAGCTATATAGAAGATTATCCGATAGACGCTGGACAGCTGGCTGCTCACAGACCTGGGAGACATTGGGCAGAGTCCTGAGAGCCAATGCACAGCAAGGGGGTAGATTGCATAGCATCTATCTGACTCAAATAAAAAAAATAAATATCAATCATGCATAATGCATTGATTATGAAACGCTTTTCAACTGAAATGCAATTTTAATTAAACATCTCTAAAATACGATGCATTCAATGGTGATATTTTAATACCATAATTTATTTTACTTGAAATTTAAAACTTCATAAAAATGAACTTTATTCAAATGACGACTTCGAAATATAAATCGTCTAGCTCTCTATAAAAAACAGTGAATATGTCATTCATACACTTTTATTCCAGACTCCAAAGTTAAATAATTTTGCTAGCTAAAAATTCAGCAATTCTTATATGACTCATCTTACAATCACTTGCTTACATTCTGCATTCATTAAAATTAGGCTTCATTGTAGAAATTATCAACATTTGATGATCATTTAAACTAAAAAATATTCTACTTACGTTGGCGCTGAGTATATATGCACAGAAAATGAGTAAAAAAAGCCGTTTTAGGACGGATGCAACATTAAATATAAATTTAAAAGAACTTTAAAAATTACGATTTGGACACTGGGAAAATTATGGATGCCATATTTTATTTTGAAATGGGTCACGTGATATCTTCATATTATATGGGCTGTTGTTGAGACCCAGACCGTCTGACCCACTAGAAAGGTGTAAGGTAACTGTTTGGACGGCCGGGAAGTGCCACCCGATTTAGACTGGAACCCAGTGGGGGAGGCATCCACAGGGGCCGCACCCTCCTTCCCCTACCACCACCCTCTCGGACTTACGGACCCACATGTTTAACGTGATCGTACTCCGCATGAACACGGCGGCAGTTGTGGCTACGTGCAAATCCAGCTCCCAAACCGCCAGGCTACCGCGCTTGAAATGTGCCAACAGCACGCGGTGTTCCCAGGTGGTCACCCACCCAAGTACTAACCGCGCCCGATGCTGCATGACTCCGGTGACCTAACGAGGACCGGTGTTTTCAGCATGGTAGGACCATTGGCTCTTGATAATATATGGGTGTAATTATTATTTTAATTTTTATTTTAAAAACTACCGAACACATTTTGCTGCATTTTATTTTATTTTATGGCATAATTTGAATAGCTTCTAAAATTTTCGAAGCATTTTGTGAATTATAACTTCGCTTAAAAATATTTGAAAACTTAGGTCCTGTAGGGTTCAATGTATTTCATTTATTCAACCAAGGTTCAATCCAAAACTAATTGGGTGATATTATTCATTTATATTCCTATATGTCCCACAGTCTGTCTAAACAACATATTAAAATTTCATTTTGATAAAGTCATTTTTACGGCAGTTGTGCGAACGAAAGACAGACAGATGGACTAAATGAACAAACAAAGTCATACACACTTTTTAACTATGTTTTAAAGTGTTAAAAAGACTGTGTATCAAACATACAGTATTTCAACAAAATAATATTTAATTTGTAGTAATAATTGATCATATATACGAAATCGAATAATTATTGTTAATTTGATCCTAATAGTATTTAATATAAGTGATGTTCATAAAAAAATTAAGTTTGAGTTAAATTATGTTTCTTTATTGTGCTAGTCTGAATAATTCATCGAACGTCTAATAAAGCATTTTACTGTCAGTTAACACCTGACAACACACAATGGCGGGTTATCACAACTACAAGGGTAAATTAACAACACAGCAATCAAGCAAGAAACTAATTATAATTATTCCCCCATTCTAGTGTGTGATCATCTTAATCTTCTCTATATATTTACGCCACAATACACATCTGTGGTTTATGCAAGTAATGTTTAATTGAATATTCCCGTATATGGACAGATGTTCGCCAATAGTCATATTGTATTGAATATATCTTTTTTGTAAGAGTTCTATGTATGAGATAATACTCGACAACACTGTAATCGACATTTTTCCACGATCTCGAAATGTTGCTTATATCGTTATCCTACATTTTAAATCATGCGTTAAAGATGTCGCAATCATTTTTATTGATCCAAGCGTTGTCTCATTACTATAGATAAATGAAACGTGTACACTTGTGAAACTTTCCTTAGACCCTCCATTTAAGGACCTTCCATTTAAGGACCCTCTTTTTAAGCACCCTCCATTTAAGAACCCTCCATTTAAGGACCCTCTTTTTAAGGACCCTAAATTTAAGGACACTCCATTTAAGGACTCTCCAATTAAGGACCTTGTAAGGCATCGTGTATGCGATATTCGACAAAGTATTCTAATTTTGATACTTGTAGAAACTCTCACCAAAAATAAATACATTAGATCAGAATCGTCATCTGAATAATCGGAAATATTTAAATTTATGTTGCAAAGAATATGTAATATGCAAGTTAATAGCTTGCAAAACTTCCTTGCACCTCAAACATGTATGTTCGTAAGGTGACGACAATCGTTTAGAGAACGTTATATGCCTTTTTCTTTAAGCCAAACGAACAGGTGTGACAGGTATGATAGGAAGTGAGCAGATAAACATCAGTATGGACACTTGGCCACTTTTTATTCCACCTAGTCCGTCTGACGTTCGTAAAAGTGTAAGTTATCTATTTGAACGGTCGAGGTAGTGCCACCCAATGTAGACAGAAAACCAGTGGGTTTGCCATCCTCGTTACACTACCACCAACTTCTCGTAAGGACTTAACGACCCACATTTAACTTGCCCGTACTCCGTCTAAACAAGAGGACAGTTTGTGCAGAACCGGAAATCGAACCCTACTAAAGGGGCCAGGATGTTTTATTCTTCAGATCTGCCCGTGAAGATAATGTTGCATAGTGAGAACAGATATTCTTAAACTTCTCTTTAGGAGCAATAAATTTGATATTTTAACGGAATTCGCACATGATTGCGAATTATAAGTTTCTTTATATTATATACTCCGTACGAAGAACGGATATGCTGCTAGTATTTAATATAAGTCATGTTCGTTCCTAATAAAAATTAAGTTTGAGTTAAATTATGTTTCTTTATTGTGCTAGGCTGAATAATTCATTGAACGTCTAATAAAGCATTTTACTTTCAGTTAACACCTGGCACCCCACAATGGCGGGTTATCACAGCTACAAGGATAAATTAACGACACAGCAATCAAGCAAGAAACTAATTATAATTATCACCACATTCTAGTGTGTGACCATCTTAATCTTCTCTATATATTTAGGTCACAATACACATCTGTGGTTTATGCAAGTATTGTTTAATTGAACATTCCCGTATATGGACAGATATTCGTCATTAGCCAAATTGTATTCAATATATGTTTTTTGGAAACGTTCTATGTAAGAGATAATACTCGACAACACTGTAATCGAAAGTTCTCCTGGATCTTGTAATGTTGCTTATATCGTTATCCTACAGTTTAAATCATGCGTTAGGGATGTCGCAATCATTTTTATTCATCCAAGCGTTGTCTCATTATTATAGATAAATTAAACGTGTACACTTGTGAAACTTTCCTTACACCCTCCATTTAAGGACCCTCCATTTAAAAATCCTCCATTTAATTACCCTCCATTTAAGGATCTTCTTATTAAGGACCCTCCATTTAAGGATCCTCCATTCAAGGACCCCCCCCATTTAAGGACCTTCCTAGGCATCGTGTATGCTATATTCGACAAAGTATTCCAATTTTGATATTTGTAGGAACTCTCACCAAAAATAAATACAGGAGATCAGAATCGCCATCTGAATAATCAGAAATATTTAAATTTATGTTGCAAAGAATAAGTAATATGCAAGTTAATAGCTTGCAAAACTTCCTTGCACAAAGCAAACATGTATGTCTGTAAGGTGACGACAATCGTTTAAAGAACGTTATATGCCCTTTTCTTCAAGACAAGGGAACTGGTGGGACAGGTATGATAGGAAGTGAACAGATAAACAGTTGTATGCACATTTAGCCACTTTTTATTCTACAAAGTCCGTCTGACGTTCGCAAAGGTGTGTAAGTAATCTATTTGGACGGCCGAGTTAGTGCCACCTAATTAGTACCAACAGGCCGATTAGTACAACCAACCTCTCGTAAGGACTTAACGACCCACATATTTAACGTGCCCGTACTCCGTGTAAACGTGAGGACAGTTTGTGCAGAATCGGAAATCGAACTCTAATAAAGGGACCAGGATGTTTTATTCTTCAGGTCTGTCCGTGAAGATAATTTTGCATAGTGAGAACAGATACTCTAAAACTTCTCTTTAGGAGCAATGAATTTGATATTTTAACGGAATTTGCACATGATTGCGAATTATAAGTTTTCTTATATTATATACTATCCGTACGAAGAACGGGTATGCTGCTAGTATTTAATATAAGGCATGTTCATAATAAAAATTAAGTTTGAGTTAAATTATGTTTCTTTATTGTGTTAGGCTGAATAATTGATTGAACGTCTAATAAAGCATTTTACTTTCAGTTAACACCTGACAACACACAATGGCGGGTTATCACAGCTGCAAGGGTAAATTAACGACACAGCAATCAAGCAAGAAACTAATTATAATTATCACCACATTCTAGTGTGTGACCATCTTAATCTTCCCTATATATTTACGTCACAATACACATCTGTGGTTTATGCAAGTATTGTTTAATTGAACATTCCCGTATATGGACAGAAATTCGTCATTAGCCATATTGTATTCAATATATGTTTTTTGAAACCGTTCTATGTATGAGATAATACTCGACAACACTGTAATCGAAATTTCTCTTCGATCTTGTAATATTGCTTATATCGTCATCCTACATTTTAAATCATGCGTTAGGGATATCGCAATCATTTTTATTCATCCAAGCGTTGTCTCATTACTATAGATAAATTAAACGTGTACACTTGAGAAACTTTCTTTACACCCTCCATTTAAGGACCCTCCTTTTAAGGATCCTCCATTTAATTACCCTCCATTTAAGGTCCTTCCATTTAAGGACCCTGTTTTTAAGGACCCTCCATTTAATGATCCTCCATTTAAGGACCTTCCAAAGCATCGTGTATGCTATATTCGACAAAGTATTCTAATTTTGATACTTGTAGAAACTCTCACCAAAAATAAATACAGGAGATCGGAATCGTCATCTGAATAATCAGAAATATTTAAATTTATATTGCAAAGAATAAGTAATATGCAAGTTAATAGCTTGCAAAACTTCCTTGCACAAAGCAATCATGTATGTCCGTAAGGGGTAACATTTGCCACTTTTTATTCTACCTAGTACATCTGACGTTCGCAAAGGTGTAAGTTATCTATTTGGACGGTCGAATTAGTGCCACACAATTAGTACCACCAGGCCAATTAGTACCACCAACCTCTCGTAAGGACTTAACGCCCCACATATTTAACGTGGCCGTAGTCCGTGTAAACATGAGGACAGTTTGTGCAAAACCGGAAATCGAACTCCGGACGTCCGAGTGTAATCTCTGCGCGCTAATCACTTGGAAATTTCACCCCCTCCCCTTAGCCACTGACTGGCAGTGGCTGCAGTTATCATAATTTCATTCAAAAGATTGCATTTTAAATCCCGTGCAACGGCGGGTAGTCGTGCTAGCACTACATAAAATTCCTTATCTCTGTCTGCATATATGTTTGTTAGGGTTTGAGACAAATTTCGCGAAGTTAACGAAAATCGAATTAAGCGAATTATATCGCGAAGTTAACGAAAATTCAATATATTTGGAAATGAAAGCTAATTCATTTGTTTTTGTCAGAATTATTTATTTAATATTTTAAGCTCAAAATAATAGGGAGTTTTAATGTTCGTGGGTCAGGTATGTTTTAATGGGAGTTTAACAGCTTGCAATCAAGTTATAGTAATGGGTTTTATTATAATTATATTTTAATAAGGGGCGGTATAGTAATTAGTCGTGCTAATCGAGAAATATGCGTGATATGCGTATAGCCAAAGATAAAAATAGTTGCAGCACTGCGGATGAAAGAACTTTTCAATGTAATGTTACGTACATTATTAAAATATGGCGGGCGTAATCCCTAGTTATAAATAACTATTCAGTGAATTTATTACTTTATCTGATTACGATAAAATAAATATAGTTCAAAGATTATAAATTACGAAAGAGAAGAAACGAAAGAGATGTTATTTTGTTTAAGCGAATGAAGAATTGCAAATGCTTGATTTAAAATGTATTCCTATTTCCATAGCAAAAGCCATATACTATAAAACACATTATTCATTTATTCCAATTTAACAAAATAAATATGAATAAGGAGGCTGATTAATTTTGGTGGCAATCGAATGGAACGCATACTCAATTTCCGGAAGCGTCGATTTGAATGAGGATTCCCGTTGATCTTGCTAACGGTTTATTTTATGAGATTAAACAATCGTTCTTGCAGGAGTAAAAGCTCTGTGGGCAGCACATGACTTTCCTTATACAATGCAATGAATTTACTCCTTTTACAGTAAAAACTACTGTATGAGATCCACGGCACTGTGTTTTTATCGTTGAATTACATTTGGTAACGTGTACATTTGTAACATGTACATTTGCTATTGATGACAACATGTAAAACCACTTCAAAGTACCAAATTAACTTATATTTCGCGCAACTCTAAATAAACAATTACTAATATTGTTAGCATCCTCAATAGGCGATATCGTCCATATATTAAAATTTTTTAATAATTAATTCATCAATTAGGCGTCATTTTCATTAATTTAGCGTCATTTTTGCAATTTTGAAGATATTATCCTCAATCTCGGATGAAATATCGCCTAGCTGACGATATTTTGATAGATCATTCGCCATGATCGCCAAAATGCATCACCAAGTGTTACAGACAAACGGAGAGAAGATCACTTATATACTAGAAGGTATGCCCGTTATATGACGGAAATCAGAATTTGCGAAACATTGCTTCCGATTAGCGTCATTTTTATAAATAAATTTGTCAACATTTTTGTCACTTTGGCAACATTTAAAATAGTCATCAATATTTTTCAAAGGAAACATACATAAGAAATATCTATTGACGTAATTTTGTTAAAGGTTTTGATTTTTTGATGATTTTTTTCAAAATTTCACTCGAAAATTTAGGGGGTTCTAAACATTCGATTGCGTATAAAAATAATAGGCTTTCAGTATTCACGGATTGTAATTTTTGTGCCAAATTCCATTCGAATCACTCCAAACGTTCATGAAATATAGTCTCCATAGTCTCACTGACACACACGCACACACACGCACACACACATCACCTCAAAAGTGTTCGATTCGTGTTCATTGATGCTTGAAACGTGCTCTCCCGTCGAAAACTCGAATTCGAATTTTCGACCCCGTCGCAATACTTTCCGTATACATTATACTACTATGTATATAAGGAAAGTAAAAACAATAACTTCCATTTGTAACTTAAAACACATACTTTACAATTTGCGGTTAGACTCATATTGAAAGTTAGTAAATTTCCTTTCCAAATAATCTGAAAATTTTATCCATTTATCTCATACTAGTATTTCAACCAACAAAATACAGGAAAAGTGTCACATTTAAGAATGTAGTTGCAACTTTTTTTAATAAAGATTATGTTCAATAAAATTGTAGTTTTTTAATAAAATTGTTTTAATAAAGTTTTCGTTCACAAAAATACTACTATTTTTGTTAACGGAATAAGTTCTATTTCGTTTAACAATCAATGACGCTTAGCGACAAAGATAGTAGTTTTAATAAAAATTGGCATATTTAGGTTCCACTACATCGTCAATACTCTATGTATACCTTATCGGTTACAGGGGTGCTTCTAAATGGTATAAAATGGAATTACATCAAAACATATATTTTTGATCCTTCCACCAAGACAAACCGTCCTTCGATTTGTCTACCCCCTGAGGAGAAGTGCGGAATATCTGCAGCTTTCTAGACAAAAAGGGACTTTAAACGGTCTGGGAAGACTATAAAGCATATTCTACGCCCTGCAAGGAATTAAATGTCCAACTCCATTAGTCTCTGTCTCGTGATTGATACTAATCAGTATGCAAATATTCAGCCTTCTAGGGAAGCCAATCTTCTAGATTCAGCCTTCGGGAAGGGGGAGGGGGAGAAGAGGAAGGGGAATCTAGAGAGTTTGAAAAAGCTTTCAGAAGAAACCTCAATGTCTCCTCTAGCAAAGGGGCTTCAAAAATATATGTTATATTCTATCCATACATGTTTACAAACTAATGTACCCTCAAAAGTATATTAGAAATATCAACTACGGTTTTTAATACATCACTAAACAATTTTTAAGGATGAAATAATTTTTATTTCGGTTCTATATGTTATTAGACATTCTTGGTAGAAAGTCATGAAAATGTTTCAGATGAAATATCCATGCTCTAAATTTCCTATCAATTCAACAATTACGGAGTTAGTAAAGCGACTTTGAGAAACTAAATCCTTTACACACAAAGTGAGAAAAGACAGATCTTGCATTTTAACGCGGGGAAAACTTCTGAATAGACCGCGTTGCTCAAACTCTTTAATTGACTCTTATAAAACTCTTTAATGACACTTTCATAAAAACAGAATATTGCTTAAAAATGTATTTCTCTTTGGGACAACCGTATGTTCTTCAGTTGATAAAAATTACGTCTGGCATTATTGGCACATTGAAAACAGCACATGCTATTTTTGATACATTACTTTTCCTATATAAAAAGTATAATGTATAGGGAATGTATTGTGATGAGGTTGGAAATTCGATTTTGAGTTTTCAACGGTAGCGTACATTTCAAGCAGCATCCCTGAACTCGAATCGAACGCTTTTGGCATCATTTAAGTGTGTGTGTGTGAATCTTATGAACAAATGGAGCGTTACGTAAGGAAAGCATTGTGACGGGATCAAAAATTCGAATTCGAGTTTTCTGTGAAAGAGCACGTTTCAAGCATCCCTGAAGTTGAATAGATCGTTTTTGAAGTGATGTCTGTGTGTGTGTCAGTGGACGCAATATCTCATGAACTAATACACCTTAACGTAAGGAAAGTATTTTGACGGAGTCGAAAATTCGAATTCGAGTTTTTGGTTGAAAGAGCAAGTTTCAAGCATCCCTTAAGTTGAATAGATCGTTCTTGAATTGATGTGTGTGTGTGTGTGTGTGTGACATCATGCCAAACATTTAGAGTTTCGAACAAAATTTAGAACACATTTTACATTCACTGAATACTAGAACCCTGACGATTTCACACGCAATCAAATGTTTGAAAGATTACCAAATGTTCAAAAACTCTTTTGAAAAAATCACTAAAATATCAGAAATTTCACTAATATTACGGCTGATATATTTTTAATTAGAAAAATAATGATACAAATTTTAGAACGCTAGCACAAATCTTTCTTGAGATATTGTACATTTTTCAAATATATACACTCATGTTCAAACGTTAAGCATAATTTGTAAAATGAGAAAAATTCGGAGTTAATATGGATACAATGGTTCACAATTAGTTGTGAAGAATCGTGGGACAAATGTGAATCATTGTGCACATGCAAAACAGTTCAGTTGACGTCAACATACTCAAAGCATAGACGCACGTCAGAATGAGCATAAACCGACGTTGCCTCAGGCGGCATAGCCAATTGAGGTAAAATTTTGTAATTGCTGTGGTACGGAGCGTTGCTAACAATCATAAAGGACGAAAGATGTTACAAAGATCCCAATTGGACATGTTTTTGAAGGGTCGAATTATTGGAATGCTGGAATCCGGTCGATCCCAAACAGAAGCGTCTCGAATCCTGAATGTGCCTAAATGTGTGATCTTCAGATTGTGGCAAAGGTTCCAAGCCACTGGAGATGTTACCTGACGACCAGTATCAAGTCTGCCAAAAGTAACAACCGCTCGGCAAGACCGATATTTCTGGATAACTGCGCAACGTCAAAGGAACCGTCCTGCCAGACAACTGGGTTCAGCCTTGACAGCCGCCACAGGAGTCACTGTTCCGAGACAAACTGTTTACAGCAGACTAAAACACGTTGGTCTCTATGCTAGACGACCAGCATTTTGCATCCCCCTGACTTTTGTACAGAAACGTGCGCGTTTGCAGTGGAGTTTTGAACTTCGGCAGTGAAGCGGACAACAGTGGGCAATGTTATGTACAGTGACGACTCCAGGTTTAGTCTACAAACTGAATCTCATCGTACCACGATCTGGAGGGAACGTGGAACGCGTTTTCATCCGGGAAACATCACGGAAAGACATCGTTTTCCGTTTGAGAGTGTCATGGTGTAGGCAGGCATCATGAAGGACGGCCGCATAGACCTTCACATCTTTGACACGGGGTCGGTTACCGGTCAAAGATACAGAGACGAAATCCTTGAGCCTACCGTTCGAATGTTTTGCGGTGCTGTTGGTCATGATTTCATATTCATTATAACGCGGCTCCTCACCGTACGGACTTTGTCGACGACTTCCATCAAACTAAAGATATCTAGCACATGTAGCGATCTGCTAACTCTATTGATCTGAATCCAATAGAGCATATATGGGATATGTTCGGGAGACATCTTGAAACCCTCCGCTACCCACCAAGCTCTGTTCCGGGATTGAAAACTGCTCTCCGTGAGGCTTGGATCTATTTGAGCACACAACTCATCCAAACACTCATCGAAATTATGGGAAATCATTGTGCATCGTGTTTTTGGAAATGTCTTTTGCACAGTATGTCTGCTGTAGGTGGCAATTCCGTCAGCTCATCCAAGCCAAAACATCATTAGCGCCATTGGTAGGGCAGAATATTAAAGCTAGATGTAACAGTTTTTCGACACTCCCCCTTTTGAATTTCAGCTAAAATTTCATCTATAATTGTAACTTTGTGGCACTCGAACAATACGTCCTTCTCGTGTAGTCACATAACGATGGTCAGGTCTCCCGTGAAGCGTATTTACTACCAGCAGAATCAGGCATAGTCTTTTCACAAGCGTCTGTCCTGGCACGTTCATCTTCAGTGGGGTCAGAGTAAGCACCATCATCCTCTAATTCCATCAGGCACAGTTTCCAACTCGTGGGATGAAAATACCTGATTTGGTCTTTATTTTGGCTAGACGTACCAGTTCATCTTTGCTAGGGTAAACGTCTAGAATCCTTCCTAACGGCCAATTTAATCTTTTCACATTGTCAGTCCACACTAGGACAATATCTCCCACTTTTGGTGTATGGACTTTGCTGTTCCTCATGAAGTTCTTCCGTAACTGTTCCAGATATTCAGTACGAAACCTAGATTTTTCACGATTCTTCTTAGGTATACTAACCTTTTTTCTAGTTTTTCTATCTAACAAGTTCAAGTGATCTAAGTGCAGCAACACTATTGTTCTCCCTTTTCTGTAAAAACATTGTAAGAGTATTGAGAATCAGGTCATTCACGTCTTCCGATACGCAAGTTATTTGTCTTGCGTTAAGTAGACTTTCATAATCACATAAGACCGTTGCCATTTCTTCATAACATAAAGATGCTTTCCAAAGAACTTTTCTCAAAATCCGTTTCATAAGACCAACTAACCGCTCCCAAAATCCATCCCACCAAGGAGCTGAAGGTGGAAGAAATTTCCAAGTAATACTTAGTTTCAATTTTTCCAGATTGATAGTTGTAAAGGTTTTTACTCTGGGGATGTCATTATAAAGTAACCTTTACGGTATCTATTCCCAACATCATGAATTTTATTCACCACTTCAATCTCAAATCTACTGAATAGAGTTCGATGAATGATCTGCAACATTAACAAACACATACTTTATTCCAGCTAACTTCGCTGACAACTCAAAATACAATTACATACACTGAATATTTACAAAGCTAGCTCTACCATATCTATACCGAGGCTAAACCATAACATTTTCTTACGGAACTGAATTAGAACTACTAGTCATCTATTAAACCATATAATCTATACTCACATTCTTGTAGCAACAGTGATTTCGCTGCGTGCTTCCATTAATGATCAGAACCACCACCACACCCGCGCACTCTCGTATAAAGATAACAGCCGAAGCAGACGACGGCGATTCATACTTGCATTTTGCTCGGATAACAATACGAATACGAATTCCAATTCTTCTGTCTAACGTTTGCCTCTTTTATAGTCCTGCCCAATCGTGAGTACTTGATTCTTGAAAACAGAGTTGAGGCGTTTCGTTCATAAATTAGCACAATGAAAAGTAAAATTAGAATACAATAATAATGAATAATAGAATCCTTGCATAGTTTTAAGGAAGTTTTCAGACCCGTCAAAATTTGTCCCATGGTCAGAATAGATTATAGACGGTCTTCCTCTGCATACTATAAATCTTCTAAGTACCAACAGAAAATTATCAGTAGAGAGAGAGATATTAGCAATTCCAAGTGAACAGCTCGATAAATGGCGCATGTCACAATTAGAATTCAGGTCGTTTGTCGATCTTCAAGAATTAGAGGACCTGCTATATCTACTCCAATTTTATCAAATATAGCGGCATCCTTCACTCGATCTTCAGGTAAAGTTCGTTGAGCAATATGCTGTGGCCTTACACTGAATCTTTGGCATACGACACACGTTTGGCTAACTCTTTTGATAGTTCTTCAACTTTTCAGTATCCAATAATTTTCTATTAGCGCAGCCATTAAAAATTGTACTCCAGCATGTCCGAGTTCTTTACGTTTTCAAAATTATCAAACTCTTAACCACATTATAGTCCATTGGCAGAACAATTGGAAATCTGAAAATTTCTTCATCTGCTCGTTTGAAAACTTTCGTCTTGATTCTTAAAAGGCTATTAGAATCTATAGTAATTAGTAGGAATTTAAGTATGTTATTCTTTTTACAAAAAACCCATCCTTTTGTACTTTTCTCAAAATCATAAGTTCAGCTTTTTTAAGCTTATTATCATCTAACTTCCTAAATTTACTATCTCCAGATTTCTTATTATTTTCGGCAAATCTATATATCCATTCAGTGACTCTTATTATTTTCTTGTATGAGGATATAGGATGATAATAGTCATCCTTCTCTTCATTTATAGATGATAATATGATTTTCTTTTTCTCTGAATTCACCACCTTTTCATCTGGAATCAGCTCAAAATAAGGCCAGTTATTCCTAGAACACTTCAACCATAACGGCCATTCCCACCAATTTCCTCTGTTAAGTGTTTTCACAGAACATCCTCTTGATGGGAGATCCGCAGGGTTCTGAACCTCCGGCACGAAATTCCAATCATTGGCGGGTGATAAACTTCTGATTTTCCGTATTCTATTGGACACAAGAGTAACCCAAGGACCCTCTCTTTTGATCCAATATAAGTAGTCCCTTGGATCGGACCAATAAAATGTCTCGATATATTCCACATTTAGATCCTTCTTTACCGTGTCTGCCAATCTTTCTCCAATGTTACGAGCTAATAACTCCAATCGTGGTATGGATATACCTTTAAAAGCAGTTACTCTCGATCTTGCTAGTATTAATTGGCAGGTTACTTCATTTCCTTTTTCTACTCGTAGGAAAATGCATGTAGCATACGATAACTTGGAAGCAACGCAGACCATATGTAATATCACCTCACATCATTGAGGTCTAAACTGGATAGTCTTCGGGAAATCCTTGCGTTTTTCAATTCATGTAGTTGTTTCTTCTAATTATCAAATTGTTTAACAATGTCATCAGAAAATGCCGAGTCCCATGATGCTTCAATTTTACAACATTCCTGTAGAAGAAGGTTTGGTATTATAATCATAGGACATGTAAATCCAATTGGATCAAATATTCTATGCGCTACAGATAAGATTCTTCTTTCTGTGATGGAAACTTCATTGTCTGTATCTATGAACAAACATAACAAGGCATCTTTTTCAATGTTCCATGAAAGACCCAACACCGGCACATCAGTTTCTTCAGCATTCAGCCCATTCAAATGTTTCACATGTTTCTCTTCTGAAGAAAAATCACTTTTCCTCCATCCATGTAGGTCGAATTTCGATAATGACAGAAGTTTCTGACACTCAGTACGAAAATGTTACAATTCTTCGATTGTATCGACACTTGCAACGCAGTTGTCAGCGTATATAGAATCTTTGAGTTTTTTTAGCAAGATCTTTTAGCCGTTCCGTAACTTGATCCAAAAGGGGAGTCAATACAGAAGCGAGGAGAAAAGATCTGCAGGACACTCCACAAACAATTCGAGTATGTTTGTAAGTGAATACTTTGTGAGGATCGCCGTCCATCCACCGCAAGAACCTGTCAAAAGTTCCTGTCATTTTCGTGTAAGCTTATTTGCAGGAAGGCTTTTCGGATGTCACCTATTACTCCGATCTTACCCCATCTGAATCTATTCAGAATTGACGGTATCAGTTCGATTAAATTGGATCCCTTTTCAAGCCATTCCTTTAACGCAGAACTACTAGTTTTGGGTGACCCATCAAAAACTGGTTTAATCTTAGTCGTGGCTTGTTCTTTTAGAACTGATCTATGTGGCAAGTAGTGTACAGCGGAATTTTCATCAATGACTTTTTCGAGATCTGGACTAATTACTTCTATTATACCCTCTTTTTTCCATTCGTCAAATACCTTTTGATAAACTTCTAGCTTGTTAATCGAATTAAGGAATCTCACTGTGTTTTTAAGCCTCTTTTTTAACCAAGGCCTTGTGATCAGATAATGGCTGATGACCATCTAACCATGGTAAACATACTTGGTTACTGTGGCGTGGCTCCGCTGAAAAACTTCAATTACACTTTGGCCGTTAATCGTATTTCTGCACGCCACTTGCTCGATTACCGAGCATATCTCCAGGTTCTGATTAATTGGAAAATGCATCACGAGAACACACAATAAATACTAATTAAAAGTTAATAAAGCTTTTATTTTAAAATACTTATATTCAAAACTTGTTACTTAAAATTTAAAAACCCCAAAATGTCATCTTAATTACATACAACATATTTACATTCGCTAAGTAGTAGGTATTGGATAATGATCAATCTGATCATTCCCCCCTCTCTAGTTTAATTAAATATCATATTAGCCCTGAAGTTAGGCAGTTAACTTCCTTATTAAATTCTAATTATATTCTCTGATACTTAGTCTGCAGTGGGAGAGGACAAAAGGACTTACCCCTTTTAGGGACTGGTAGGACGGCATCGAGGATGACCTCCGTCGATTTTTTAGCACGACCAGCACTTAACTCTGAAAATTACCAACTGAGTTCTCTTTCCGCTCTTCTTCTCCTCGTCGGGACCTCCGACAGCCCCCTGCCCGGGCTCCATAGCTGACGCTTGGCCGCTATAGGTTCGAAAACCCATAAATTCAGTGACGCGGCCGGGCTCCCTCGAATCACTGGATTTGGCCCCTTCCAAAAGGTTGGCTAAAAATTGGGGGGCTCCAGCCCTCTTGCAGGTGTCCATTTTATTTAAAAATAAGATAGCGTCCTTTGCCATTTTCTCACCACTGCAGCTGGTCTCTTACTCATAGCCATGGAATGTCAACCGTTTCCAAAGAGAGAAGGGGGGGGGGTAATACTTTCTAGAAGTGAAGTGGCGACAGGAAAATTCCTATACTGTCCCACGACACTGGCTTCCCCCCAACAAGGGAAAAGAAACCAAGTTTTTTTTTCAAATGCTTAAACTACCAAAAAAAGGTTACAAATTATGCACAGTATACATATATAAAAAGAGATAACGTGTAACATTTAACAATAAAATTATACATTAAATTATATACATAATGACACGCCCTATAGGTATGGAGATATTCTGTCTCTCCAAGTATGTCCAAAGACTAATTAAGGTGCAATAGTGTCACTGTCCGTATGGTATAAATATTGTCACTGTCCGATGTAACATACTGATTGTACTTTCCAGTCTGTTAAGTGTGTTGGAAGTTGGAACACTAAAGGATTGATATTGTTCTGTAGGCTGTGACAAAATTAGTGATATTCCATATGGAAGGAATATTCTCTGAGCAGGATCAGCTGTGACATCACTTTATAAAAAGAAGTTGCACTAACTGTGTAAATGACGTTGCACTTAACACTGCGAAAATGGAGTTGCATTGTTTGGTACCCTTTGGTCCAAGGAAGGCATGATTTCGTTTTCGGTTAATGATGCTGCATACATGTGCTGGTAAAGGATTATGTAAGCTGTAAAACTACGCCTTTGTTGCTGCAAAAGTCTTTATAATGGCAACTTTCGTTTTTGAAGACCGGAACCGTGTCTGCAAACTTCTGCAGTAATCATAGTTAGGGTATGTAAATGCACATAGTTTTTTTCCACAATGTACTTTATCAATATAAAAAAAAACTGATGTAATTTCAGATTAGACATTCTATTCGTACTTTAATATACAACTAGACGTAAGAGGTTTAGAGTCCTTGAACTCTGTCCACTGCATTGTACCAGAGAACACTTTACTTTTAATGTTTTCTACATTCTTACCCTACTTATTTTACATTAAATACATTTATTTTATCTTAATCACATTTATTTTACATTAATCATTTATATACATATTCTTTATAGAAATTCTTATTGAACGAGGAATTTTTGTTTTCTTAAGAATTATTTATTCTTATTTACAAGAGCCCTCTTAAATGTCTTATTTCATTCTAGACCTTAATCAATCACCTCAATCTATCCTCTAACCATTTCTCTATTCATTTCTAATAATTTTTCTACTAATTTCTACTTAATTCTCTAACCATTTCTCTATTCATTTCTAATAATTTTTCTACTAATTTCTACTTAATTCTCTACCCATCATTCCTACCTAATGGGAAGGGGGGGTGAACTCCTTTGAGTCCCCTACAGTCCTCACACGAATTTACATAATTTTTTGTGTCTCCATAAATTCCAACCCAAAAATAGCGTTTGTTAACCAAATCGTACAGTTTTCCTACTCCCTGATGAGGGCTATGCAAATGTAGTAAAATTCTACTTTGTAAAGTCTTCGGAACCACTACCCGTTCTATTGCGTTATTGCGGAAGATATTTTTATCTTGCGAGACATACATCAATAGATCCGTTTCTGGGTCAATAAAATATTGCTCGAAATCCTTAGTTTTACTATGCTGCTGTTCCCTAATATTATTCCTAAGTTTATTTAAAATTTCGTCTTTAATTTGCTCTCTGTGTATTTCTTCGATATTTGGAAGTTGGGATTTATTTTCTAAGCTGTTTACTGTTTCAATATTATTTTTCTTCCCTACAATTTCTATGTTACTGAGGTTGTTCTCGAAATTTTCTCTGGAGAGATAGTCTGCTAAGATGTTGGAGTTTCCGTCTATGTGTAAAAAGTCATAATCATATTCAGATAGTTTTAATAGCCAGCGGGCTTCTAAATTAGCCGGGTTAGAAATTTTTAAGTGATACTTAAGGGGTCTGTGGTCGGAAATAATATAGAATTTTTTCCCGTAAAGGTAATTGTGGAAATTTTTTACTCCATAGAATATAGCCATGAGCTCCGTTTTTACTGCGGGATATCTTTGCTCGTGTGGTTTAAGTTTTTTACTGTAGTAAAGTACAGGTTGTAAGCGTTCGTTATTCTTTTGTAACAGAACTGAAGAAATAGAGGTCGAGCTTCCGTCTGTATTAAGGTAGAACGGTTTGTCTAAATCCGGTTGTAGCACTAAAGGATGTTGAAAAAATTTATTTTGTAGTTCTTGAAATGCGTCATTGCATTGCGGAGACCATGAAAATTTATTCCGCTTAGCCGTTAGCTCAACTAGTGGAGCGGTGAGTTGCGCATAGTCTGGGATTAATAATCGATAAAAATTACATAGGCCTAAAAAATTTTTAAGTTTTCGAACAGTGTTTGGTCTGAGGAAAGAAACAAGTTTTTTCGTATTATTATCAGTTGGACTTAATCCCTGTTTAGTCACTGTAAACCCTAAATATTCCATTTTCTCTCTAGAGAATTCACATTTGGTCGGTGTCAATATTAAATTAAAATCTCTTAGCCTTTGAAAAACAAGCTCTAATTTCTCTTTTAATCCTTCATATGTGTGTGCCGCTAAAACCACATCATCAAAATATGCGTAAATGTCATGTTCGTGTAAATCTTTAAGAACGATATCTATATCTTTTTGAAACCACGCGCCGCTAGTTTTATGTCCAAATATTAGTCTGTTGTATTCAAATCTTCCATATGGGCTTTTGAATGCCATCTTATGTCTTTCTTCCTCTGGTAATAAAATTTGTGAAAATGCGCTCTGGAAATCTAATTTTGCGTAAAATTCGAAACCTGCTAGTTTTGTCATAATGTCTTGAATTTTTGGTACTGGATAATTAAAGTTCTGTGAGATACTGTTTAAGAGTCGTATATCTAAGCAAATTCTGAATTTATCTGTATTTTGTTTTTTCACTAGAACCATTCCTGCGCTATAATTAGAGTCGCTATGCCTAATTATGTTTGCTTGCAACATTTCATCAATTTGTCTTTTTAATTCTTTTCTCAATGCGTATGGCACTTCATAAGCTCTAATGTCTATCGGATTTTGGTGCGATAAAATAAATTTAGGTTTTACTACTTCAGCACATCCTAAAGTGTTTAAATTTTTGGAGAATACGTCTCCGTAATCCATTAATAATTTCAATAAATCTTTCCTCTGATCGACTGGCATGTGGTCTAAGTTAAAGTCTGTTTCCAGTAATTCGTTCCGTCTAATTTCTCTTATTTTATTTATTCTATCTTCCAATTCTATTTTATTCCTAGTAGTATCTGTAAGGTGAATTTCCTCATTAGCCTGTTTAATATTGTGTTTTAATTTCCCTATCAAAGTGTTTTTATTAAGTGTAATTTTATGTGACCCTTCATTCTTAATTGATATGAATTTATTTGGGTTAGTCTCTTCGGTTTCTAAGTGGAAAATCGTTGGGTTGATGTTTAAAGGCTGTTTTAAAATTTTTGGCTCAAAATTATAATTTCCTAATTTATTTTCTGTGTAAGTGCAATTAATTTCGACTAGTTTAGATTCTTGCGGGTCTATTTTAATTTTCTTGCGCGTTCTAATTGCTGTATCTGAATTTATATTTAGCACGCTTTCTTGCTCTCCTAAAGGGATTATTATATTATCTATTTTTATTATGTTTTGTTTAGTATCGATGATGGCGTTATGAAGTTTCAAAAAATCAAAACCGATTATCCCAGCATAATTATGCGGAAATTTTGCGGTAGTAACGTAGAATATGCGTTTAAAGATTTTATTTTCAATTTTAAATGACGATTGTATAGCGTTTATATAATTTAGTCTTTCTCCTGCCAACGTTTTAATCGTGACTGATCTAGATAAATATTTAATGTGACATGTTTCCCTTATTTTTTGGAATTCTTCTTTTCCGATTATACTAATCGTCGCTCCACTGTCTATCATCATTGCAACGGGCCTTTTATTAAATATTACTTGTATTGTAGGTAATTTTATAGATTTTTCTCCTAATTTTTCGTCTAAAGCAGAAATCACTTCGTATTTACACACCTTCCTATCCTTATGAATTTGTACATTCTTTATTTCTCCCTGGTTATCAACATAACCAAATCCATCGTAACTTAACTGGGGCGGGTTTTCTGGGAGTTTTTGATAATTGCCACCCCTCTCTAGTTTAAAGACCTTCTGGGGAATGTATTCTCTCTAGATGTACGTGAAAACCCCGGATTTCGCCTTGCGTATTCTCCGCGGGGGAAATTGTTAGCGCGGCTGAAATTGTTAGCTGGCCCCTGCCTTTCTCTTTGCGTATATTGCCTTTCGCTCTGGTTGTTAAACTCCTGTGGGCGTGAAGTCTGAGATCTACGCATTTCGTTATCCCGGTTATATAGTAATATAATTTATCATCAGATGGTTTGTGCGTCCGCAAAATAGACAAAACATATCATTAGGGATATTATTATTAGAAGTTCTAGCTTTAGGTGTGTTTTGTTCCAATCTAAGTGCGTTAATTTGTTCGCCTAATGTTTTGAACAGATATCTGTTAGCATTTTCCTGTTCTTTTCGTAGTTTTTCGATTTCCGTTTGTAAAGCCGGTGGTCCCGGGTGCGCGACAATATTGTTTACAGCTTCTGTTTCAGGTGGAGAAATTGCTATTGCGTTTTCAATATTTTCTGCTATTACAATCGCCGCTTCGAAGGATAATGGGTTTGCTTTTAGCACCTCTCTCTTAATTTGCATGTTTAGTGCGTCCAAAAATTTTCCTAGTCTTAATTGGTCAATGATTTTTTTCGACTCCTCGCTACTCAAATCACCTGCACTTTCTAGATAAGTCAGCGTGATACATTTGATTCTGTGTGCTAATGCCTTAACGCTCTCACCTTCAAATTGTTGAGTTAGCGTAAATTGCATTTGGCGGGTCGTTATGCTAGTCCTCTGTGAAAAAAATTCTAGTAGTCTTTCTTTTAGTACTTCGTACGAACTTTCTTTACGTAATTCCGCCGAACTCGCTAGGAATTTTAGTGCATTTCCCTTTAAACGCGACTTTAATACTACGAGTTTTTCTGGTTCGGTCCATTTTCCTAGCTTGGCTATCGAATCAAATTGATCGAAAAATATTTTACAGTCTGTTTCAGCATTTCCTTCGAATACCCCAAGTAAAAAGGTTAACCCCTGTAAACGACTTTGATTTTCGCCTCCCTGCTCAGGCGCTTCTGTATTATTTGTATCCGGCATCTTGTACAATTTTTATATATACTTTCCAATTACTAAATATTAACTCATTTCTTATTTACAATATTACAAAGATCTTCCCATGATGCATATTCATTTCACAAAAAAAAATTTCTCTGAATTTTGAATTTTGAATAATTGAATTATCCAGTCAGATATTAATCGAGGCACTTTGATAACTGTGCGCAAGACTGGTCTCGGCGCCATACTATGTGGCGTGGCTCCGCTGAAAAACTTCAATTACACTTTGGCCGTTAATCGTATTTCTGCACGCCACTTGCTCGATTACCGAGCATATCTCCAGGTTCTGATTAATTGGAAAATGCATCACGAGAACACACAATAAATACTAATTAAAAGTTAATAAAGCTTTTATTTTAAAATACTTATATTCAAAACTTGTTACTTAAAATTTAAAAACCCCAAAATGTCATCTTAATTACATACAACATATTTACATTCGCTAAGTAGTAGGTATTGGATAATGATCAATCTGATCATTCCCCCCTCTCTAGTTTAATTAAATATCATATTAGCCCTGAAGTTAGGCAGTTAACTTCCTTATTAAATTCTAATTATATTCTCTGATACTTAGTCTGCAGTGGGAGAGGACAAAAGGACTTACCCCTTTTAGGGACTGGTAGGACGGCATCGAGGATGACCTCCGTCGATTTTTTAGCACGACCAGCACTTAACTCTGAAAATTACCAACTGAGTTCTCTCTCCGCTCTACTTCTCCTCGTCGGGACCTCGGACAGCCCCCTGCCCGGGCTCCATAGCTGACGCTTGGCCGCTATAGGTTCGAAAACCCATAAATTCAGTGACGCGGCCGGGCTCCCTCGAATCACTGGATTTGGCCCCTTCCAAAGGGTTGGCTAAAAATTGGGGGGCTCCAGCCCTCTTGCAGGTGTCCATTTTATTTAAAAATAAGATAGCGTCCTTTGCCATTTTCTCACCACTGCAGCTGGTCTCTTACTCATAGCCATGGAATGTCAGCCGTTTCCAAAGAGAGAAGGGGGGGGGGGGTAATACTTTCTAGAAGTGAAGTGGCGACAGGAAAATTCCTATACTGTCCCACGACAGTTACCATGCCATATCCATCATACCATGGTAAGCATACTTGGTTACCATGCCATATCTATCATACCATGGTAATCATAATGCCTGTTTGGTCTCTGGATACAGTTTCAAACAAGTGTCTTAAGACAAGATCTTGAAATTCTAATTTTGTTCGTTTTTGACTCGGGTCACTAATGCCCAAGGAATCTAAGTTCCAGAGATCAGATATTTTAGCATTGTTTACATGTAGTACATATAAACAAAATGCGATTATCAATCTTGCTTTCTTTATGAGTCGTGCCCATTACTGTCTAGCTTAAGTGTGTATTCATGGCTACTAAACCTCCAGAAAAATGTTTTGCATTCCCCGTAAATAATTTTCCAGCTAAGTCTGCTCCAATGAGTAAATGAATTTCACTCCTATTCTTCTCGAATGAAAAGGATTTTTAATTTAATTCAATGTCACTAACAAAAATAGCAAGGTTTCTTAATTTACTTATGCATTGAGAATCATCGATTTCAGGAATAGAAGCAGACATTTTCCTTGGATCCATCGCTTCCAATTCACAGTTGTATTTCTTATCAATGATAGTTAACTTTACCTGATATTTTTTAGGTGTTTTAGAATTTTCTAGACCACCCAAAAGTCCGTGAATTACTGTTTCTTATCCTAAACATTTTAATCCCATTCTTTTAGCGACGTATTTGCTCACGCACGATTTTTGGCTGCCACTATCAATAACTAATTTTACTAAATGTTCCAAACCATTTTCATTAATACATACAATCATTGTCTGTAAATAAACTTCTTTAGAACAAGACTGATTTGTAAGTACTGTGTTTTCTACTACTTCAGTGTTTTTATTTTTAACATTTGGCTTACTAGCGCAATTATTATTCCTCTTAATAAAACACATTATATCTACATGTATTTTTCCACATTCCAAACAAGTTACTTTTACTTTACAATCTCTGAAAATTTGTTTCATATTTAGACATCGAAAAAAGCACACTTTTTTTAATTAAATTAAATTTATTTTCTTCAAGTGCTAAACCGTGAGCATATTTACAAGTAGAGCTCTAGTGATATTTACCATAGAGAATACACATATTTTATTTGTCTTGAATATCTGAGCTAAATAATTCTGCAGCTGTACCGATTTTCGCTCTTTCGAACTTCGGTTGTTTAGAATTTCTCCCAAGTCATCGGATATGTTTATTCTCCGAGAGGGTAGAAAATATTTATGAGATTTCCATGTTAATTATACTCGGAAATGTAGGAGTTTGATCGCTCGCGAGATCTTAATTGCTTATCCATGAAGCCAATTAAATTGTTTATGATATAGTCAGCATCATTCAATTCTTTGCTGAAGTCGAAGACTAAATCATATGGTAGTAATTTCAAAATCATGGTTCACAATAAACTACCAAAAGGATCGGAAGAAACTCCAAGTGATTCTAAATTTCTTATTTGGGTTTGGCAGTTGTCAAAAAGTTTTCGAAATCCTTTAACACCATTAGACCGTCGAAGAGGAGAAATGTGTAAAAAAATGATTCACGTGTGCATTTATCAGAACGTCATTTCGGCCGAACAAATCAATTGCTTTTAACAAATCAATTGCTTTGACATAATTTTCAGACGAAATAGAGAATCCTTCGACAGTACCCAAAGCAGTGCTTCCTAAATGTGCTTTTAGATAGTTAAATTTGTCGACTTGATCTAAAGGCTCAGTTTTGTGTATTGCGGTTTCGAATGAATTCCAAAATGTGAACAACTGACTGACATCACCATAAAATTTCGGAATTGTGATTTTTGGGAATTTCACACTCATGTGATGTTCACTTCGTTTCATACTGGAATTCTATTCTTCCTTATAGTGTGGTATAAGATCATTGTGAATATTTTGATTTAGAGCACGTAATCGTTTCTTAGCTCTAAAATTCCAGATAACTACACTTTCGTGGTATTTTTCCGCATATTCAATTTTTTTTTCGATTTTATCTGGTTTCAAAAGTTTTCCTAAATCATTGTCAACTAATTTAAGAGTTTCAAATTTATCAGTTAATTGTTCCAATAACTCTTCTATTTCATTTTCATCTACTTCTGTTTATTCTAGTTCAGTTTCTAATTTATTAATGACTTTAGTAACGTTCGATCTTTACACGCCGCGTTTCTTTTTGTGTGTAGAAATTATTTCATCGGCCGTCGTTTTGTATCAAATATTTTCAAAAATCTTCAAAATTCAAAATCAGTTAAAGTATTCAATCTTTTAATTTGTTAATAAAATTTCTGCTCACAGGTCCCAGCATGGATGTCATGTAAAAAAAATCATTACACATCTCTTTTTAGGATTATAATATTCTCATCGATACTTTAAATTGAAAACATGAAAGATCCTACTTCAAATTCCGGGGACACAGCAGATTGATAAAAATCGGTTGATAGTATTTAAACACTTTTCTTTGTATCTATCGTATAATAAAATTCTGAAAGATTCTTAAGTTTAATTAAAATAAATATATCACAAATAATTACCCGGGTCGATTTCCATTTTTTCGATTATATAATTTCACCACATAAAATTATGTACATATTTACAAATCATAATAATATTCTTTGCAGTGATCTTAGGTCATGCTCTTCGTTCATCGGCGGTTCTTTTCCATCTCTGGCTTTCATTCCTCAAAGTCCCAGCAAGATATGTTAGGAGTGATGTCATGGAAATGTTTTTTGCGCAGTATGTCTGCTGTAAGTCGCAATTCTGTCAGCTGACCCAAGTCAAAACATCATTAGCGCCATCAGCAGGGCAGAATATTAAAGTTCGATGTAAGTTTTTCGACACTTTGCACTATATAGGAAAAGTCATGTACTGCCAACATTATATTTTATTTAGAATATATTAGCACCACCTAACTGAAAACATTTCTACTAACTGAATTTCTCCATATATTATTTGATTTTAATATGTGATGTTCGTGACTTCCGATTATCTTGGGATATAAAATTACTTCCTCATACGTAGTATTGAGAAAGTATGGCTCTCACGAAATCTTTTGATTTTGAGATTTTGATGCCAATAAAAATTTTAGGACCTCCTGAAAACTGAGGACAATTTTTGGAGTGATGTCCGTCTGTCTGTCTGTCTGATGTCGATTTCTTGTGTACACTATATGATCGATTTCTTGCAACGATAGCAGTCACAAATATTAATGGATTTTCACGAAATTTTATACGAGGCTTTATTATTAAGTAATCTCGAATAAGG
Organism: Amaurobius ferox; assembly: GCA_951213105.1. Classification (NCBI taxonomy): domain Eukaryota; kingdom Metazoa; phylum Arthropoda; class Arachnida; order Araneae; family Amaurobiidae; genus Amaurobius; species Amaurobius ferox. The sequence goes on from OX578137.1 coordinate 122,836,910, forward strand.
TAGCATTTTTTCTATTTAATTTAAGCGTAAACTTTGAGATTTATTCTGAATTTTATATTTTTTAACATGATAGCGTAGGACAAAATTTGACATAATGATGATAAAATGGTGTATGGATAGCTCAATGATCAGGCAATGGAAACACTAAGGCGAGATATGAAAATGATCACAGTTTCGTTAGGCATACTGACGTAACACCTTGCAGAGCATTATTGTAGCGTCATTGGTTTCAGGTTGTGAAAATCATCACAGTATACCAAGAGTATGTCGACGTACCGCATACGCCCAGTTGTCGTCAACGAATGGTAACAAATCATTGCTGTACGTGAGGGTGGAATGCGCCTTTGGAGGATCGCTGAACTATTGGGTCGTGATGTGAGCCCAGTTCAACGGTGTGTGTTACGGTTCGTGAGAGACAACAAAATGACGAGAATATCAGGTAATGGAGCTACCAGGTGTACCACACCAGGTGAGGATCGTATGCTTCTGTGAAGCGTTGCGCGGAAGCCGTTTACCACAGCGAAACTGTTAGAACAACATTTATCCCACACTACAGGTAACGTGGTTTTGACGCAAGCAATTCGAAACCTTTTGCATGACGCAGGACACCGTGGTAGTCAACCTCTTCGGCACCTACCATTTCAATGTCTTCACCCATTACGTCGCCTCCAGTGGTGTCAAATGAAACGCAATTGGTCGACAAAATGGCGAAACATTCTCTTAACTGATGAACTGCGATTATATTTTTGCATGCCAAATGACTGCACTCGCGTATGGCGGCGCTTTCAACAACGCCACCGCCACCAGAAAGCTTTTCTATCAGTCGCAACACAGCCCCCTAAGTGGCACCATGATTTTCGATAGTATAACATTTGGTTTATGAATACCTTTGGTCCACATTTCGGGCAGTATCACGACACAACGATAAGTCTCTGACATTGTGAGACCTGTGGTAGAGTTACGGTTATGTCAACCAGGCCTGGACTGCTTTTTCAGCAGGATAATGCCAGGTCACATACTGAACGGGTAACTACAAATAATATACAATGTTTTGATACCCTGCCTTGGCCAGCATATTCTACGGCTTTGTCTCCAATTGTGCATATCTGGGACATCATGGATCGCCGATTAAGATAACTCCCAATTCCAATGAACCATGTTCAGCTGCAAGCCCAATTGCATGTTGTGTGGAATGTCATCCCTCAGAATACCATCGACTATATTATTGACGGGATGCCTTTTCGTATTCAATCCTGCTTAGCCGTTTGCGGTGGGCCTATTCCATATTGATCTAATGTCAATAAAGTTCCGTGCTTTCATTTTCCAGGTATGGTTTTTGATCATTTGCACATCTCCATGTTGCAATTATATTCTGTAAATTTCATACTGATACATCAATTTCTTCATGGTGTTAAAATTTCAGTTGTGAGCAGTGTAGTTGCTGTAGTGATTTTTTCAACGGCATTTTTTCAAACCCTTTAAAGTAAAGGGTAACAAGCTACAGATGTAATTATATGGACACACAATACCGATTTTTCAATTTTTTTTTCTTGTACAATTTGAAAAAAAAATATTCTGGTATGAGAATGTCGAGTTGAGTCACATTCCAATTATGTGTAGAATATTTTAGTATGACTTCTTAAATACAAAAAGTCAGTTGATTATTACGTCAGATATTCTTACACACTAATTACCCAATTGAATTTGTTATTTGTCACTGTGTGACGACTAGTATTTCGTAAACAAACATTAAAAGACCTAATGACATAATTGCTGTAATGATCAATGCCATTGCAGTCGGATATCATAACAAGATCTCCAGTTTTCCTCTCGTGTTCTGCATTGAAGAATAAATGTTTGTTAATGCACCACTTATGCAAAGTGTTGTCATAAAGTGCTCTTTCATAGGAGAAATTATTAATATTTATTATTTATTAATTTTTAATGCTGCCATTTAAACAGTTGTTTCCGGTAATTGTTCAGTATAAAAAGTGTGTTTAAGACAGCATTAAGTCTTGCGATCGTCGTGCAGATAGATGCCTTGATGTCTGTGACAGATATTTGGCAACGCGGTAGAGATGAAAGGATATAGAATGGAAAAAAAAAGAATATTCATGAATGAATTAGGTTGTTCGCCGTCTTCTCCTTAGTAAAAAGATATTGGACAAACTCCAAAGATTGTTGTTGGGATTTTGGCTAAATTAGTTTTGTATATATATTTCTCGCCAACTTCTCACTTTAAAAAGATCAGATGTTTTGAAAAGAAAGCGTTATAAATGATTATTTTACGTTATAAATAAATATTTGAAATTCAGTTTAGTGTAACTGAACTTTAAGAATGCGCCTTGTTTTTATAAAGATAATTGGATATTCTAAATACAATCAGAAGGAACTCTTGCAATCAAGTGTAACTGTTTTGTAAAATAGAATTATTTCGATTTAAATATTCAAACAGACATGGAAAGAGAAGGGAAAACATGAGTCTTGATTTTTTTTTTCTCTAATTGCATTCGATTTTTCAATGCATAGTTGTGTAGCTGTCATGCTACAAGCAATATACAGCGTTATTATATTATTTAAATTATTTTTTTGTCTAAAATAAAAGTAAAAATTAAAAAGAACAATATCTTGACATAATATATAATGTCTGATCGTAGACACACACACAAACACACACACACGCAGACACATACAACACACAGACACACATGCACACACACACATACACAGACACACGCACACGCATGCACTCATACACATACATAGACACACGCAGGCACACACACACACACACACGTACGAAAGCATGCACAAGCGCGCACAGACACGCACGCACACGCACGCACACACACACACACACACACACACACACACACACACGTATGAACGGATCATATATGACCAATGTTCAAGCAATCAAAGTATCGATGAATAAGTTTTGAAAATTTATGTTTTACTCTTTGACTTTCCCTGCAATACATGGTAATGTATAGGGAAAGTATTGGAATCATGTCGAAAATCGCAACTCGCGTTTTCGACGGATCTACACGTTTCGAGACCTCTAGAATACGAAAAAACTATTTTTAGCGTGACGTCTGTGTGTGTGTCTGTGTGTCTGTGAGTCTGTGTGTCTGTGTGTCTGTCTGTCTGTGTGTCTGTGTGTCTGTCTGTGTGTCTGTCTGTCTGTGCAGATTTTGTATCCACTCTAACTAAAAAACTAATGACCGAATTTCACAAAATTTTTGTAGGTAAGTCACTTGTGGGCGGGGCTGATGCTGATTAGTTTTTTGTACGATTCGGAATAAAAGAAGCCGCCTTTTTTGTGAAATGGCCCGCAAAAGCTTGTATCCACTGTAGCTGAAAAACTAATGGACCGAATTTCACAAAATTCGGTAGATAAGTCACGTATAGGTCACCGTGGTGCTGATTAAATTTTGGTACGATTCAGAAAAAAATAACCTGCCTTTTTTTGCAGAATGGCCCGCAAAAATCGTCCAAATCTAAACTAAAGAACTACGTATTCTCAAATATATCCATTAAATGCTTGTTTAATACGTAATTTTTAGCGAAGAAAAGAATAAGACCAACCCCATTACATTAGGACTAGCCGTTCTCGAGATATTTTAGTTTTTCGTATTTTCTCTACTATTTTCCACCTTTGAAAATAAGTCCGGTTACCGAATGAGAACGAAAATTGAATTAAAAGTGAAATAAATTTAATTAAAATAAAGAGAACATGGATATAAGTCTGCAGGGAAAGTCATGTGCTGCCCACATCAGATTTTTACTATATCACACACTATAAAAATAATTTCCTTTTTCAATTTTTCTAAATAAAATATTTTGATATGAATACATATTTTGAAGAATTCTTGAATACGGTAATTTCCGTTTGTAGGTGATCTATGTGCATGCATATCAGTTGCACGTAAACACGATAATTCAACAATGATTGCACGTATCTAATATATCTTATGCTCCTATAATGATATATCAAGCAAAATTATGTAAAATCAACAACATTCGTTTTGATCATAAATATAATTATATTACTTCATTTACATCATGTATTGATTAAACGGGCAAAGAGAACAAACCTTAATCGAAATTTATAAGATATTAGCAGTATACCCTTTCTTTGTACGAAATATATAATAAAAAAATTAAAAGTCATAATATTTTAAATTCCACTGTTATTCAAAGCATTCTATTAAAATATATAAATTACTGGTCCTAAAAAGAAGTTTAAGAATCTCAGCTGTACAAAATTATCTTCAACGGCAGATCTAAAGAATAAAACATCCTGGTTCCGTTTGCAAATGAATTTAAGAAAAATATAAAATTGAATCAATATATGCCAAAATAAAAGCCCTGAAATCGGATGGAATATATATATATATATATATATATATATGTGTGTGTGTGTGTGTGTGTGTATATATATATCTACGTACTACTTATATTCCCGAATTTAGAAGATACACAAGTTCATTAGTAGAAAATATACCCGTGTATTAGTAGAAAATTATCAGCATTACAAAATATGAATTGCAAAAATATTTTCCAAAGTAAAACAGATGACGTAATAAAGTGAAAATATCAATTATCCCCGCAATCTTTAAACTTGAGGGCAGTACTTGATTTCAATATATGCCATAATAAAACCGCTAAAATTTATGGAAAAATATAACCGTACTACTTATATTCTCGTAGATTAAAGTATGTTCCCGTGTACGAATAGAAGATTACCCGTACTACAATATATGAGTTTCAACCATTTTTGCTAAAATAAAACAGATTACGTAATAAATTGAAAAATATCAATACACCCGGTAATCTTTTAATTTGCATGCCGTAATTTATATAATCCAGTCAAAAATACAATTTCGATAAAATTTATTTTATATAAATTTCTTTATTTTTTAAATCGGAAAAGATTTAATAAAAATCGTCTGCAGCATACACACATTGGATTTAAATCCGTTGTTAAGCGACATGATATTATTTTCTTCAAATAAATTTTTGGGGGAAAATATCATCTGCATAATACTATGTCTACGGAAGGCTTAACTGTGCGTTTGTAATTAATATGTAGACAACCCCTAGTCCTAGAAACATCGAAACATGGAATATATTCTAAGTGGGGCAAGAGACTACCCACAAAATTTCGTGAAATTCGGTTCAGCCTTTCTCCTGTGATGATGAGACAAACATACGGACAGACAGACAGATTCAGTTTTATTTATATAGATTTCTATTAGCAAAACTTTGATAGTTTCCTGAAAAATGTTTGTACTCTGAGCATTTTGTCATTTTCAGTGAACAGTTTCATACTTTAGAAAATTTTCTGGGGTTTGTCTGGTTTTCTTTGATACGTGCATCCACTACTTTTAGCAGGCACGATCATTCTACGTTAAAAGTGGTCCAATTGCATGTTTTACCCATTTTATTTAGCCATTTTACCCATTTTATTTAGCCATATTTACTATTTTATTTAGCAATGCACTTCGTTAGCATTTGCCTGCCTTCAGCAGCTTTGCCATCTTATACAGCTTTAAAATCGTACGTCAAGGGTAGCTATTTTTTTCATAAATGACGGGTTCGCTCATTAATTTGGAGATTACGTTGATTTGCAACACGAACGGGAGACATATCGTATTAACGCTATAGGTCCATCAATACAAAATGTGGGCCCTCCCAGAAACTTTTGCATATGACTTTTCCCTACTTATGAATGTTTTGTGAATTTCTCTCCCTCAGAATAAAAAAAGATCAATCATGCTTAAAGCATTGATTATGAAACACTTTCCAACTTCAATGATATTTTATTTAAACAAGTCTAAAATGCAATACATTCCTCGGTGATATTTTGAAACTTATCACAATACTGCATTAATTTATTATATTTGAAAACTTAAACCTTCATCGAAAAAAAGGAACTTCATTCAAATGAAATATAAATGAATATTGGCATTGAAATATAAATTGCCTGGTTTAAACATCTCTAAAATGTTATACATTCCTCGGTAATAGTTTTAGAGTTATCATAATACTACGATAATTTATTATATTTGAAAACTTCATCGAAAACAACTGAAATTAATTCAAATGAAAATAGAAAAAATAACACGCCTGGATCTCTCTATAAAAACAGGATTTCATTCATAACTTTCTCCCATTCATTTCATTCATCACAATACTATAATAATTTATTTTATTTAAGCATCTTGTTTAAGACCATGGAGCTACAAAAAATTAAACTCTATGCTTGAAACTTCATCGAAAAAAATCGTCCTTCTCTTTATGAAATCAATTAATATTTCATTCATATCAGCCATGCAGACTCCATGGACTAAATTATTTTGTGTTAAAAAATACAGGAATTCTAATACAACTCATTCTATATATTTTTAATATATAGAATGAGTTGTATTAGATAAATAATAAATATATATAAATAATAAATATATTAAGATATTTTCTGTTTACTTTTTACATAGGTGAAAAATAGGCTTAGTTAGAGAAATAATCAAATTTAGATGAGCATTTAAACTCAAATATATTGTCATTGCGTTGTTTCAGTATGTAGATGCACAGAATTTAAGCAAAAATAAAGTAGTTTTAGGACGGATACAACACTCAATATGAATTAAAAAGAACTTAAAAAAATCACGATTTTGAAACAAGAAGGATGCCATATATCATTTTGAAGTGAGTCATGTGATCGCTTCATATCATGGTCACGCGATCGTTTCATATAAGAGGTGTAATTATTATTTTAATTTTTATTTAAAAAACTACTGAATATATTTCGCTGAATTTTTTTTTATACATTTTATGGAACAATTTGAATATTACCTAAAATTTTCGAAGCAATTTGTGAATTTTAAATCCGCTTAAAAAATGTTTGAAAAATTAGGTCCCATAGGGCTCAATGTATTTCATTTTTTCGACCCGGGTTCAATCCAAAACTAGTTGGGTGATATTATTCATTTATATTCCCATAGGTTCTACAGACCGTCTGAACAACATACTAAAATTTCATTTTGATTAAGTCATTTTTACGGCAGTTATCGTGCTAACGGACAGACAGACAGACAGACAGACAGAATGAATGAACAAAGTCATAAACACTTTTCAACTTTGTTGTAAAGTGTTAATAAAAATTGGGTCGCCGGATCTACCCAATACCCACAATTCCCTAATCGAGTGATCGGCTTATGGGCGGCCCCGCATTGCATACATTAAAATACAAAAATCGAAACTTTTACTTCATGTTATGAAAATCAATGAAAAATTTATTGTGAATGTAGTTTGCGAAACGGAAAAAAAAATGCTCGCTACTGCTAAAAGTCTTATCTTGAATCTATAAGTATTTAAATGTAATGACTGAAAAATAATGTCAAATCGCATTGAGGCTAATGGCACCTTCTTTGTACTGACTGATTAAAAAAGCATAAACGGACCAGCGAGTTCAAATAAAGACGTCACTGAAAGCGTAACTTCTTTTTTTTTTCGTATTTCTGAAACATGCACCGGAAAAGTTTCTGCGAGACTGCGTAGCGCCAGTGGCGCTTCGCCACGCATGCGCGTGGAAAAAATGTTGGTTCTTCACACACTCACACTAATGGCTCCGTATCTAGCACTCTTAGTTTCTTCAGACGGCTCTCTTAGCGCGGGGTGTGGGGAAACTTTATGCAGCCAGGATTAAAGATACGGTCAGTTTTATGTTGCGTGGATAAAAACCATCTCCCGAGAATTCGCCCCTGTAAGATTTTTTTTTGATAGTTTGACTTGGTTTTTCCTTTGATAGTTTTATTTGACGTAGCGGATAGCATATTTTGCTATTTAACATTTTTACATAAATATTAAAAATATAATAATATTAACGATGTAAGAAATAATGAATATATTAAGATAATAGAACTTTAAATCAGAAAGCTTTTGTTTGAGAAATTAAATTGTATGGATAATTTACTTATCCATTGATAATTAATATTTCACAAGAATGCTGCATTGCAATAAATAAAACAAAATAATTTTCAATAAAATCTGTGACGTAATGTTTATTTAATTAGCGGTTTGCGTAATTAATTCAAAGAAGCCTATTTTTGCATTTCAGCCATTTAGTCGCTATATATATTTGGTAAGTCTAATATTTTTAATCTAAGTTAAAACTTAATTGTGAATTTGATAAATCTGGTATATTTGTTTTATAAAAAAATATTATAATTGTCGAATTGACACAAAGTATTATTGAATATTTAGTGTAAAATTAATAAAAAAAAATTAGATTAAATAAATCAAATGCCCACGCTTCAATATAAATAAAAGCAATTATTGATAAAGAATAATAAAACGTATATAATAAATAAGTTATACAAATAAATATATATTACTACATATTTGACGCACATTTAAATATTTCAGGAAACAGTAATACTTAAACAATATTTTTTTATTTTCTTGCATCAAATACACTTTTTGATAATAAATAACAGATATGAATTTATTCATACGTTTGTTTAATATGTATTTCAATGATTAAACCAAGAACACTTAAAAAATTGTAATGTTTAGTAGTAGATCTTATATAAACACAAAGACTCTTAGAAAAATATGTTTCATCATGATAATGATAAACATGAAACTAATATTTTCCGATGCTGCTAATTATACTATGGGCTATCTTACCGGAATACAAAGGCGTCCGGGGAACAAAGAATATCCAAGACCAGGTTTGACTATATCTGGTGCCATTAGCTTAGCTGTGGATGAAATCAACAAAAACTATAGTCTTGTGGATAACCATACTTTAAACTTTAGTGTTGCCGAGACATATGGAGAAGAAAATGAAAGTATTTATCAGACCGCCAGTCTATGGACGCAAAAAGTAGCAGTGTATATAGGGCCACAAGAAACTTGTATCCACGAAGGAAAAATGGCCTCAAGTTTTAATCTACCCATGATTTCTTATGTAAGTAACTTTTTTCATATTTTAAGAACTGTTATGATTGCTTCGCCTTCATATATAGAAAACGTGCTGTGACAAAGCTAAAACATTGAATTCATATTTTCTGAACCATATTGAATGTCGATTGGACGTTTTTAATATGATTTGCGTGAGTTTATGGGCATTATATTTTAAGGGACGAATGGAGCGATTCAAAATAAGTTTTTTGCTAGTATCACAGTGTGTGACACCTGTGACTCGTTTTTAAAGGGGTTGAAACATTTGGAAGATTAAAAAGTTTTGAATAAATTTTGAAAAAAAAAAAGCATAAATATTTGGTGCAATCGATCATGCTGTATATAAGCAATCATTCTATTCACAACTTTCTTTATGAAATTAAATAAAATTACATTTTGAACTTTGCATTGCTCAGCTATTGAGGTGCTGCAACTTTAGCATAAATTTATAGAAAAAAATTTATATATATACATATATATATACATATATATATATGTATATATATATATATATATATATATATATATATATATATATATATATATATATATATATATATATATATATATATATATATATATATATATATATATATATATATATATATATATATATATATATATATATATATATATATTAGAAATGTAATAATAAGAATTATGTAAAAATAAAAAAAAATAAAAATACAATTCAAGTAATATTAACATCACCATAGAAGCAAATTCACGGCCATAATGCCGATAAGAGAAAAGAACAGAACCTTCCCAAATTCGATGATTAATCAGAATTAAATTCCTCTTCAGGTCTGAGTATTTAACTCTAATTAACCCAAACAAATGCCTGTTTCAGATTAAGCAATAGTACATTACTATAAATGCTTAAACTCAGACTACAGGCATCAAAAAATGAAAAAATGAAAAAAGGATACATTAAGAAAATTGTATTACCATGCGGCATGAATCATTCTTCTTCTACCACGTGTATACACGATCAACCTCAACAACTTAATCTAGAAGCACCTGAATGAACAAGTCGAAATTCTACCAGGGAGGTAGTACGAACGTTCACAGAAATACTCCCAAACCCGTCCAGTGAGTCTAAGCTGGAGACTGGACAAGCAATTCAGAATACAACTTCCCAAACATGCAGAACTGAATATGAATATGAATCATAGATGAAAATTCCTACTAAACAAGAATTAATAGGAAAACTGGATAATCGAGAATGCCACTATACACCATTATAAGGGCGCACAAAACGTAGTTTCAATACTGACAAAAGTTACATTTTTTTGCGAAAATAAAATTCAAAACATTAATGCATCTTATTTTCCGATTTTTTGATATATATATATATATATATATATATATATATATATATATATATATATATATATATATATATATATATATATATATATATATATATATATATATATATATATATATATATATATATATATATATATATATTGGCTAGGGTAGAGTTATGTATTACCCTCTTCAGATGTATACGTTTTCTATATTTGTTTTTTTACGGTGGAATATAATAAGAAAAATATTATTTCTACGGAATTTCGATTTCGAGAATTCGATGCCAATATATGTTTTCGGAGCTCCTGAACACGTTTTGACTATTTTTAGAGTGCTGTTCGTCCGTCTGTTAGTCTGCAGTTTGACGCCTTACGCCTGTCTGACGTCGATTTCCATGTGTATACGATAGCTGTACACAAACCATAATGCATTTTCACGAAACTTAATATCAGGCTTTGATAACAAAGAATCTAGAACTTGATAAACATTTTTGAAATTTGTGCAAAATCTTTGAAATTGATTCGAAATTTTATAATTTCTTAATATGGTAGCATGGACAACATTTGATATAACAGCAGGGTTTTTGATTGAAGAATTGTCTAGTTTTTTATATAGGGATACTTTGATGTCACAAATTTTAGGATCTTAATCTAAACTTAAGCTGGAATCTCCGCCAAAATCATTTATTGTCTTCGTGTTTACGAATTTTATTGTTGCAATAAGCATTACCACATATCTCATAGTTTTTAGATAATACTGAAAAAATTACCAGTCTCTGCTCGGGATTAATTGTAGCACTGCAAATTGTCAAGCGTATATTCTAAACTAGCCGCCTTTGGCGACCAGCCTGTTCGCTACCCTTGAAAATTCTGACCGTGGCAAATTGTAACCGTGACACACTCGCTGGCGCGACCTTACCAGAAGGTGTAAGGTAACTGTTTGGACGGCCAGGAAGTGCCACCCAATTTAGACCGGAACTCAGTGGGGGAGACATCCACAGGGACCGTACCCTCCTTCCCCTACCACCAACCTTTCGGAAGGACTTACGATCCCGCATGCTTAACGTGATCGTACTCCGCGTGAACGCGGCTGCAGTTTTGGCAGTGGCGGGAATCGAACCCGGGCCTACCCAGTGAAATTCCCGCGCGCTAACCACTGGTGTACTTCGCCCTCCGCGACATTTTCCATAACTTTCTTTTTATTCACCGAATTTAGACCGGAACCCTGTGGGAGAGGCACCCACGGGGACCGTACCCTCCTTCCCCAACCACCAACCTCTCGAAAGGACTTACAGACACACATGTTTATTCCGCGTGATCGTACTCCGCGTGAACACGGCGGCAATTTTGGAAATCGAACCCGGGCCTACCGCGTGCAATTCCCGCGCGCTAACCACTGGGCTACTTCGCCCTCCGCGACAATCTCCATAACTTTCTTTTTATTCACCCAATTTAGGCCGTACCCTCCTTCCCCTACCACCAACCTCTCGGAAGGACTTACGGGCCCACATGTTTAACGTGATCGTATTCCGCGTGAACACTTCGGCAGTTTTGGCAGTGGTGGGAATCGTACCCGGGCCTACCGCTAACTTCCCGCGCGCTAATTTACAATTTAAAATGACCATATGCTCTCTAAGCTCTTAATTCCATCATCCTCATTCCATTGTTCCATCATTTAAAATATCCATAAAATTTAAATATCCATCGTTCCATCATTTAAAATATCCATAAAATTAAAATATCCATCGTTCCATCATTTAAAATATCCATAAAATTAAAATATCCATTTAAAAAATCCATATCGTTCCATCATTTAAAATATAAATATAATAATTTCTACAGTGCATATGTTAAGCTCTTATTTCATTTAAAATCGGAAGCGCGGGAAACGGAAAGTAAAAACTAATTCGGTTTCTTATTGTCCCACCCATAGCTATGCATATACAGAACCGTGACGTCACCTCCACCTTGACGTCCCCACCCACCACCTTCCTTCCTTCAGCGGTGGAGAAATGAAGCGGCACGCCGAGCGGAACGCCGAGAAATCGAAATTCGGAAACTTTTAAAATCCCGATCCTGTGGGCAATACGGAATATTTCCTGACCAGATTGGACTTGTAAGAATGCCAGATGTTTGACCTTTCTGAAAATGTAAATTATTAGTCGAAATTATGAGTACTTTTCACGATGCGAGAATTTAAAAACCAAAAATCGTTTTCTTGAGCAAAAAGTGACTTTTGTTTTAAAATCTTTAAAAAATATTAGAAATCGAAATTCAGATTTGAAATTGATATATTTTTACTCGCAATTGTCTGCTCTTTCCGATGGTGTGAGTTGTTTTTTTCTACGACGTCTGGATCGTGGAGAAAAAAGGGCAAAAAAAGGTCGAAATCGCATAAAACATTAAATAAATAAAAAAATAGTTAGAATTTTGAAAATCGGTTTTCACGTGTCCCCTTCCCTCCCCCCCGGGTCTCCGATTGCCAAATTTCGTAGCTCTCCGACGCGCGGTCGCGAAACGTATAGTGTATAAGACAGACAGACAGACAGACACACACACACACACACAGACATTGCCTTTTATTATTTAAGATACAGAAAAGTTATTATTTTATTAAGATTACATAATTACTTACAGTGTTTGGAATGAATTATTTTCTTATGCATTACTATTAACGTTTCATTCTTTGCCATATCCTGAACAACAATACTCGAAAACTTGTTATTTGTTTATATAATTTGAACTAAACACATCATTTTTAATCAAATGTTTTGTATTCACTCAAAAGTTCGGATATTTTGGTCATTGGTATCCCAAAAATAATAACATTACGATAATTATGTTTTTATTGTCATTTTTATATATGCAATTTACACAATTTTATTTCTTTTTCTTGTAATATAAATTTCGAATTTATTTCAAAAATTCACCATTTTTGTTCCGCAGCACTTTAGTAACAGAATAAATTTGAAATATTATATTTTCTTATATTTTGTCGAATCATCCGACTGACTACAAAATTGAAAATATACATCGTTTAGGAAATACATTTATACGCCTGCAAAATGTTTCGAACGTTACTGAACATAAACACTTCTAGAAATGTGACCATTTACAAAACTCAATATTTTTCCACGTTTGCTAATTAAATGGCTTATTTTCCCCAAAGTTTTAAACTACTTGGTTTTGTTCTTAGGAAGATTAAAGATTCTACTAATATTAATGTTTTAATTCGTTTATTTGATTCTGTTGTTGGACCAATATTGGAATATGGTTCTTCAATTTGGGGTACTTATTACAGTGATTCAGTTCACGTGATCGAAAAGGTTCAGAATAAGTCTGGGATGTTCCGTTATTTCAATGTCAATGATTTATACTCCGGTAACATTTCTTCTGCGTATCTCAGAAACTTGTTTGGATAGTAATTCATTAAAATATCGGTGGATTGTATGGTGCTTTTTTTTAAATGCATGTTTAAGGATTTTACTTTGATACATGCAGGGTGAGTCAGAACTCTTAGGCTAAACTTTAAGGAGTTCACATCTAAACAAGCAATTTTTGTCATGCAAAGCTGGGTCGTAACGGAAGAGGTGAACCGCTAGAGGACGGCAGAACATACCTCCTATTTTTAGAGGAGGTATTGTCACAGTTACTGCAACATGTTCCTGTCAACATTAAAGCATGTATATTGTTCCAACACGAAGGTGTACCACTCCATTTCAACGTGGATGTGCGGCACACCTTAGATGCTACACTCCCAGGGCGCTGGATTGGTCGGGGTGGTCCCTTAGCTTGGCCAGCACGATCGCCTGATCTCTCCTGTCTTGACTTTTTCTTATGGGACCATATGAAAAGCCTCATCTGCGATAGCCCCATCGACTCCGATGAGGACCTTGTTGCTAGGATTGCTGTTGCTGCCGGCGCTGTCCAATATATGTCGGGTATTTTTGCTAACGTGCGCCACTCGCTACGTCGCAGATGTGAAGCCGCATTACTGCTGGTGGTTGCACTTTTGAGCAGTTTCTGTAACTTTGTCCATGCATCCTGCAATTCTGTCGGTAAAACGTACTTCGTGCCTACTCTGTCATTTTTGTGTTTCCTCTTTTCACGAGAGAGTCATCATTTCCTCATTTCATGAGCTACCACCTGGCGGTTCACCTCTTGCGTTGCGACCCTACTTTGTATGACAAAAATTGCTTGTTTAGATGCGATTTATCACCTCTTAAAGTTTGGCCCAAGAGTTCTGACTCATCCTGTATAGTTCCCTCCCGGCCACTCAATCAGTTGCTCATACCCTAGGGTGAATCGGATGGCCTGGGTCTATATACGGTCCCTGTGCATGCCTCCCCCACTGGGTTCCGGTCTAAATTGGGTGGCACTTCCCGGCCGTCCAAACAGTTACCTTACACCTCTCTGGTAGGTCGGACGGTCTGGGTAACAACAACATATAGTTTCGTGTACTACAGAACTGTACTGTGATGTTTGTAATCCGATCCGTTGCATTATGTATCACTGACAGAAATAGATAAGTAAATAAATAGATAAACTTAACGTGTTTTGTAGAACACATACTTAGTGTGTTAAAGAATTCGAAAATTCTGTACCTAGCTTATCTTAAATGCAAGTCTTTGAAAGTTGAACTTTCTTGGTTAGCTAGAATCATTATAGATGAGAAAATAATAGTTTCGAATTTGTATTTCGCTTTAAAGTAGTGGAAAGTGTTTTTAATATAGCAGGATTTGAACAGTTTACTTCATAGCACCACTTTAAACAAAAACACTTATAATATTTTATTTTATGGAATATTTAATCGAGAAATAACTTAAATTTCAATGTACCTCGTGTTCGCCCGAAATTTAGTAGTCGAATGTTCTAATCTGCTTTACGCCTAAATATTCCATTTCAGTCAGTATACTAAATTTGGTTTATATGATATGAACATTGTGGATTTATATAGCTGTAAATACAGACAAACTTTAAAGCTTACAGTATTGATTTATAATATTAAAGACTACAAGTGTGTAATAATATTTATCAATTAAAATTGTGTTTGAATAATGGAATATTATATTCCTTTGGAGATAATTTAATTAAGCATTTTAGGGAATGCGTTAAAATCATATATTTTGTTTGTGTTTCGAAGTTATCATTTAATTATCACTTTTGATTTTTATATACTCATCTTTGGGTTTTAAAGTAATTAAATTAAACAATTGATTAAATATATTAATATTACTTGATGATAAATATTGAAAATGGTGGTTCAAAGTAAAAATTTAATTATAACTTTTGATTTCATCATATTCTTATATTTGAACTTTTAAAAGTGCTAACTGATTAAATCTACAAATATTATATAATGAATATTTATACGGCGGAAAATCGTGGATTTTTTTACAAACTCTGTGTAGTACATACTTTCTTCTCATTTCTTATGTTTAACCTAATGCCAATTGAAGATAAAATGAGTAATTTAAAATACATCTTATATTTCTTGTATACAACTGAACTTTATGGAATTGTTATACATATAGTAGATGTTCCCTTCCGGCCACTCAACCAGTTGCTCTTACCCTAGGGTGAGTCGGGTGGCCTGGTCTTTCACATATAGTTCTGTGTACTACATACCTGCTGTGTGATGTTTGTAATCAAACCTGTACCGTTATGTATCACTGACAGAAATAAATAAATAAGTAAATATATAAACTTAACGTGTTTTGTTGAACACAAATTTAGTGTGTTAAAGAATTCGAAAATTCTGTACCTAGCTTATCTTAAATGCAAGTCTTTGAAAGCTGAGCTTTTTTGATTAGCTAGGATCGTTATAGATGAGAAAACAGCTTCGAATTTTTATGTTGTTTTAAAGTAGTGGAAAGTGTTTTTAATATAGCAGGATTTGAACAGTTTACTTCATAGCACCACTTTAAACAAAAACACTTATAATATTTTATTTTATCGATTACTTTGTCGAGAAATAACTTAAATTTGAATGTTTCTCGTCTTTGCCCGAAATTCACGCCTAAATATTCCATTTCAGACAGTATACCAAATTTGGTTTATATGATATGAACAGTATGCATTTATATAGCTGAAAATACAGACAAACTTTAAAGCTTACAGTATTGATTTATGATATTAAATGTAACAATTGTGTAATGATATTGTATCAATGTAAATTGTGTATGAATAATGGAATATTATATTCCTTTAGACATAATTCAATTAAGCAACTTAGGGAATGCGTTAAAATCATATGCATGTTTTTTATTTGTGCTTCTAAGTAATCATTTAAGTATAACTTTCGATTTTTTATATACTTATCTTTGGGTTTTAAAGTAATGAAATAAAATAATTGATTAAATATATTAATATTACTTGATGATAAATATTGAAAATGGTGGTTTAAAGTAATAATTTAATTATAACTTTTGATTTCATCATATTCTTATATTTGAACTTTTAAAAATACTAACTGATTAAATCCACAAATATTATATAATGAATATTTATACGGCGGAAAATCGTTGGTGCTTTTACAAACACTGTGTAGTACATACTTTCTTCTCATTTCTTATGTTTAACCTAATGACAATTGAAGATAAAATGAGTAATTAAAATGTATATCATATTTTTTCTATGCAATTGAACTTTATGAAATCGTTATACATATAGTACATGCATATTTTAAATATGTACATATGTTATACATATGTATAGTACATATGTTTTGCGTTTTTTATGTGTTAATTATATGGATGGATATAACTCAATATAGCTTTTTTTTTAAGATTTTTACTGTATACAGATTTTTTCAGTAGCTACCAAACGGCATAGCCGCCTTTTGCGCAGGCATAATACACACTCTATAATCTATGGATGGATATAACTCTGAGTTAGGATAAAAATAGGAGTTAAAATGTGGATATCATGATAATTTGATACTGGCTCGCATTTTCAGAAGTTTAGTATTTCAAAGCGTACGTTCTCAATGTATTTTGCGAAGTATTTGAAGTTGAACCATGCATTAATAACCACGTAAAAGTTCTGTTCTATAGAACAGTGTGTATTTCTGACATTCTAGTACAACCCACAAGCATGTGTTTAGTAAGATAAATTATTGACATGGATTTTAGATGTTCTAATCTAGCTTATAGTACACGAAAATTAAGCATTATTTTAATCAAAAGAAAAAATTTCCAACTAAAAACGGTATCAATTTTTCGTTGTTGTTCCATAATGAGACAATAACTCAATGATAAGTCTCAGAATGGTAAAATTATTTTATCTATCAGCATAATTGCATAATATTGAGTTACATATGATTGCAATCCTTCGAGATTGTTTGCAATAATCTAGCAATATTTGCGATTAAAATATTCTAGAAAAATTTAAAAAAATCATTTCAAATATGTATAAAGCTGTCTATATCAACACTTCAACCAATTTCTGTTTAGTTTCATAATTTTGTATTATACTTGCTGCCTACAACGACCAGTCCGAGCGCCTTTTTAAAAATATATTAGCTTTCATTAGCTTTATTGCAGTAGCCATCGGCCGCTTAGCTTCCTTCTGCGCAGGAGTCATAAGTACCTAAACACGTCCACTTCAAGCTAAGCTCCGGACGTTACTTTAGCTACGGATGTTGTAAGCTACGTCTCGCACGTTGCACGGGATTTCGAAGGCACCAATAAAACGTCAGAATTAGAGATAAAAAACGATGAGTAAAACGGCTCGCAAGGAAAGCTAGGTAGAAAGTTGAACAAAAAGAAGATGAATACAGCAGCAATGGCGACGCGTGATAAACCAATTTGAGGAGACATAAAATCAGAGACGAAAATGTACAAATAAAAAGTTGTATGCTATATATTTTAACATGATTGCGAATAAAATGAAATATAGTAACTTAATTACAATCAAGATCAATTATTGACATTTGGCGATTTTGCTTTTGTAGTGGAGCCCTAGGATTCCGTGTCTCCACGGAACTGATTCAGGAACTTTATATTTGGGGAAATACAGTACATGGGAAACACATTTAAAAATCAAAGAAAACAATTAAGAACATAGATATACAACTCAGCAAATAATGATTCACATAGAAATTGTCCGTATAAAAAATGTCAACCCGTCCAAATGTGACCAACGACCGTACTGTGCTGAAAATACCGGTTCTCGTTAGATCATCGAAGTCAAGCGGCATCGGGTGTGGTTAGTACTTAGGTGAGTGACTACCTGGGAACACCAAAACTGCCGCCGTGTTCATGCGGAGTACGATCACGTTAAGCATGTGGGTCCGTAAGTACTTCCAAGAGATTGGTGGTAGGGGAAGGAGGGTGCGGTCCCTGTGGATGCCTCCCCCACTGGGTTCCGGTCTAAATTGGGTGGCACTTCCCGGCCGTTCAAACGGTTACCTTACACCTTTCCGGTAGATCGGAAGGTCGGGGTCTCTACAACAACAACAACCCGCCCAAATGTTTAGAAATTACATATATTAAATTTGCTATTAACTCTTAAAATTCCTCTCCATTATCCTCAAGTAAAAACATTATGTTTGCTGAATAGAAGCAATTCAAGAAAATAAAATTAAAACAAAATCCCATTGTAAAGGGAGAAAGTGAATCTTCATTGCTTCAAAAAATCTCTAAGAAAGAAGGAAAAATCCCAAAAAGTTTAAACTCGTCTACCGAAGCCTATACGGCAGTTACATGATAGAATCGCCATTGTATTGTCTTTTAGTTCCATTCTCAATACAAAATCACCTGATTGGATAAAATTTTCTAGCGATCTATCTTTTGAAAAATACGACGACATTTGAGCTCTGATATAACTAGAGTAATTGGTATAGCAGCTTTTGTGTGCCATTTCCCCCTCTCATCTCTCCCTTGAAAGCATGTACGAAAAACGATATGTACGTTCCATTGGATATCAGGGGTATATTTGTTGTGTATTTTTAGCCACTACTAGCAGTATACCCGATCTTCGTACGGAGTATATAATATAAATAAACTTATAATTCGCAATCATGTGCAAATTCTGTTAAAATATTAAATTTATTGCTCATAAAGAGAAGTTTAAGAATATCTGTTCTCACTATGCAAAATTAACTTCACGGGCAGATCTGAAGAATAAAACATCCTGGCCCCTTTTGTGAGCAAATTTACAAAAAAAAAGGAATTGAATCAATATATGCCACTCCGTACTACTCCACCTGGGAACACCGCGTGTTGTTGGCACTTTTCGGGCGCGGTAATCCAGTGGTTTGCGCGCGATTCTCGCCTCTGCCAGAACTGCCGCCGTGTTCATGCGGAGTACGATCACGTTAAACATGTGGGTCCGTAAATCCTTCCGAGAGGTTGGTGGCAGGGGAAGGAGGGTACGGTCCCTGTGGATGCCTCCCCGACTGGGTTCCGGTCTAAATTGGGTGGCACTTCCCGGCCGTCCAAACAGTTACCTTACACCTTTCTGGTAGGTCGGACGGTCTGGGTCTCAACAACAACAACAACGCTGTACTACTTATATTGTCGCAGATTAGAATATATGCCAGTGTGTTAGTAGAAGATTACCCGTATTACAATATGAGTCTCAAAAATATTTGCCAAAATAAAAGAGATGACGTAATATATTGAAAATATCAATAATCCCCGTAATCTTTATACTAGAAGGTCGTAATTGATTCCAATATATGCCAATATATATCAAAATATATCCCAATATACCTGTACTACTCATATTCTCGTAGATTAGAAGATATACCCGTGCATTTGTAGAAGATTACTCCTACAACGTACTATGTATGAGTTTCAACAATTTTCGTCATAATAAAACAATGGCATAATAACTTGAAAATATCAATAATTCCTGAGTCAATAGTCCCTAAAAATATTAAGAATAATAATGTTTAAACCTGAAGACCGTAATTGATATTATCCAGTCGAAAATGCAATGTCAATGAAATTTATTTTATATACATATCTTTATTATTCAAATCGGGAAAGATTTAATATAAAATCATATGCCGCATAACACATTGGTTCCGTTGCTAAGCAACATGATATCATTTGCTTCAAATAAATTGATGGAAATCATATCGTCTGAATAATGCGAACTCCATGGAAGTTTTGGTGTCATTTTAATCTATTTAGCGATAACTTAAAAAATCGCCAAATTTATCGGCAAGTTGGACTGTAGAACTGATAGTCCCATTTTGCGACAAATTGACGAAACATCATTACAATACTATCCCCTAACAAAACACAATTAATTTCATTTAAAAAGCGCGATTTTATCAATTTTTTGATATTTTTATGGATTGACAAATATTTTTATCAATTTGGTGATATTAAAAAAATTCGTTAAATGTGTTACTAAGTAGGATGGATGGACTGACCGACAAATGCTACCGAAACATCATTTCAGTAGTCTATTCTAAAAAAAAAAAAATCATTGATTTGCGTCATTTTTATAAATTTGGAGACATTTCCACTAATTTGGTAAAGTTTAAGAAAAGTTACCAAGTTATTTAGAGATATTCCGCTAAATTCGTAGCTCTGAATTTGCAGATCTGAAGAATAAAATATCCCGATCCCGTCTGTATATACTTAATGAAAACACTACAATTGTATTATAAGATACAACCGATCTACTCTTTTTCTGCTTCAACAATCGGCTAATGAATTCATTGGGGAAACACAATATATGAGTTTATTAGCTAAACACAATATATGAGCTTGAAACCTCTTTGCTAAAATAAATGAAAGTGATGTACGCAGTCCGCAATTTATATAATTAAAAGAAAAATCAAACCGTTCATTTAAAAAGTATATTTTTACATCTATTTATTTATTATTCAAATAGGAAAAATAATAATAAGTATTAACAACACATTTAATTTCATTCCGTTGCCGAGCAACATGATATAAGATAGAAATCTTCCTCATAAAATGCGAAATTAAATAACCATTTTGATTTCTTTATACTTTTCATCGTTGAGTAAAAGCTTGTGAAAAATATAAGGCATGGACGTAGATTTTTCCATTTAAATTCATGTTTCAAACAATTCATGCTTTCAGATAGTGACTAATTAGCGCAAAATATCTTCACCAAACTCAGAAATAAAGTTTTATTTCTCTTTGACGTGTTAAAAAAACGATTTTCATCCTTTACGTTTGGATAAACCACGTAGCTAGAGAGTAGAACTCCCAGGAAAAAGTTCCGGTTTTCATTAATATCTCGACAACCCCTGGTCTTAAAAATCCGAAACTTGGACAAAATTTATGGGGGGCTATTTCAAGGCTACCCAAAAAATTTCATTAAATTCGTTTCAGCTGTTCTCTCGTGATGATGAGACAAACGAAAATTTGGTTTTTTACTAATATCTCGAGAACCACTGGTCGTAGAAACTCCAAATATAGACTAAATTTTAAGTGGGGCTATTTCCTGGCTACCTACAAAATTTCATCAAATTCGGTTCAGCCGTTCTCTCGTGATGATGGGACAAAGAGACAGACAGATAGACAGACAGACAGACAGACAGATTTTCAATTTTATATATATAGACTAGCAGCATACCCGTTCTTCGTACGGAATATATAATATAAAGAAACTTATAATTCGCAGTCATGTGCAAATTCCGTTAAAATATTAAATTTATTGCTCATAAAGAGAAGTTTAAGAATATCTGTTCTCACTATGCAAAATTATATTCACGGGCAGATCTGAAGAATAAAACATCCTGGCCCCTTTTGTAAGCAAATTTACAAAAAAAGGAATTGAATCAATATATGTAACCTCGTACTACTTATATTGTCGCAGATTAGAAAATATGCCAGTGTGTTGGTAAAAGATTACCCGTATTACAATATGAGTCTCAAAAATATTTGCCAAAATAAAAGAGATGACGTAATAAATTGAAAATATCAATAATATCCGTACTCTTTATACCAGAAGGTCGTAATTGATTCCAATATATGCCAATATATATCAAAACATATGTCAATATACCTGTACTACTTATATTCTCGTAGATTAGAAGATATATCCGTGCATTTGTAGATTACTCGTACAACGTTCTGTATATGAGTTTCATCGATTTTCGTCATAAATAAACAATGGCATAATAACTTGACAATATCAATAATCCCTGAATCAACAGTTCCCGAAAATATCAATGATAATAATGTTTAAACCTGAAGACCGTAATTGATATTATCCAGTCAAAAATGCAATGTCAATGAAATTTATCTTATATACATATCTTTATTATTCAAATCAGAAAAGATTTAATAAAAATCGTATAGCACATAACGCATTGGATCCGTTGCTAAGCGACATGATATCATTTGCTTAAAATAAATTAATGGAAATCATATCGTCTGAATAATGCTATCTCCATGGAAGGTTTGGCGACATTTTTGTCAATTTAGCGATAACTTAAAAAATCGCCAAATTTATCTCCAAGTGGGACTGTAGAACTGATAATCCCAGTCTGCGATAAATTGACGGAACATCAGCACTATCCCCTAATACTATCCCCTAACAAAACATAATTAATTTCATTTATTAAGCGCAATTTTATCAATTCCATGATATTTTTATGGATTTACAAATATATTTATCAATTTGGTGATATTAAAAAAATTCGTTAAATTGGTTACTAAGTAGGATGAATGAACTGACCGACAAATGCTACCGAAACACCATTTCAATACTCTATTAAAAAAAACAAATCATTGATTTGCGTCATTTTTATAAATTTGGAAACATTTCCGCTAATTTGGTAAAGTTTAAGAAAAGTTACCACGTTATTTAGAGATATTCCGCTAAACTCGTAGCTCTAAATTTGCAGATCTGAAAAATAAAATATCCAGATCCCGTTTGTATAAACTAAATGAAAACACTAAAATTGTATTATAAGATACAGCCGTTCTACTCTTTTTCTGCTGCAACAATCGGCTAAATGAATTTATTGGGTAAACACAATATATGAGTTTATAAGCTAAACACAATATATGAGCTGGAAACCTCTTTGCTAAAATAAATGAAAGTGATGTACGCAGTCCGCAATTTATATAATTAAAAGAACAACCAAACCTTTCAATTAAAAAATATATTTTTACATCCATTTATTTATTATTCATATAGAAAAAATAATAATAAATATTAACAACACATTTAATTTCATTCCGTTGCGGAGCAACATGATATAAGATAGAATCTTCCTCATAAAATGCGAAATTAAATAGCCATTTTGATTTCTTTATACTTTTTTCTCATCGTTGAGTAATAGCTTGTGAAATGATAACCATGGAGGTAGAGTTTTCCATTTAAATTCATGTTTCAAGCAATTCGTGTTTTCCGATAGTGACTATTTAATGCAAAAATCCTGCACCAAACTCGGAAATAAAGTTTTATTTCATTTTGACGTTTTAAACAAACGATTTGAATCCTTTCCGTTTGAATAAACCACGGAGTTGGAGAGTATAACTCATAGGAAAAAGTTCCGTTTTTCATTAATATCTCGGCAACCCCTGATCTTAGAAACTCGAAACTTGGACTAAATTTATGGAGGGCTATTTCAAGGCTATCCACAAAATTTTATTAAATTCGGTTCAGCCGTTTTTCTGTGATGATGAGACAAACGAAAATTTCGTTTTTTACTAATATCTCGAGAACCGCTGGTCGTAGAAACTCCAAACATGGTCTAAATTTTAAGTGGGGCTATTTCTAGGCTACCCACCAAATTTCATCAAATTCGGTTCAGCCGTTTTCCCGTGATGATGGGACAAACAGACAGACAGACAGACAGACAGACAGACAGATTTTCAATTTTATTTATATAGACTAGCAGCATACCCGTTCTTCGTACGGAGTATATAATATAAAGAAACTTGAAATTCATAATCATGCCCAAATTCTTATAGTATACTAAATGACATGTTTAATCAAAATATTCTGTTAAAATCTTAAATAATAAAAGGCAATGTCTGTGTGTCTGTCTGTGCGTCTGTCTGTCTGTCTTATACACTATACGTTCAGCGACCGCGCGTCGGAGAGCTACGAAATTTGGCAATCGGAGACCCGGGAAGGTGGGAAGGGGACACATAAAAACCGATTTTTAAAATTTTAATTATTTTTTTTGTTATTTAATGTTTTATGCGATTTCGACCGTTTTTTGATCTTTTTGCCCTTTTTTCTCCTCGATCCAGACATTGTAGAAAAAAACAAATCACACCATCGGAAAGAGCAGAGAATTTCGAGTAAAAATATATCAATTTCAAATCTCAGAGATAAATTCTAATATTTTTTTATGATTTTAAAGCAAAAGTCACTTTTGACTCAAAAAAACGATTTTTGGTTTTTAAATACTCGCATAGTAAAAAGTACTCATAATTTCGACTAATAATTTACATTTTTAGAAAGGTCAAACATCTGGCATTCTTACAAGTATAATCTGGTCAGGAAATATTCTGTATTGCCCACAGGATCGGGATTTTAAAAGTTTCCGAATTTCAATTTCTCGGCGTTCCGCTCGGCGTGCCGCTTCGTTTCTCCCCCGCTGAAGGAGGGAAGGTGGTGGGAGGGGACGTCAAGGTGGAGGTGACGTCACGGTTCTGAATAGAGCTCCTTTGCTCTATATAAATTATTATATTTATATTTTAAATGATGGGACGATATGGATTTTTTAAATGTATATTTTAACTTTTGGATATTTTAAATGGATATTTTAATTTTATGGATATTTTAAATGATGGAACAATGAAACAATGGAATGAGGATGATGGAATTAAGCATATGGTCATTTTAAATTGCAAATTAGCGCGCGGGAAGTTAGCGGTAGACCCGGGTTCGATACCCGCCACTGCCAAAACTGCCGCCGTGTTTACGTGGAATACGATCACGTTAAATATGTGGGTCCGTAAGTTCTTCCGAGAGGTTGGTGGTAAGGGAAGGAGGATACGGCCCCTGTGGATCCCTCCCCCACTGGGTTCCCGTCTAAATTGGATGAATATATAGAAAGTTATGGAGATTGTCGCGGAGGGCGCGGCAGCCCACTGATTAGCGCGCGGGAATTGCACTCAGTAGGTCCGGGTTCGATTCCCGCCACTGCCAAAACTTACGCCACGTTCACGCAGAGTACGATCACGTTAAACATGTGGGTTCGTGAGTCCTTCTGAGAGGTTGGTGGTAGGGGAAGGAGGGTACGGCCTAAATTGGGTGAATAAAAAGAAAGTTATGGAGATTGTCGCGGAGGGCGAAGTAGCAAAGTGGTTAGCGCGCGGGAATTGCACGCGGTAGGCCCGGGTTCGATTTCCAAAATTGCCGCCGTGTTCACGCGGAGTACGATCACACGGAATAAACATGTGTGTCTGTAAGTCCTTTCGAGAGGTTGGTGGTTGGGGAAGGAGGGTACGGTCCCCGTGGGTGCCTCTCCCACTGGGTTCCGGTCTAAATTCGGTGAATAAAAAGAAAGTTATGGAAAATGTCGAGGAGGGCGAAGTACACCAGTGGTTAGCGCGCGGGAATTTCACTGGGTAGACCCGGGTTCGATTCCCGCCACTGCCAAAACTGCAGCCGCGTTCACGCGGAGTACGATCACGTTAAACATGTGGGTTCGTGAGTCCTTCCGAGAGGTTGGTGGTAGGGGAAGGAGGGTACGGTCTAAATTGGGTTAATAAAAAGAAAGTTATGGAGATTGTCGCGAAGGGCGAAGTAGCCCAGTGGTTAGCGCGCGGGAATTGCACGCGGTAGGCCGGGGTTCGATTTCCGCCACTGACACGGAGTCCGATCACGTTAAACATATGGGTCCGTATGTTTTTCCGAGAGGTTGGTGGTAGGGGAAGGAAGGTACGTTCCCTGTGGATGCCTCCCCCACTGGGTTCCGGTCTAAATTGGGTGGCACATCCTGGCCGTCCAACCAGTTACCTTACACCTTTCTGGTCGGTCGCGCCAACGAGATTGCCACGGTTGGAATTTGCCACGATCAGCATTTTCAAGGGTTGCGAACAGGCTGGTCGCCAAAGGCGGCTAGTATTTAATATAATGCTCCTAAAAAGAAGTTTAAGAATCTCTGTTCTCGCTATATAAAATTATCTTCATGGACATATCTGAAGAATAAAACATCTTGGACCCCTTATGTAAGCAAATATAAAAAAAAATATGGAATTGAATCAATATATGCAAAATAAAAGCGTTAAAATTGTATGGGACCCGTACTAATTATATACGCGAATATTTGAAAATATAACCTGTATTAGTAGATTACATATATAAATTGAAAATACCAATAAACCCGTAATCTTTAAATCTGAAGACAGTCATTTATTCCAATATATGTCAAAATTAAAGTGCTAAAATTATATGGGAAGATATACACGTACTACTTATAATGTCCGATTATTAGTAGAAGATTACCCGTTTTGCAATATGAGTCACAAATGTTTTTTGGTAAAATACAACAGACGACGTAATAAATCGAATATATAATTAATCCCCTTAATCTTCATACCAGAAGACTGTACTTGATTCCAATATATATGCCAATATATGTCAAAATATATGCCAATATACCTGTACTACTTATATTTTCGTAGGTTAGAAGATATACCCGTGCATTCCTAGAAGCTTACTCGTACAACGTACAATATGCGTGTGTCAGCAATGTTTGCCGCAATAAAACAATGGCGTAATAACTTAAAAATATCAATATTCCCTGAATCAATAATTCCGGAAAATATCAATAATAATAATGTTTAATCCTGAAGAGTATAATTGATATTATCCAGTCCAAAATGAAATGGCAATGAAATTTATTTTATATACATATCTTCATTATTCAAATCGGAAAGGATTTAATAAAAATCGTCTGCCGCATAAACACATTGGATTTAAATCCGTTGCTAAGCGATATGATATCATTTGCTTCAAATAAATTGGTAGAAAAAATATCGTCTAAATAGTTATATTTCTATTGAACATTTGGCGACAGTTTCGTCAAATTAGCGACATTTTAAAAAATCGCCAAATTTATCGCCAAGTGGGACTATAGAACTGACAGGTCCACTTTGCGACAAATTGACGAAATATCATCACAATATTATCCTCTAACAAAAAACAATTAATATCATTTATGTAGCGCAATTTTATCAATTTTAAGAAATTTTTATAGATTCGAAAACATTTTTATCAATTTGGTTACATTTTAAAAATTCGCTAAATGTATTACTAAGTAGGATGGTTGGTCTGACAGATAAATGCTAACCAAACATCATTTCAGTACCCTCTTCTAACAAAACAAAAAAAAATTTCATTGATATGTAGAAGACCCAAGCCACACGACCAACCCGAAGGTTTATGGCAGCTGTTTTTGTGTCGTTTATATCAATTTGGCGACATTTCCGTCAATTTGGCAAAGTTTAAGAAAAGTTGTCAAATTAGCGATATCCCTCCAAATTCGTAGCTTTGAATTTGCAGATCTGAATGAAACATTTTTATCCCGTTTCAATATACTAAATGAAAACACTACAATTGTATTAGAAGATATACCCGCTCTACTCTTTTTCTGTTTCAACAATCGGCTATATGAATTTATTGGCTAAACACAATATATGAGTTTAGTAGCTAAATGCGATATAAGCTTGAAAACTCTTTGCCAAAATAAATGAAATTGATGTACGCAGTCAGCAATTAATATAATTAAAAGAAAAATCAAACCGTCTATTTATAAGATATACTTTTATATCCATTTATCCATTTATTTATTGTTTAAATCGAAAAAAAAAATAAAAACATTAACAAACACATTTAATTTAATTGCGATGCCGAGCAACATGATATATCCTCCTGAAATGTTAAAATTTATTAACCACTAACAGCACACCCGTTATTCCTACGGAGTGTATAATTTAAAGAAACTTAAAGTTCGCAATCATGTGCAAATTCTGTTAAAATATTAAATTTATTGCTCCTTAAGAGAAGTTTAAGAATATATGTTCTCACTATGCAAAATTATCTTCACGATCAGATCTGAAGAATAAAACATCCTGCCCCCTTTTGTAAGCAAATTTACAGAAGAAAAAATAGGAATTGAATGAATATATGCAACCCCGTACTAATTATATTGTCGCAGATCAGAAAATATGCCAATGTGTTAGTAGAAGATTACCCGTATTACAATATGCGTCTCAAAAATATTTACCAAAATAAAAGAGATGACGTAATAAATTGAAAACATCAATAATATCCGTACTCTTTATACCAGAAGGTCGTAATTGATTCCAATATATGCCAATATATATCAAAACATATGTCAATATACCTGTACTACTTATATTCTCGTAGATTAAAAGATATACACGTGTATTTGTAGAAGATTCGTACAACATACAATATATGACTTTAAACAATTTTTGTCATAATAAAATAATTGCATAATAACTTGAAAATATCAATAATCCTTGAATCAATAATCCCCGAAAATATAAATAATAATAATTTTTAAACCTGAAGACCGTAATTGATATTATCCAGTCAAAAATGCTATAAGAAAAATCAAATCGTTCTTTTCTAAAATATATTTTTATATCCATTTATTTATTATTCAAGTCGAAAAAATAATTATTAAAATTTACAGACAGATTTAATTTAATTGCGTTTCTGAGTAACATGATATAAGTTAGAATCTTATAACATGTTAAATATGTCATGTCTTATAACATAAACTGCGAAATTAAATAACGATTTTGATTTCTCTATACTTCTCATTGTTCCGTAAAAGCTTGTTTTAAATAAACCATGAACCATGGAGATAGATTTCCCCTTTAAATCATGTTTCAAACAATTCATGTTTTCAGAAAGTGACTAATTAACGCAAAAAATCTCCCATCAAACTCAGAGATTAAATTTTAATTCACTTTCAAACGATTTTCAAGCTTTTCGTTTGGATAAACCACGGAGTTAGGGAGTAGAACTCCTAGGAAAAAGTTCCGTTTTTCATTAATATCTCGACAACCCCAGGTCTTAGAAACTCGAAACTTGCACAAAATTTATGGGAGGATATTTCAAGGCTATTCACCAAATTTCATTAAATTCGGTTCAGCCGTTTTTCCGTGATGATGAGACAAACGAAAATTTCGTTTTTTACTAATATCTCGAGAACCACTGGTCGTAGAAACTCAAAACACGGATATAATATTAAGTGGGGCTATTTCTGGGCTACCCACAAAATTTCATCAAATTCGGTTCAGCCGTTCTCCCGTGATGGTCTGACAAACAGACAGACAGACAGACAGACAGACAGACATATTTTCATTTTTATTTATATAGATTACAGTATTTCCTACATAGTCATATATGTATGGATATATTGTCTCAAAGGACATTCTATTTAAATCTTGTGTTAAAATAAATCTTCTTTCTAAAGTATTGGACATTTTTAAATCAATACAGATTTTAATAATGACATGCACACTAGGTGATACGAGTAACTTTATAACAAAGATATACATCATGAAGACATCCAAGACAGTCAACAGTCATTTTATGAAACCAAAAAGTAAGAAATATGCTTGTTACTATATTTAGCAAAATAATAAACTTATGAAAATACAAATTAATGATAAAATATATTTCAATGCAGATTATATTTATGCCTATATTTTATACATTAGGCGATACCAGTTATTTTATAATAAAGATATACATAATGAATTAAATTTACCTTTCCAAGAGAGTCAACATTTTATGCAATCAAAAAGTAAGAAATATACTTAGTACGAAATTTAGAAAAATAGTGAAGGTTATGCAAATAGAAATCTATATAAATAAAATTGAAAATCTGTCTGTCTGTCTGTCTGTCTGTCTGTTTGTCCCATCATCACGGAAGAACGGCTGAACCGAATTTGATGAAATTTGGTGGGTAGCCTAGAAATAGCCCCACTTAAAATTTAGTCCATGCTTTGAGTTTCTACGACCAGTGGTTCTCGAGATATTAGTAAAAAACGAAATTTTCGTTTGTCTTATCATCACGGAAAAACGGCTGAGCCGAATTTAATGAAATTTTGTGGATAACCTTAAAATAGCCCCCCATTAATTTAGTCCATGTTTCGAGTTTCTAAGACCAGGGGTTGTCGAGATATTAATGAAAAACGGAACTTTTTCCTATGAGTTATACTCTCCAACTCCGTGGTGTATTCAAACGGAAAGGATGAAAATCGTTTGTTGAAAACGGCGAAATGAAATAAAACTTTATTTCCGAGTTTGGTGCAGGATTTTTGCATTAATTAGTCACTATCGGAAAACACGATTTGTTTGAAATATGAATTTAAATGTGAAAATCTACCTCCGTGGTTATATTTCGCACAAGCTTTTACTCAACGATTAAAAGTATAAAGAAATCAAAATGGCTATTTAATTTCGCATTTTATAAGGAAGATTCTATCTTATATCATGTTGCTCGGCAACGGAATGAAATTAAATGTGTTGTAATATATATTATTATTTTTTCTATTTGTATAATAAATAAATGGATGTAAAAATATACTTTTTAAATGAACGGTTTGATTTTTCTTTTAATTATATAAATTGCGGACTGCGTACATCACTTTCATTTATTTTAGCAAAGAGGTTTCAAGCTCATATATTGTGTTTAGCTAATAAACTCATATATTGTGTTTCCCCAATGAATTCATTAGCCGATTGTTGAAGCAGAAAAAGAGTAGATCGGTTGTATCTTATAATACAATTGTAGTGTTTTCATTAAGTATATACAGACGGGATCGGGATATTTTATTCTTCAGATCTGCAAATTCAGAGCTACGAATTTAGCGGAATATCTCTAAATAACTTGGTAACTTTTCTTAAACTTTACCAAATTAGTGGAAATGTCTCCAAATTTATAAAAATGACGCAAATCAATGATTTTTTTTTTAAAATAGAGTACTGAAATGATGTTTTGGTAGCATTTGTCGGACAGTCCATCCATCCTACTTAGTAACACATTTAACGAATTTTTTTAATATCACCAAATTGATAAAAATATTTGTGAGTCCATAAAAATATCATAGAATTGATAAAATCGCACTTAATAAATGAAAATAATTGTGTTTTGTTAGGGGATAGTATTGTGATGATGTTTCGTCAATTTGTCGCCAAATGGGACTATCTGTTCTAGAGTCCCACTTGGCGATAAATTCGGGGATTTTTTAAGTTATCGCTAAATTGACTGTCGCCAAACCTTCCATGGAGGTCGCATTATTCAGATGATATGATTTCCATCAATTTATTTGAAGCAAATGATATCATGTCGCTTAGAAACGGATCCAATGTGTTATGCGGCATACGATTTTATATTAAATCTTTTCCGATTTGAATAATAAAGATATGTATATAAAATAAATTTCATTGACATTGCATTTCTGACTGGATAATATCAATTACGGTCTTCAGGTTTAAACATTATTATTATTGATATTTTTGGGGGACTTTTGATTCAGGGATTATTGATATTTTCAAGTTATTATGACATTGTTTTATTATGACGAAAATTGTTGAAACTCATATACAGTACGTTGTACGAGTAATCTTCTACAAATGCATTATATCTTCTAATCTACGAGAATATAAGTAGTACAGGTATATTGGCATATATTTTGATATATATTGGCATATATTGGAATCAATTACGACCTTCTGGTAAAAGATTACGGGGATTATTGATATTTTCAATTTATTACGTCATCTCCTTTATTTTAGCAAATATTTTTGAGACTCATATTGCAATACGGGTAATCTTCTACTAACACTCTGGCATATTTTCTAATCTACGACAATATAAGTAGTACGGGGTTGCATATAATGATTCAATTCCTTTTTTTTTTGTAAATTTGCTTACAAAAGGGGTCAGGATGTTTTATTCTTCAGATGTGCCCGTGAAGATAATTTTGCATAGTGAGAACAGATATTCTTAAACTTCTCTTTATGAGCAATAAATTTAATATTTTAACAGAATTTGCACATGATTGCGAATTATAAGTTTCTTTATATTATATACTCCGTACGAAGAACGGGTGTGCTGCTAGTCTATATAAATAAAAATGAAAATCTGTCTGTCTGTCTGTCTGTCTGTTTGTCACACCATCACGGGAGAACGGCTGAACCGAATTTGATGAAATTTTGTGGGTAGCCCAGAAATAGCCCCACTTAAAATTATATCCGTGTTTTGAGTTTCTACGACCAGTGGTTCTCGAGATATTAGTAAAAAACGAAATTTTCGTTTGTCTCATCATCACGGAAAAACGGCTGAACCGAATTTAATGAAATTTGGTGAATAGCCTTGAAATATCCCCCCATAACTTTTGTCCAAGTTTCGAGTTTCTAGTACCAGGGGTTGTCGAGATATTAATGAAAAACGGAACTTTTTCCTAGGAGTTCTACTCCCTAACTCCGTGGTTTATCGAAACGAAAAGCTTGAAAATCGTTTGAAAGTGAATTAAAATTTAATCTCTGAGTTTGATGGGAGATTTTTTGCGTTAATTAGTCACTTTCTGAAAGCATGAATTATTTGAAACATGATTTAAAGGGGAAATCTATCTCCATGGTTCATGGTTTATTTAAAACAAGCTTTTACGGAACAATGAGAAGTATAGAGAAATCAAAATCGTTATTTAATTTCGCAGTTTATGTTATAAGACATGACATATTTAACATGTTATAAGATTCTATCCTATATCATGTTACTCAGAAACGCAATTAAATTAAATCTGTCTGTTAATTTTAATAATTATTTTTTCGATTTGAATAATAAATAAATGGATATAAAAATATATTTTAGAAAAGAACGATTTGATATTTCTTATAGCATTTTTGACTGGATAATATCAATTTAGGTCTTCAGGTTTAAAAATTATTATTATTTATATTTTCGGGGATTATTGATTCAAGGATTATTGATATTTTCAAGTTATTATGCAATTATTTTATTATGACAAAAATTGTTTAAACTCATATATTGTATGTTGTACGAATCTTCTATAAATACACGTGTATATCTTTTAATCTACGAGAATATAAGTAGTACAGGTATATTTACATATGTTTTGATATATATTGGCATATATTGGAATCAATTACGTCCTTCTGGTATAAAGAGTACGGATATTATTGATGTTTTCAATTTATTACGCCATCTCTTTTATTTTGGCAAATATTTTTGAGACGCATATTGTAATACGGGTAATCTTCTACTAACACATTGGCATATTTTCTGATCTGCGACAATATAATTAGTACGGGGTTGCATATATTCATTCAATTCCTATTTTTTCTTCTGTAAATTTGCTTACAAAAGGGGGCAGGATGTTTTATTCTTCAGATCTGATCGTGAAGATAATTTTGCATAGTGAGAACATATATTCTTAAACTTCTCTTTAGGAGCAATAAATTTAATATTTTAACAGAATTTGCACATGATTGCGAACTTTAAGTTTCTTTAAATTATACACTCCGTACGAATAACGGGTGTGCTGTTAGTGGTTAAAAAATTTTAACATTTTAGGAGGATATATCATGTTGCTCGGCATCGCAATTAAATTAAATGTGTTTGTTAATGTTTTTATTATTTTTTTTCAATTTAAATAATAAATAAATGGATAAATGGATATAAAAGTATATCTTATGAATGGACGGTTTGATTTTTCTTTTAATTATATTAATTGCTGACTGCGTACATCAATTTCATTTATTTTGGCAAAGAGTTTTCAAGCTTATATCGTATTTAGCTACTAAACTCATATATTGTGTTTAGCCAATAAATTCATATAACCGATTCTTGAAACAGAAAAAGAGTAGAGCGGGTATATCTTCTAATACAATTGTAGTGTTTTCATTTAGTATATTGAAACGGGATAAGAATGTTTCATTCAGATCTGCAAATTCAAAGCTACGAATTTGGAGGGATATCGCTAATTTGACAACTTTTCTTAAACTTTGCCAAATTGACGGAAATGTCGCCAAATTGATATAAATGACACACAAACAGCTGCCATAAACCTTCGGGTTGGTCGTGTGGCTTGGGTCTTCTACATATCAATGAATTTTTTTTTTTGTTTTGTTAGAAGAGAGTACTGAAATGATGTTTGGTTAGCATTTATCTGTCAGACCAACCATCCTACTTAGTAATACATTTAGCGAATTTTTAAAATGTAACCAAATTGATAAAAATGTTTTCGAATCTATAAAAATATCTTAAAATTGATAAAATTGCGCTACATAAATGATATTAATTGTTTTTTGTTAGAGGATAATATTGTGATGATATTTCGTCAATTTGTCGCAAAGTGGACCTGTCAGTTCTATAGTCCCACTTGGCGATAAATTTGGCGATTTTTTAAAATGTCGCTAATTTGACGAAACTGTCGCCAAATGTTCAATAGAAATATAACTATTTAGACGATATTTTTTCTACCAATTTATTTGAAGCAAATGATATCATATCGCTTAGCAACGGATTTAAATCCAATGTGTTTATGCGGCAGACGATTTTTATTAAATCCTTTCCGATTTGAATAATGAAGATATGTATATAAAATAAATTTCATTGCCATTTCATTTTGGACTGGATAATATCAATTATACTCTTCAGGATTAAACATTATTATTATTGATATTTTCCGGAATTATTGATTCAGGGAATATTGATATTTTTAAGTTATTACGCCATTGTTTTATTGCGGCAAACATTGCTGACACACGCATATTGTACGTTGTACGAGTAATCTTCTAGGAATGCACGGGTATATCTTCTAACCTACGAAAATATAAGTAGTACAGGTATATTGGCATATATTTTGACATATATTGGCATATATATTGGAATCAAGTACAGTCTTCTGGTATGAAGATTAAGGGGATTAATTATATATTCAATTTATTACGTCGTCTGTTGTATTTTACCAAAAAACATTTGTGACTCATATTGCAAAACGGTTAATCTTCTACTAATAATCGAACATTATAAGTAGTACGTGTATATCTTCCCATATAATTTTAGCACTTTAATTTTGACATATATTGGATTAAATGACTGTCTTCAAATTTAAAGATTACGGGTTTATTGGTATTTTCAATTTATACATGTAATCTACTAATACAGGTTATATTTTCTAATATTCGCGCATATAATTAGTACGGGTCCCATACAATTTTAACGCTTTTATTTTGCATATATTGATTCAATTCCATATTTTTTTTATATTTGCTTACATAAGGGGTCCAAGATTTTTTTTATTCTTCAGATATGTCCATGAAGATAATTTTATATAGCGAGAACAGAGATTCTTAAACTTCTTTTTAGGAGCATTATATTAAATATTTTAACAGAATATTTTGATTAAACATGTCATTTAGTATACCATAAGAATTTGGGCATGATTATGAATTTCAAGTTTCTTTATATTATATACTCCGTACGAAGAACGGGTATGCTGCTAGTTCATTATAAAATCTATTTCAATGTAAATTATATTTATGCCTAAATTTTAAGTTAAAAAGAAAAATATATGGTTGTTGTTGAGACATAGACCGTCCGATCTAACAGAAAGTTGTAAGGTAACTGTTTGGACGACCGGGAAGTGCCACCCAATTTAGACCGGAACCCAGTAGGGAGGCATCTCCAGG
Organism: Amaurobius ferox; assembly: GCA_951213105.1. Classification (NCBI taxonomy): domain Eukaryota; kingdom Metazoa; phylum Arthropoda; class Arachnida; order Araneae; family Amaurobiidae; genus Amaurobius; species Amaurobius ferox. The sequence goes on from OX578137.1 coordinate 122,872,861, forward strand.
AACCATACCCTACTTCCCCTACCAACAACTCTCGGAAAGACTTACGGACCCACATGTTTAACGTGATCGCACTCCGCGTGAACACGCAGTTTTGGCAGTGGCGGGAATCGAACCCGGGCCTTCCGAGTGCAATTCCTTCGCGCTAACAACTAGGCTACCTCTCCCCAGAAAACTATATGGTGTTAAAATTCAGGTTAAGTATACATTATACTGGCCAATCAATTTAATAGGGCTAGGAAATCAAAACAACGAATATGATTAACCTTTTGTTTACGGGAGGGACAGAGTCATTCCCAAACGAAGAACCTCTCTAAAAGACAGGTATTTGACATACCCAATCCCAAACAATTCGATCCCCGTTTGCAAACATTGGCGTCCATGGAAACCAATGCCTGCAAAATAGGATCGAACGTTTTAGGATAGATTATGTCAATTACCTGTCTTTTTAGGAGGTTCTTCGTTCGAGAATGACGCTGTCAAACCCGTAAGCAAAAAGTTAATAAAATGAATGTGTTCACGAGAAAATAACTGAATTGCAATTTTAGCATTTGAAAATTTAAATAACAAAATTACAATTGCAATACATACCAGGAAATCTCAAATATCATGCACTGTTAAATTTAAACAGGAAATTAAAATTTCAATATTAACAGTTAACTTATTTGCAAAAAATATATGAGAGTGTCTGTATGTTAAAATCAAATAAATAAACTAATATTGTTAAAAAACAGAAAGGTAATGCGTAAAAAATAAAATCGAGATGCTAAAGCATATGTGAACTAAACGTTTTAAAACAAAATAACTTTTGACAACTTTTGACACATGGTGATTGCTCCGGCCGCGCAAAAACATTGGATGAGTCGGGAGGTCTGAGTTTTCCACATAGTGATTGCTTTAGAATATACTATGTGCAATGTGTGTTAGAATAATAATGTTAATCTCATTTTTGTAAAACATTTAGTAAGTTTTTTGGTGTAAGACATGAAGGTATTCGTACACTTTCATTTTTTTTTAACATAATTGAATAGTATTCCTTCATTTTCGAGATATGCATTGACTATGCGCGTAGAATAGTTTAAATGTGACTAGCTTAATAGCTTAAAATCACCATATTTATTTTAAAGCTGAAAGCGATATCAACATTTTAATGCTAAAAATGAAATGGAATCACGTTGCTTGCATTGCTTTTAATCGGAAGTTTTGACCAACTATTTCTCTCTTCTGGGATCTATCAAATGATTTAAACGTACTCCAAGCAGTAAACAATTGCTCATTTGAATTAATATATGCAAAAATGCCACCATTGCTCTTTAGAGGTGTCGAATAAATAACTTATAGTAAGACACTTATAAGAAATAACTTATAAGAAATAAAGGCAGATCTCACCATTCTCCAAAGCAATTTTAATGTAAACATCTCTAAAATCATTGCTTAGACATGAAAACATGGAAAATTGAATGGATGACTTTGAAAATAAGTTAAAGTTAATTAAGGTGGAATGCCAGATTCTACCGGAAATTTGATCACGGCACATATTTCACAAGAACAAAAGAACTGTAGATCAAATATCATGCCTCGTTTTAGAGACCGATATTTTTGTAATTAAAATATTTCTGTAAGATCAAAGAAAGTGTAACGATTGAATTTTTATTTGATATTATACAAAGTAAAGCGAGATAAGTTTCTTTGAACCCTTATTTTTGAACTCTTATTTCTCGCTATGCTTTTAGTTGAAAGTAATTAAGAAAATAAAGAACACGAAAGAGAGATCAAACATGCATAAGGCATTGATTATGAAACACTTTCCAACTTCAATACAATTTTATTTAAACATCTCTAAAATGCGATACATTCCTCGGTAATATTTTAAAAATTATCATAATACTACAATAATTTACTATATTTGAAAACTTCATCGAAAACAAATGACATTTATTCAAATGACGTCATCAAAATATAACACGCCTGGCTCTCTCTATAAAAGCAGCATTTCATTCACAAATATTTTCCCATTCATTTCATTCTTCACAATACTATAATAATTTATTTCATTTAAAAACTTAAGACCATGGAGGAATAAGTAATTAAACTCTATGCTTAGAACTTCATCGAAAAAATCGCCCTTATCTCCTGTAAAATCAATGAATATTTCATTCATATCAACTATATTGCAGACTCCATGAGCTAAATAATGTTATATTTAAGAAATGCAGCAATTCTTATACAACTCATTCTTCATATTTTGCTGTTTACATTTCCATAAGTGAAAATAAGGCTGTGCTGTAGAAGTAATCAATGTTGGGTGATCATTTAAATTCAAGTATATTGTAATTGCGTTGTTTCAGTATGTAGATGCACAGAATTTAAGCAAAAATAAAGCGGTTTTAGGACAGATACAACACTAAATATGGATTAAAAAGAAGTTTAAAAATCACAATTTTGACACAAGATGGATACCATATTTTATTTTGAAGTGGGTCACCGGATCTGTTCATGTAAAATGTGTAATTTTTATTTTAATTTTTATTTAAAAAACTACTGAATATATTTTGCTGAATTTTTTTTTATATATTTTATGGGATAATTTGACTATTTCATAAAACTTTCGAAGCAATTTATGAATATTAAATTCGCTTAAAAAATGTTTGAAGAATTTGGTCCAATAGGGTTCAAAGTATTTCATTTTTTCAATCCAGAACTAATTAGGTGATATTATTAATTTATATTCCCATAGGTCATATAGACCGTCTAAACAACATACTAAACTTTCATTTTGATAAAGTCATTTTTACGGCAGTTATCGCACTGACAGACAGACAGATATACAGCATGAACAAAGTCATAAACACTTTTCAACTTGGTTGAAAAGTGTTAAAAATGTACATACTTTTGAATCTACTGATTCTTTTCTTCAAAAATTGAACTGCTGTTAAATTATGTTTTACTTGGACGAATTATCCGTCGTTTTACGGGAGCTAAATAAACGTTCACTACGTATAAACAATTAAATGAGAACTCACTGCTTAAATAGTACATTTGAACACAGTTTAAAAAAATCTGATGTGGGCAACACATGACTTTCCTTATAGTGAATTTACTAATTTTACAGTAAATAAAATAGGTTTTTCTCTTATAGTAGATACTAATATTATTTCTAAGATATTGAATTTTTGATAATTAGTCGTCATTTTCATTGATTTAGCGTCATTTTTATCCATTTGGCGAGATTTTCGTTAATTTGGCAACATTTCAAAAAGTCGCTGAGTTAGCGATATTTCGCCAAATTCGTCGCCAAGATCTCTCCAAGCGTTATGGACGAAGAAATAAGTTATTCTTACAACAGATAAGTGACTATTGGCGTTCAAATACAAAAGTATTACTTAAAGTATCTTTTTTCATGAATGGAACGGGCTAGATCCACGAGAATGATGTCACGCAATTCATCGCATGGTATTACATATGAAAAATGAACATGTTTCTCAATAGGAAATATATATTTTTTAATTTTATATGACTTTTTGATAATTTTTTTAAATGTACAATATCTCGAGATCGGTTCATGCTAGCATTCTAAAATTTATGCCAATCGTTTTCTAAGGAAAAATTACATAAGAAATGTCTATTTGCGTAACTTTGTTAGCGGTTTTGAATTTTTGACGATTTTTTAAAAATTTCATTCGAAAATTTAGGGGGGTTCTGTGCATTCGATTGCGAATAAAAACAATAGACTTCCAGTGTTTGCGGATTGTGATTTTTGTACTAAATTTTGTTCGAATCGGTCCGTTCGTTCGTCAGTTATCGTCTCCGTAGACTCACTGACACACACACACACACACACACACGCACACCACACACACACACACACACACGCACACACCACACACACGCACACAGACACGCACACACCACACACACGCACACACACACGCACATACACACGCACACACACCCGCACACACACACACATACTTTCATTCACACACACACAGACATCACTTCAAAAATGTTTGATTCGTGATCAGGGATGCTTGAAACGTGCTCCCCCGTCGAAAACTCGAATTCGAATTTTCGATCCCGTCACAGAACTTTCCTTATACATTATGTATATAAGGAAAGTAATAGCTAAAATCCGAAAACTGCCCGAATCAAATTGCACGCGCTATATGCCAAACCAAAAAATATGATAATCGCAATAAACAGTATATCCACTTCACCGCTCATGAAACCGCAGGAGTTTGACCATCCCTGTACAAACGGTAAGAATTTTCTTTAGGAGAGAAATTCCCCTGCCATGCATCTCTCTCAGTATCCCAAAATACGCACTCCCCTATTACAAAATGAGTAGTTCCTTACCCCGTACATATCGACTCCTGATATGATCCAAGAGCTTGTGAGAGTCTGCGAGATTCGTTCAAAAAATCAAAGACATTCTTCAGATAAAAATTTATAATTAATCAGCGGATTGGTTTATGAAAATATTTTCTGGAGTAGTCGGTGTTATTCTGAACAGTTGCTGAAAAAAATGAACGATGGATGGCGAGTCCATTTCTGTATATCGTAATATAAAATTGGAGAGGTTTAAAACGCAAGAAAAGTATATTTTTAAATTCGCGAAAAATCGTCTAATAATCGTATGGATTCTATTCACAGTTTGTATGAAAGATAATTTATCCATCTTTCCGGTGGTTTTAATATGTAAACTATGTAAGTCATAAATTTACGTAAATATTGCCCATTAATCGTTGTAAATCGAGCTAAAATACAAAATAGTTAAAAAACTAGTTCAATTTAACAAAAAATAATACCGAAGTGCATGTATCCGGGTCCTGATATAACTGTGTACCAAATTTCATGGTCGTAGAGTGTTTAGATTTTTTGATACACACTGCACATATACACAGACAGAAAATATTTTCCTGTATTACGTAAGGTGAGTGCCCATAGATCACTGTCATTTAATGTCAGATAACACGTGATCTCTGCTCCTGTTCCTTGCGTTCACAACCACCGACTTTCGATCAAGCTTTCATTGCGAAAAAATATGTTGTACAGAGCCTTATTGTCTTAACCGGGAATCGAAACCTAGTTCTCCGAACTGGCCAGCCGACGTTCTATCGTTGAGCTACTGGGATGAAATTGCAAGATCTTATTGTCAAAGTAGACTCTGCAGTGTTTCACTGAAGTACAGTCAGTGTTCAATTTATAATACCCGGAAATTTCATAGTACCCGGGTGGTAGTAAAAATATCAATTCAAACCCAATTTGAAATGTTTCAATTATTGGTATACACAGAACCATTAAAACACCAAATTTAAACCATTTTAAATGTGTTTTCAGCCGAATTTTGATTGTCCGTGTGCTGTCTTGAAAAAATAAAAACAGTTTTAAATATTTTGATCGGTTATAATTATAGTAACTTAAAAATTTAAATATCTGAATTGAGCAATTTTCTAATGAAAACTACATCATATTCAGCCTAATTGAGTTCAATTGTCAAGAAAGAAATTGAGGCAGACTCTCTGGAAGCATTAAATGGAAAGTGATGAAACGTCCTCCGCAGGAACATTTCAGTCATTTCAGTGGCTATTGGACGAGAAGCAGTTGCCAGGCTCAGACTTCTGACTGGTCATGTCAGATTCAGGGCTCATCTCCATCGAAATGACTTGCTGAGGACTTCCCCGGATTGTATTTTATATGACCTCGGACAGCCTTTGTCTGGAAAACATTTGAACGGGTGCCCTGCATTAGTGATTTTATTTCAACCATAGACAAATACTTGGCAGCTAGCCGTCTAATGGCCTAACGTCCAAACGACCGGCATTTGTCAACAACAACAGTTTAAGTGTTTACCTCAATGAGATTTTCTGTGGAACTCTGATGTTTAATGACATCTCATCAGAAAATGTAGATTTCAGTTAGTCAGATGAGTACATTAACATTTCGTAAATGCTAACTATAGGATAGTCGACATACCGAAAATTGACTGTTTAACTTACCTATTTTCTGTATAATTTTGATAGTCATTAATCACTATATATTTTTTTCAATCAAAAAAAGTAATACATTCCCACATTTATGTGTATACTTATAGACACTAAAATGTGAATTACTAGAAACCTTGGTATGTACAATTTGCCGATCTCCGTTGGCGAACTGAAATAATTATCACCATTTCTACGTGGCATTTTTCTGTCAATTTAAAAGTACATGGGTGTTAAAAGAACACGGCGAAATAAAATGTAAATAATACCAGAACAGAAAATGATGAAAATGAAAGTTAAACACATTTAATGCATTAAAAATCGACTCATTTTAAGATTACTGTGAAATCATTATAAAAGCGTAAAATATATATATATATATATATTCTTTCTTAACATTTCAAAAATAAATATTTATTTTCCTTAATTTGAATTTCAAAAACCATTTTTTTAACATTTTATTACTTTAAATTTCAAAAATCAATGTCTTCCGATAATTTAAATTTAAAAATATTTTTACTTTTTGAAAATTTAAATTGTACAAAGCATTGATTAATCTCAGTAGTTTAAAATAAAATATTTTTGTTTTCTGTTGGTAATCATAATTAGAAAGGTATTTATTTAATATCAACAGTTTTGATATTAAAAATATTTCTATTTCCATTTCTTATAACTAAAATTAAAAAAAAATATATATATTTTTCCATAATTTAAATTTAGAGACGTATGTTTCTTTTTAAATAGCTAAAATTTCCAACAGTCTGATTACTTTTGATTATTCAAATTTGAAATTAAAACCACTGCTCACTTGCAATAATTTAAATGTGATAAGCTTTTCTTTGCATTTCAAACATTTAATTTAGAAACATAGATTATTTCAAGAGTACATGATGTTATTACCAACTGTATTTTTCATCTTTCAAACAATGTCCCTAGGCAATTACCTAATTTTATCTCGCATGACTAACAATGTCATTTCTAAACCATTTTTTTTGCTAAATGATAACTTCACATTATGGCCATTATTACATATTTTATTCAATTTAATATCTTTACATTACAAAACCTAAATATCATGTTCTTCAGTTTTAGAAAAATCCCATTTTTAACACTTTATAACATAGTTGGAAAGTGTTTATGACTTTGTTTATTCTGTCTCTGTGTCTGTCCGTCCGTTCTCACGACAACTTTCGTAAAAATGATTTTATCAAAATGAAATTTTAGTATGTTCTTGAGACGGTCTGTGGAACATACGGAAATGTAAATGCATAATATCACCCAATTAGTTTTGCATTGAACCCGAGTTGAAAAAGTGAAATATATTGAACCCCATGGGACCTAATTTTTCAAACAGTTTTTAAGCGAAGGTAAATTCACAAATTGCTTAAAAAAATGTAGAAAATATTCCAATTATTTAATAAAATATGACAGAAAAAATTCAGCAAAATATATTCAGCAGGTTTTAAAGTAAAAATTAAAATATTAGTTACAACTATGATGTATGAAGAGATCACGTGACACATTGCAAAATGAAATATGACATCCATTTTTTTCCGATGTATCAGGTATGTGTTTTTTAAGAATCTTGGAAATTTATATTTAGTGTTGCATCCGTGCTAAAACCGCTTTATTTTTGCGTATTTTCTAAGCATCTATATACTTTGCCAACGTAGTTACAAAATATAGAGTTTAAATGATTAACAAACTTTGATTCTTTCTACAACGAAGCCTAATTTTAATGACTGCGACCATGTAAAAAAGTGATTTTAAGATGAGTTGTATAAGAATTGCTGAATTTTTTTTACGCAAAATTTTTTGCTCTTGAGTCTGGAATATAAGTGATATGAATGAAATATGCATTGCTTTTACACTGAGAGCCAGACCATTTATGTTTCGATGACATCATTTGAATAAAGTTCATTATTTTCCATGAAGTTTTTAGTTTTCAAATATAATAAATTACTATAGTACTGTGTTAATATAAAATACATCATCACTGGATGTATCGCATTTTAGAGATGATTAAGTAAAATTACATTTCACTTGGAAAGGGCTTGATAATCAATGCTTTATGCATGATTGATCTTTCTTGTTTCATCATGTTTCAGCTAAATATATATGCATATTAATAAATCCAAACTGCTTATATAGAAGTGAGGACGGTCAACTCATGAGAAAATTAAGTCGTTGTAAATCGATTGCAAAAACTATACGTAGCATATATCTCCAAATACTGAAATTGCTATATACAAAAAATAAATAAATTTTTTTTCAGGTTTTGGAAAACCACATATCTTCATCATTTAAGTTAAACATGCATCGAAATTAATAAATCCACTATGTTTATATAGCAGGGAGAATGGTCATCTCATGAGTAAACGATGAAGTCCCATGCAAAATAATATCGAGGTACGTAGCATAATCGCGAAATAAAATCGAGCTTGCTACATACACCATATTTGGCTGGTCATCCTTTAGTTGGCTACGAATATTTGGGGGTCGAAAACTGCCCACGTATCAGTTTGTAACTAACAACGTCATCTTTTAACCTCTACCGACAGATGCCAATGGATATAGACATTCCTCAATCAGCATTGAGATTTATACTATCTCCATCCGCAGCTGCAGGATGTTTCGAACAATGAAATTTAACTGCCCTTCTTAGACTAATTTTATGTAAAATTTCGATGCTAAGTGCCCCTTTTGGAGAGAAAAAATGATAATATGAAATTTCGAAATGTTATATTTTCATTTTCTCCCTTGAAAAATATATATGTATTTTTCTTTCAAAGCAGCTGAGGAATATTTGATATACGCATTTTAAGAATTTAAATTTTTCGTACGAGTTTAGATGTTAGATATATAGATATGCTATACTCGAGACATTAGTAAATACAATTGGAAAGGGCAAAATAAACCTAATTGAGAACATCATGTCTCTCCATACATGTTTTTAGAAAATTTAAGAGTCAACCTTCTATTACTTTTAGTTTTCGAGAAAATGCCCTTGTTGGTTATTGCAGAATGTGTCTGGCAAATCTTTTAGCATATTGCACCGTTATATCAATATTTTTCTTTCCCTACAATACATGGAAATTTATAGAAATTTTGGAATCATGTCGAAAATCACAACTCGAGTTTTCGACGTACCTACACGTTTTGAACATTCTAGAACTCGAAAACACTGTTTATGTGCGTCTGTGCAGAAGCCACGCTAGTTCAAAAACTAATATACGAAATGTAACAAATTTTGGTAGGTGAGTTATTTGTGGTTACTCTGTGCTGCTTTTTTGTTCTTTTTAACACTTTACAACAACGTTGAAAAGTGTTTATGACTTTGTTCATTCTGTCTGTCTGTCTGTCTGTCTGTCCGTTAGCACGATAACTGCCATAAAAATGACTTAAACAAATGAAATTTTAGTATGATGTTCAGACGGTCTGTAGGACCAATGGGAATATAAATGAATAATATCACCCAATTAGTTTTGGATTGAACTCGGGTTAAAAAAATGAAATACATTGAAACCTATGGGACCTAATTTTTCAAACATTTTTTAAGCGGATTTAAAATTCACAAATTTTATGTAATATTCAAATTATTCCATAAAATGTATAAAAAAAAATCAGTAAAATATATTCAGAAGTTTTTTAAATAAAAATTAAAATAATAATTACACCTCATATATGAAGCGACCACCTGACCATTATATGAAGAGATCACGTGGCCCACTTCAAAATGAAATGCGGCATCCACCTTGTCTCAAAATCATGATTTTTAAAGTTCTTTTTAATTCCTATTGAGTGTTGTATCCGTTCTAAAACCGCTTTATTTTTGCTTAAATTCTGTGCATCTACATACTGAAACAACGCAATTACAATATATTTGAGTTTAAATGATCATCCAAATTTGATTATTTCTGCAACAAAGTCTAATTTTCACTTATGGAAATTGTAAACATCAAAATATGTAGAATGGGTTGTATAAGAATTGCTGCTTTTCTTTAACGTAAAATTATTTAGCTCACGGAGTCTGCATAGATGATATGAATGAAATATTCATTGATTTTACAGAGAGAGAAGGACGATTTTTTTCGATGAAGTTTTAAGCATAGAGTATAATTACTTGTAGCTCCATGGTCTTAATTTTTAAATAAAATAAATTATTATAGTATTGTGATGAATGAAATAAATGGGAAAATGGTAATGAATGAAATGCTGCTTTTATTGAGAGAGCCAGGCGTGTTATTTTTTCTATGACGTCATTTGAATGAATTTCAGTTGTTTTCGATAAAGTTTTGAAATATAATAAATTTTCGTATTATTATGATAATTTAAAAAATATTACTGAGAAATATATCGCATTTTAGAGATGTTTAAACCTGGCAATTTATATTTCAATGCTGTCATTTGAAGGACATTTTTTTTTTCAATGAAGTTTTAAGCTTTCAAATATAATAAATTAATGTAGTATCGTGATTAGTTTTAAACTATTACTGGGGAATGTATTGCATTTTAGAGATGTTTAAATAAAATTGCATTGAAGTTGGAAAGTGTTTCATAATCAATGTTTTATGCATGATTGATCTTTCTTGTTATTATATCACCAGAGGCAATATCAGACTTGATTTATATGGCATACCTTGTGATAGAATTTTATTTATCCTTTCAAAAGGCCCACAAAAATGTGTTTTTGGTTCAACAAAATAATAGTGAAAAAGACGAATCAGAAAATCTAGCTACTAGAAATATTAATTACATACGAGTACACAGAATTTACGCTAATCCATTTGTGAGCCACAGCGTGACGGATTCGGAGTAAATAAATGTACTACTATATTTTTATTAATTATATTAGGATAAAAAAAGCGATATATAACTCTACATGTATCAAAAACAACATTCCAGGCCAAGATTAACGACTATATCTACTATAACATTCCATCAAATGGGCAGCTTATTCATTTGTTATTTTCTGTGCAATATGTGTAATCATTCATCATTTGTCGAGTGTCATTTGCTCCTCTCTTGGATATTTGTTTATCTTTCAATAATATTATTATTACTTTCCTTATATATATAATGTATAAGGAAAGTATTGTGATGGGGTCGAAAGGGAGAGCACGTTTCAAGCATGCCTGATCACGAATCAAATATTTTTGAGGTGATGTCTGTGCGTGTGTCAGTGAGGCTGTGGAGACGATATCGCGCGAACGAATGGAGCGATTTGGTACAAAATTAAATTTTGTACAAAAATCTCAATCCGTGAATACTGGAAGCATATTGTTCTTAAACATTATCGAATGTTAAGAACCACCCTAAATTTTCGAGTGAAATTTTGAAAAAATCATCAACAAATCAAAAGCTTTAATAAAGTTGTGCAAATAGACATTTCTTATATAATTTTTGCTTAGAAAACGATTGACGTAAACTTTAGAACGCTAGCATGAACCGTTCTCGAGATATTGCACATTTTTTAAAATAAATTTATCAAAAAATTCCATAAATTAAAAAAAAATAACTGTTGAGAAACCTTTTCACTTTTCATATGTAATATCATGCGATAAATTCGGTGACATCATTCTCGTGGATCTAGCTCGTTCCATTCATGAGAAAATATACTTTGAATAATACTTTTGTATTTGAACACTAATAGTCATTTATCTGCTATAAGAATAACTTATTTCTCCGTTTATAACACTTGGCGAGAATTTGGCACCGAATTTGACGGAATGTAGCCAACTTAGCGACTATTTTAATGTGATTAAATTAACGAAAATCTCGCCAAATGCATAAAAATGGCACTAAAACAATGAAAATGACGACTAATTGACGAAAATTCAATATCTTGGTAAGAATATAAATATCAATTATAAGAAAAACCTATTTTTTATTGAAAAATAGTAAATTCATTGCATTATATAAGGAAAGTCATGTGTTGCCCACATCAGATTTTTTTTAAATTTAGTAATTACGTTCTTTTAGAGTTATTCTGATACTAATTATACTTTGGCATGATTTGAAAAAATATAACCGACGAATTTTGCAAAATTCGCGCAAAGATCGTGAAAATTTGACATAAACGAATAAAATTGCCAAAATATATTATTTAAACATTTGTTCATCGTGCAGTTTCTGATAACAAAGCGAATAAATCTGACTCATGACTCTAGTATGAACCATTCTCAGTGTAATTTTGTTTTATTTTTATTTTGTGGAGCTGAAAACTTTAAAGTGCCAAATAAGTTAATTAAGAATTAAGTTGCCAAATGAAACGAAGATGCATTAATATGCAAATTGGATATAATATCAGAAACGTATCCATGTTACTCTTTGCAATTAAACTCAATTTAATGCATCATGAGATAAAAGAAAAGTAAGAAAATGTATTCAAATCTGGGGAAAGTCCTGTACTGCCCACATCATATATTTTAATATATGTTAAAACACCGCATTACCTACATAAGTATAATTTTAACATATTTTGAGGATCTGAAAAATGTAACTAAATAGGTATGTACATATTATTAAATAAAATGTAACAAAATAATGTAATATATAACATTTTCAACATTATATGTAATATAACATTTTTAAATTTATTTTTGAAAAATAACAACATTTGTACCCCACATTGGGTACTTTCAAAATGCTGGTGATGATATTTAAAACTCAGTAATATAGTAACATTTTTAACGTCATCTATTTGATCTGGAAACGTGTTTCGCAATCACTTTACATTTCGAACATTTTGAAATGCCGAACATCATCTCTAATGTGTGTTTTACTGAAATTCAAATTTTTCTGCCCGTTTTATCAAACAGTATTTTCAAGTACTGAATTTCAAGTTTTAATTTAACGTTAAGAATTTTCTGGGCTTATTTTACAATTCCAACATTTTGATGCACAGCACTCTTTTCTTTTATGCAATTTTTAAACGGTTATATTACCTGTAAAAATGAATATTCTTTAAAAATATAGTCGTCCAGAAAATTTCGAATTGTTATGTCACTTTGAGAAAGTGTTTCGTATTGACGCGATAGATAAAACATTTCGGTATGCAACACTCATAAAACAACATACCTTCGGAATACATTGTTACGAACGTTTCTTCAAGAATCGTTGGCGTATACTCAGGATACAAGAACGGGTCCAAGTTTCTGGATAACTTACATTTATTTACAAGCACAAAGTAAACACGAACAATATACAATCAAACAGCACTTAAATGTTTCACTAATTTCACAGAATAAGCGACATTATTCACAGGATGTTGACGGAAGTCATTTTACAAATCACCGCTACTATTCTCCAAACATTGACAAAAATCACAGTCAAATGTAGCTCGTGTCACGTCCATTAGACAACTCCATTGCAACGGAAGACATTAGACAACTCCATTGCAACGGTGAGTCCTTTTTATAGTCTCTCCATAGAGACTTCTGGAAATCTCTCTCAATGAATAATTGTACTATCATGAAGTTTTTTAACGTTCCGGAAGTAGCATAATGTCGCCAAACGGGCGATAAATTGCTAAATCTGGAAACCTTTCATCTAACAGGCAAATCCTGGAAACCCTGTGCACATGTTATGCTAACGCCATGCTCTGTATTTTCCTCGCCTGTCCTTCGAGATAAACGAAAGTAGAGACGCCAACCGGAACACTGCGCGTTCGCAACACCATGATTTTCCTTCATTCTTCTTTCAAATGACATATACTTTATACTAAATTTCAAGTCTAGTATATGCGCCTTTTTAATTGTTTATATTTAAATATTTCTGGTATGAATCACATCTTTAAATGTAAGTTTTTGAATAATGTAACTTTTATCTTATGTTTTATCGAAGTATTTAACCCATGCACAAATTTCAAGTCTTTACTTCACTTATATAATGCATTCGTCATTCATTCCTCAAATCCAGGAATTTTGTATGCAGTCCTTGAGTAAAAAATCTGATGTGGGCAACAGACTTTCCTTATATAATGTAATGAATTTACTACTTTTACAGTAAAAAAATAGGTTTTTCTTATAGTAGATACTAATATTCTTTCCAAGATATTGAATTTTCGACAAATAGTCGTCATTTTCATTGATTTAGCGTCATATTTATCCATTTGGCGAGATTTTCGTTAAATTGGCAACATTTCAAAAAAGTCGCCAAGATGGCGACATTCCGCCAAATTCGTCGCCAAAATCTCGCCAAGCGTTATGCACTAAGAAATAAGTTATTCTTACAGCAGATGAATGACTATTGGCGTTCAAATACAAAAGTATTATTCAAAGTATCTTTTTTCATGAATGGAACGAGCTAGATCCAAGAGAATGATGTCACTCAATTCATCGCATGGTATTACATATGAAAAGTGAACATATTTCTCAATAGGAAATATTTTATTTTTTATTTTATATGACTTTTTGATAATTTTTTTGAAAAATGTACAATATCTCGAGAACGGTTCATGTTAGCGTTCTAAAATTTATGTCAATTGTTTTCTAATGAAAAATTACAAAAGAAATGTCTATTTGCGTAACTTTATTAGTGGTTTTGATTTTTTGACGATTTTTTCAAAATTTCATTCAAAAATTTAGGAGAGTTCTGAGCATTCGATTGCGTATAAAAACAATAGGATTCCAGTGTTTATGGATTGTGATTTTTGTACCAAATTTCGTTCGAATCGGTCCTTTTGTTCGTCAGTTATCGTCTCCACAGTCTCACTGACACACACACACACACACACATACTTTCACACACACGCACACACACACACATACTTTCACACACACACACACATACTTTCACACACACACACACACACACACAGACATCACTTCAAAAATGTTTGATTCGTGATTAGGGATGCTTGAACCGTGCTCTCCCGTCGAAAATTCGATTTCGAGTTTTCGACCCCGTCACAATACTTTCCTTATACATTATGTATATAAGGAAAGTAAAAATTTTATAAAACTATAATTTCCCTTCTTAATGCTAACAAAAGATCAACACTTGCGGCAATCTCGTTGAGATAGGAATAGCATGACCTATCTCATCGAAAACGGAATTGTATTTTTAATTAGTTCGCAATTCGAAGGTTTTTGTGTGAAGCACACTCGCCCGTAAGAAGATCCGTAGTTCGATTCCCGGTTGGGATAGCAAGGTTCTTTACAATGGCTCCTGACCGTTATCAACCCTGTAGGTTAGTGCAAAGATGTCGGGAGTCGGAAATGGAATTTAGTACTACTATCAGAGATTCAGTGGAATGTTAATCGCCGATTTTAAATTGTGATGTCAATAATCGCACAGGAAGCTGTTTTGGAGAGTAAAAGCAGCAGCAGGAGTCAAATCGCAGGTAAAAATAACAGAAGGTGGTCAATCAGATTATCAATTGCTCGTCAATTTGACGTTAGAGTGTGGAGAATGCAGAGTCAACTTTGACGATAAGAACTTGCAATTGTCTCCCAGTAGATCAACGGTACAAGATCGCCTGGTCTGAACGAAGATCCGTGATTCTATTCCGAGTTAGGTCAGTAAGGTTCTTTGCAACACCATCATATGAGCAGTTTTGAAAAATATGAATTTTTCCAGGAGTTTTATCGAACCGTGTACTAAACCAACCGTTTACCCAACTTCCAAATTTAAAGTCTCTATATAGAAATGTCTAAAAATCGTGTCAGAGACTGACATAAAAACCAACAGCAGGCATGCAGACGAACAGATAGATGTGCATTTGTGAATTAGTGAATGTAGATTTGTGCATTAATATATTTTTTTTCATTTTCTTTATGATATGTCCAATATGTAATGTCGCACTTGCGACTTATGACAATCTCGTTGGTGCTAAAACATTCCAGACTATTATATTGCATTTAACAACCGTATCATAAATGTAATCATGTCTGGATTACATTTAATGCCTCGTCGTTTCATATCATTCGGATTAGGAATGACGTCCTTTATATTACAGTAATTTATGTCATTCCAGATGTATTAATGTTATCTATATTCTTGGTAAAGATAGTGTGATGATGGATACTTCATTACCCACAGCGGAAATTATATTTTAAGATTGCAGGAAATTCTGAAATAGTACCAGACAAAAATTAGGAACCACATGACCGTTTCATACATATAAAAGCACAAACATAAGAACGATTGATATGTTAATCATATTTAAGTCAACTGCAAAATATATCACATAAGGCTAAATCAAAATAAGCTGCTTAATATTAAGATAATACTTTTAAAATAGCTGTGATCTATAAATACAATGATAAGTACTGGAAGGCGTTTAATACCAATAATTTGAAAGTGTGTAAATAGCTCTAAAAATAAAATATTGAGTTTTAAGCGATTTACACTCAAAACTCATTTCACGGTTCTCTACTGTAAACGTAAGTTTAGGTTAACTTTTAAAGTTGAAGATCTGTGTGCAGCTCTGTGTATATTTGTGTGCTTATTTCTATTTGAGCATGTCTGTGTAATGTATGTGTTTAGCCGAGCTCACAATGTATTCGCGAAATTTGTATGAAAGTTGTATTTCATTGATTAATGCAACTATGTTTATATTTTGGTGTATATTGTTAATGCTACGTAGCGTATTATTTTGAATCGTGGGTATGCACGCAAGATACAAGATAGAGCTCAAGTTTCTGGATGACTTACGTTTATTCACAAACACAAAGTAAACAGGAACAGTTTATAATCAAACAGCACTTAAATGCTCCACTAAATTCACGGAACAAAGCGATATTATTCTCAGAATGCTGTCGAAAGTCATTTCCCAAATCAGCCGCCACTATTCTTACAATATTGACAAAAATCACAGTCCAATGTAGCTCGTGTCACTACAATTCGTCAATTCTTTAAAACGGAGGAGTGAGTCTTTTTATAGTCTCTCCATAGAAACTTCTGAAAATATCTATATCTCAAAAAATAATCTTTCTATCGCAAAGTTTCTGGAATATTCCGGAAGTAGCCAAATATCGCCAAATTGGCGATAAATCGACAAATAGGGAAGTTCTTCTTCTAACTGGGACATCCTGGCAACCCTGGGAACACGCCATGCTGACTTCACAGATTGAGTTTCCTTCGCCTGGCCTTCGAGACAAGCGAAAGAGGAGCGTTAAAAAGGAATATTTCGCGTTCACAATAATATGATAAAAATAGAAGTGGTTATCTAAAATGTTAAATTGCAGTTATAATTTTCGTATTTTTTTAAGGACAAAGGTGATGGCAAGTAATAATTATGTACATGATTATTAGTTGGTGATTATTACTTAAGGACTAAAAAAGGACCCAAAAAGGACTCAATACGCTCTCCAAACAATCGAAGTCATGTTATTTGCTTATGCCTGTTTCCTTCAAAGTCGTACTAGAAAGCTGTATTGTATTGTTGTTTTATTTTGTTCTACATAAGGAGCAAATGCTTCAATCGAGATTTGTATCAAAGATTTCCGCCTGGATTTCTGGAGACTCTTCGAATTGGGCTTCTATGACGAAAGTATTCCTCTATAGTCGGAATGAGTGAAATTATGTGTATGAATATAAAACTAGGGCACGTTTTCTGTGTGTGCACGTGCCTGTTTTTTTAAGGAACTAGGGGACTCTTCTCCCTGTTCGTTCCCCTGACGCAACCCCCTTTTGAAGGCTTCGTCTCCAACTCGCTGCACTCGCAGGGTTCGTTTCATATCTATCTTTCCTAAAAATTCTACTTTCAAAAATTTCTTTTCTATCCCCGCCAATTTTCCGCAGGAGGGAAAAGCAGGGATTTTTCATAGCCCAGGAAATCTAAAAAATGAATTCCTTGATCATGAGCTAGCTTCGCGAGCTATTTCATTCCAAACTGAAGTTTAAATCGATAAACGGTTTATTTCACCGTGTTACTTCATTATTTCTCTATAAATGTATTAAATTTCATATTTTTGTATAGTTTTTATGGTTAGATACAGAAAAATCGCTAGACGTTCCGATACGGAAAAAAAAAATCACTTCAAACGTTCACTTCAGAAAAGTAAAATATCTCATAAACTACTTTGAAATTAAATAAGGGGTTCTGTCTGCAAAAATTCAATCATATAGGTAAGTGCCAGCAAAACTTCGTGATCTTGCTATTAGTCTATCCAGGACGCGAACTCGCAGCTCAAATATTTTGTCTTTGACTTTGGCATTAAATATTTCTTAAACTATAATAAAGAATCTCGAGAAAAGAGAAATTTGTCAAACAGCGTCGGCGGCGTCAGTTACTTTTTTTAAATATATATATATATAGAGAGAGATTATTAGAAAGTTATACAAAACTAGTGACCCAAACTAGGCAAATAAAAATGTCTAGGCAGAAACAAGAATTTTGATAAATCATTTGCTTGGATTTAAGATGTTAACATATGCTTACTCAAACAGAAAGACGACAGCGCTTAACGAATAACTTTATTAATTAACTTTGAAAAAGTCGATAACTAGATTTTGTATAGATTTGGTTAAGTAAGAGGTCTCAACTTAAATCCATTTTCTCCTAAACTGTGTGTCTACTTTTATTGCCCAGACACGTTTCATATTTTCTAAACTTCTGATCATGAACAAATGTTAAATGATTACTTATTAAACATTAAATAAGGAAATTTAAGTTCGTACTCACGATACATCAAGTAAGTATTCTATACATAAAAGCATGCCGTTTTATTAATAAAATAATGTATCTTGAAAATTTACTTGATTGCATACGCTATCGGGTGCATGTGATTTTAATTATTGAAATTTAGTGTAAAATCTATATAAATAAAAATGAAAATCTGTCTGTCTGTCTGTCTGTCTGTCTGTCTGTCCGTCCCATCATCATGGGAGAACGGCTGAACCGAATTTGATGAAATTTTGTGGGTAGCCTAGAAATAGCCCCACTTAAAATTTAGTCCGTGTTTTGAGTTTTTACGACCAGTGGTTCTCGAGATATTAGTAAAAAACGAAATTTTCGATTGTCTCATCATCACGAGAAAACGGCTGAACCGAATTTAATAAAATTTTGTGGATAGCCTTGAAATAGCCCCCCATAAATTTTGTCCAAGTTTCGAGTTTCTAAGACCAGGGGTTGTCGAGATATTAATGAAAAACGGAACTTTTTCTTAGGAGATCTACTCTCCAACTCCGTGGTTTATCCAAACGGAAAGGATGAAAAATCGTTTGTTTAAAACGCCAAAATGAAATAAAACTTTATTTCCGAGTTTGGTACAGGATTTTTGCATTAATTAGTCACTTTAGGAAAGCATGAATTGTTTGAAACATGAATTTAAATGGAAAAATCTACCTCCATGGTTCATCTTTCACAAATTTTTACTCAACGATGAAAAGTATAAAGAAATCAAAATGGCTATTTAATTTCACATTTTATGAGGAAGATTCTATCTTATATCATGTTGTTCGGCAATGGAATGAAATTAAATGTGTTGGTAATATTTATTATTATTTTTTCTATTTGTATAATAAATAAATGGATGTAAAAATATATTTTATAAATGAACGGTTTGATTGTTATTTTAATTATATATATTGCGGACTGCGTACATCACTTTCATTTATTTAAGCAAAGAGGTTTCAAGGTCATATATTGCGTTTAGCTAATAAACTCATATATTGTGTTTACCCAATAAATTCATTTAGCCGACTGATGAAGCAGAAAAAGAGTAGAACGGGTGTATGTATCTTTAAATACGATTTTAGTGTTTTCATTTAGTATATACAAACGGGATCAGGATATTTTATTCTTCAGATCTGCAAATTCAGAGCTACGAATTTAGCGGGATATCTCTAAATAACTTGGTAACTTTTCTTAAACTTTATCAAATTAGTGGAAATGTCTCCAAATTGATAAAAATGGACCAAATCAATAAAATTAAATTTGTTTTTTCAGAATAGAGTACTGAATTGATGTTTCTGTGGCACTTGTTGATCAGTTCATCCATCCTACTTAGTAACACATTGAAGGAATTTTTTTAATATCACCAAATTGGTAAAAATATTTTTAAATCCATAAAAATATCATGAAATTGATAAAATCGCGCTTAATAAATGAAATTAATTGTGTTTTGTTAGAGGATAGTATTGTGATGATGTTTCGTCAATTTGTCGCAAAATGGGACTATCAGTTCTACAGTCCCACTTGGCGATAAATTTGGCGATTTTTTAAATTATCGCTAAATTGACGAAAATATTGCCAAACCTTCCATGGAGATTGCATTATTCAGATGATATGATTTCTATCAATTTATTTGAAGCAAATGATATGTCGCTTAGCAACGGATCTAATATGTTATGCGGCATACGATTTTTATTAAATCTTTTTCGATTTGAATAATAAAAATATGTATATAAAATAAATTTCATTGACATTGCATGTTTGACTGGATAATATCAATTACGGTCTTCAGATTTAAACATCATTATTATTGGTATTTTCGGGGACTGTTGATTCAGGGATTATTGAAATTTTCAAATTATTATGGAATTGTTTTATTATGACGAAAATTGTTGAAACTCATATATAGTACGTTGTACGAGTAATCTTCTACAAATGCATGGGTATATCTTCTAATCAGGTATATTGGCATATATTTTGATATATATTGGCATATATTGGAGTCAATTACGACCTTCTGGTATTATGATTACGGGGATTTTTGATACTTTCAATTTATTACGTCATCTTTTTTATTTTGGCAAATATTTTTGAGACTTATATTGCAATACAGGTAAGCTTCCACTAACACACTGGCATATTTTCTAATCTGCGACAATATAAGTAGTATGGGGTTGCATATATTGATTCAATTCCTTTTTTTTTGTAAATTTACTTACAAAAGGGGCCAGGATGTTTTATTCTTCAGATCTGCCCGTGAATATAATTTTGTATAGTGAGAACATATATTCTTTAACTTCTCTTTAAGAGCAATAAATTTAATATTTTAACAGAATTTGCACATGATTGCGAATTATAAATTTCTTTATATTATATACTTTGTACGAAGAACGGGTATGCTGCTAGTCTATATAAATAAAAATGAAAATCTGTCTGTCTGTCTGTCTGTTTGTCCCATGATCACGGGAGAACGGCTGAACCGAATTTGATGAAATTTTGTGGGTAGCCTAGAAATAGCCCCACGTAAAATTTAGTCTATGGTTGGAATTTCTACGACCAGTGGTTCTCGAGATATTAGTAATAAACGAAACTTTCGTTTGTCTCCTCATCACGAGAGAACGACTGAACCGAATTTAATGAAATTTTGTGGGTGGCCTTGAAATAGCCCCCATAAATTTTGCCCAAGTTTCAAGTTTCTAAGACCAGTGGTTGTCTAGATATTAATGAAAAACGGAACTTTTTTTATAGGAGTTCTTCTCTCCAACTCCGTGGTTTATCCAAACGGAAAGGATGAAAATCGTTTGTTTAAAACGTCAAAGGGCATTGAAACTTTATTTTTGAGTTTGATGCAGGATTTTTGCATTAAATAGCCACTATCTGAAAGCATGAATTGTATGAAACATGAATTTAAATGGAAAAATCTACCTCCATGTTTTATATTTCACAAGCTTAACTCAACGATTAGAAGTATAAAGAAATTAAAATGGTTATTTAATTTCGCATTTTATGAGGAAGATTCTATCTTATATCATGTTGCTCGACAAAGGAATGGAATTAAATGTGTTTGTTAATGATTATTATTATTCTTTCGATTTAAATAATAAATAATTGGATATTAAAATATATCTTATAAATGAACGGTTTGATTTTTTTTTAATTATATAAATTGCGAACTGCATACATCACTTTCATGTATTTTAGAAAAGAGGTTTTAAGCTTATATATTGTGTTTAGCTAATAAACTTATATTCTGTTTACCCAATAAATTCATTTCTCCAATTGTTTAAACAGAAAAAGAGTAGAATGGGTATATCTTCTAATAATATTTTAGTGTTTTCATTTAGTATATACAAACTGGATCACGATATTTTATTCAGATCTGCGAATTTAGAGCTACGAATTTGGCTGGATATCGCTAACTTGGTAACTTTTCTTAAACTTTACCAAATTAGTGGAAATGTCTCCAAATTGATAAAAGTGACGCAAATCAATGAAATTAAATTTGTTTTGTTAAAAGAAAGTACTGAAATGGTGATTCGTTAGCATTCGTCTGCCAGTCCAACCGCCCTACTTAGTAGCCAATTTAGCGAATTTTTAAAATGTCACCAAACTCATAAAAATATTTATAAATCCATAAAAATATTTTGAAATTGATAAATTGCCCTAAATAAACGAAATTGTGTTTTTTTAGGGGATAATATTTTGATGATGGTTCGTCAATTTATCGCCAAGTGGGACTGTCAGTTCTACAGTCCCACTTAGCGATAAATTTGGCAATTTTTTAAAATGTCGCCAAACCTTCATTAGAGATATTCAGACGATATTTTGACCACCAATTTATTTGAAGCAAATCATAACATGTCGCTTAACAACGGATTTAAATTTAACGTGTTTATGAGGAAGAAGATTTTTATTAAATCTTTTCCGATTTTAATGATGAAGATATGTATATAAAATAAATTTCATTGCCATCGTATTTTTGACTGGATAATATCAATTACGATCTTCATGTTTAAATATTATTATTATTGATGTTTTCGGGGATTATTGATTCAGAGATTATTGATATTTTCAATTTCTTATGGCATTGTTTTATTGCTGCAAAAATTGTTGAAACTCATATATTGTACGTTGTACGAGTAATCTTCTACAAATGCACGGGTATATCTTCTAATGTAAGAGAATATAAGTAATACATGTATATTGGCATATATTGGAATCAAGCCTTCCGGTATGAAGATCACGGGGATTATTGATATTTTTAATTTATTAAGTAATCTGTTATATATTGGCAAAAATTTTTCAAACTAAATGATATAATACGCATAATCTTTTACTAACACTAGGACATATCTTCTAATCTATGACATTATAAGTAGTACGAGTTTATCTTTCCATATAATTTTAGCACTTTCATTTGGGCACATATTGGAATTAATTACTGCCTACTGGTTTAAAGATTACGGATTTATTGATATTTTCAATGTATTCATGTAATGTCATAATACAGGTTATATCTTCTAATATTCGCGTATATAAGTAGTACGGGTCCCATACAATACGCTATTATTTTGCATATATTGATTCAATTCCATACTTTTTATAAATTTGCTTTCAAAAAAGGCCAGGATATTTTATTCTTCAGATCTACCCGTGAAGATAATTTTGTATAGTGAGAACAGAAATCCTGAGGTTTCTTTTTAGGAGCATTGTATTAAATATTTTAACAGAATATTTTGATTAAGCATGTCATTTAGTATACTATAGGAATTTGCGCATGATTGTGAATTTTAAGTTTATTTATATTATATACTCCGTACGAAGAACGGGTATGCTGCTAGTATTTAATAAAAACTTGACGTGTAAAACACAAGTTCCTTATATAATGCAATGGATTTACTCCTTTTACAATAAATAAAAAATCTGGTGTGGGCAACACATGACTTTCCTTATAATGCAATGAATTTACTTTTACAGTTAAAAAAATGTTATTCTTATAGTAGATACTTATATTCTTTCCAATATATTGAATTTTCGTCAATTAGTCGTCATTTTCATTGATTTAGCGTCATTTTTATCCATTTGGCGAGATTTTTGTTAATTTGGCAACAATTAAGAATGTCGCCAAGTTGGCGACATTTCGC
Source organism: Amaurobius ferox (assembly GCA_951213105.1). Lineage (NCBI taxonomy): Eukaryota > Metazoa > Arthropoda > Arachnida > Araneae > Amaurobiidae > Amaurobius > Amaurobius ferox. The sequence continues at coordinate 122,896,608 of OX578137.1, forward strand.
CAAATTCGTCGCCAAATTCTCGTCAAGCGTTATGGACGGATAAATAAGTTATTCTTACAGCGGATAAATCACTATTGGCGTTCAAATACAAAAGTATTACTCAAAGTATCTTTTTTCCTGAATGGAACGAGCTAGTTCCACGAGAGTGATGTCACCAAATTTATCGCATGGTATTACATATGAAAAGTGAACATGTTTCTCAATAGAAAATATTTTTTTTTATTTTATATGACTTTTTGATAATTTTTTTGAAAAATGTGCAATATCTCGAGAATGGTTCCTGTTAGCGTTCTAAAATTTATGACAATCGTTTTATAATGAAAAATTACATAAGAAATGTCTATTTGAGTTACTTTATTCGCGGTTTTGATTTTTTGACGATTTTTTAAAATTTCACTCGAAAATTTAGGAGCGTTCTGAACATTCGATTTAGTATAAAAACAATAGACTTCCAGTGTTTACGGATTGTGACTTTTGAACCAAATTTCGATCGAATCGGTTCATTCGTTCGTCAGTTATCGTCTCCACAGACTCACTGACACACACACACATACACACATATTTTCACACACACACATACACACATATTTTCACACACACACAGACATCACTTCAAAAACGTTTGATTCGTGATCAGGGATGCTTGAAACGTACTCTCCCGTCGAAAACTCGAGTTCGAATTTTCGATCTCGTTTCAATACTTTCCTTATACATTATGTATACAAGGAAAGTAATATACATTATGTATATAAGGAAAGTAAAATACATTATATATATAAGGAAAGTAATAATGTATAAGATCCACGCTACTGTGTTTTTAACTAAGCATTGTACATTTAGCGTCTTTCCGAGCGACAACATGTAATGCTATTTCAAAGTACCCAAATAACTTATATTTAAAACTCTAAATTAACAATTATTAATAGAGATAACATATTAAAATATTTTAATAATTAATTCACCAATTTACTGATTGTGCTTTTTGCATTACATTTTGTTCGGATCGTTATATTCGTTCGTGAGATATCGTTTATCGTCTCCACAGACTCACTGACATACACACACACACACATTGTTCCATTCTTTTCATTCAGCGATGATATTTTTTATCACAATATCACAATAATTTATGTTTACTTAAAAACTTTAAATCATGGTAAAAGTACTTTCTAACTCCATGCTCAAAATTTCATCGAAATAAGCAATGCTATAAAACCGTCTGCTTCTCCATGGAAAATAAATGAATATTTCATTTATATCAGCTATATCCCAGACTCGAGAGCTAAAAAATTTTGCATCAAACAAATTCAGCAACACTTATATAGCTCATCTTACAGCTTGATGTGTTTACATACGGCATACGTAAAAATTAGGCTTTGTAGCAGAAATAACCAAAGTCTGAAGATCATTTAAACTAAAAAATATTGTAATTACGTCGGAGCAGAATATAGGTGCACATAAATTATGCAGAAATAAAATGGTTTTAGGACGGCAAAATATAAAGTAAAAAAAACTTTTAAAATTACGATTTTGACACTTGGATAAAGATGGATGCCATATTTTATTTTAAAGTAGGCCACGTGATCTCTTCCTATAAAATGGGTGCAATTATTATTTTATTTTTAATTTAAAAAAACTACCAAACACATTTTGCTGAATTTTTTTATATATTTTATGGGACAATTTGAATATTTCCTAAAAATTTCGGAGGAATTTGAGAATTTTAAATTGGTTTAAAAAATGTTTAAAACAAAGTCCCATACGGTTCAATGTGTTTCATTTTTTCATCTCATGTTTATTCCAAAACTAATTGTGTGATAATATTCCTTTACGTTCCCATATGTCCCATAGACAGTCTCGACAACGTAGATAAAGTCTTTTTACGTAAGTTATCGGGCGAACGGACAGACAGATGGAATGAACAAAGTCATAAACACTTTACAACTATATTGGAAACATGTTAATAAAATGAATAAATATGATAATTTATAAAAAAAAAATCTGATGTGGGCAGCACATGACTTTCCTTATATAATGCAATGAATTTACTACTTTTACAGTAAAAGAAAATAGATTATTATTGTAGTAGATATTTATATTATTTCCAAGATATTAAATTTTCGTCAATGAGTCGTCATTTTCATTGATTTAGCGTCATTTTTATCCATTTGACGAGTTTTTCGTTAATTTAGCAACATTGAAAAAAGTCGCCAAGTTGGCGACATTCCACCAAATTCGTCGCCAAAGTCTCGCCAAGCGTTATGGACGATGAAATCAGTTATTCTTACAGCAGATACATGACTATTGGCGTTCAAATACAAAAGTGTTACTCAAAGTATCCTTTTTTATGAATGGAACGAGCTATATCCACGAGAATAATGTCACCAAATTTATCGCATGGCATTACATATGAAAATTGAATATGCTTCTCAATAGGACTTTTTTTTATTTTATATGATTTTTGATAATTTTTTGAAAAATGTGCAATATCTCGAGAACAGTTCATGTTAACGTTCTAAAATTTATGTCAATCTTTTTCTAATGAAAAATTACATAAGAAATGTCTATTTGCGTAACTTTATTTGATGATTTTTTCAAAATTTCACTCGAAAATTGAGGGAAGTTTTGAACATTCGATTGCGTATAAAAGCAATAGGCTTCTAGTGTTTACGGATTGTGATTTTTGTACCAAATTTCGTTCGAATCGGTCCATTGGTTCGTCAGTTATCGTATCCACAGTCTCACTGACACACACACATACTTTCACAAACGCACACAAACAGACATCACTTCAAAAATGTTTGATTCGTGATCAGGGTTGCTTGTAACGTGCTCTCCCGTCGAAACCTCGAATTCGAATGAAAGAAAAATTACCTAAGGATCGCCTAAGGAAAGTAAAAATAATAACTAGAGTAATATTGAATATTTATATTATAGCTTTAGCCAGGAAATTAACTGTCTTAAAAGAGATGAATTTCAACTTTATTTCATAATATAATTAAATAAAAAGTAAATTATCATATACATTACATGTATATTATAGATTATTGTTAAAACTAAAGAAAATGTTCTGTTATCGCTATCTTCCGCAAAAGGGTATAAAGATCTTCCCGGATATTATCCGGAGTGCAATAAAGATAATTGGCTTCCGGAGTCGAAGAGCAAGCAGATCTTTATTTTTGGTGTGTTCCATCCAGTATAGCTCTTAAGCCTAACCACGCGACTTCCTGGCTCTATTGATATCGCGGTGTTTGTTACTAAAATAGTACTTAATAATGCATATGTAAACTCGATTATTTATACGTTTGATATTATGTATTACTTCGTACTTAAGTAAATGTAACTTTTGTATTTAATATTTAGATTAATATAAAGTAAATGCACTCACATCTATTAAGTTTACTTTAAAAGCATAGCAGCTATAAAAGTTATTTAATCTAGCCTCGATAATTACTTTCCTTATATACATAATGTATAAGGAAAGTATTGTGACGGGGTCGAAAATTCGAATTCGAGTTTTCGACGGGAGAGCACGTTGAAAGCATCCCTAATCACGAATCAAACATTTTTAAAGTGATGTCTGTGTGTGTGTGTGTGTGTATGTGAAAATATATGTGTGTGTGTGTGTGTGTGTGTCAGTGAGCGTGTGGAGACGATAACTGACGAACGAATGGACCGATCTGAACGAAATTTGGTACAAAAATCACAATCCATAAACACTGGAAGCCTATTGCTTTTATAAGCAATCGAATGTTCAGAACCTCCCTAAATTTTCGAGTGAAATTTTGAAAAATTCGTCAAAAATCAAAACCGCTAATAAAGTTATGTAAATAGACATTCCTTATGTAATTTTTCTTTAGAAGACGATTGACATAAATTTCAGAACGCTAACATGAACCGTTCTCGAGATATTGTACATTTTTCAAAAAAATTATCAAAAAATCCCATAAATAAAAGAAATATATTAACTGTTGAGAAAATAAATATATAAAATAAATAAAATATATAATATAAAAAAAAATATATTTCCTATTGGGAAACATCTTCACTTTTCATATGCAATATCATGCGATAAATTTGGTGACATCATCCTCGTGGATCTAGGTCGTTCCGTTCATGAGAAAAGATACTTTGAGTAATACTTTTGTATTTGAACGCCGCTAATCATTTATCTGCTGTAAGAATAACTTATCTCTCCATCCATAACGCTTGATCCATAACGCTCCATCCATAACGCGAGATTTTGGCGACAAAGTTGGCGGAATGTCGCCAACTTGGCGACATTTTTAATTGTTGCCAAATTAACAAAAATCTCGCCAAATTTATAAAAATGACGCTAAATCAATGAACATGACGACTAATCGAAGAAAATTCAATATCTTGGAAAGAATATAAATATCTACTATAAGAATAACATTTTGTAAACTGTAAACGTAGTAAATTCATTGTATTATATAAGGAAAGTCATGTGTTTTTCACATCAGGTTTTTATATATGCTGCTGTATGTTTTTATATATGCTGCTGTTTTTATATATGCTGCTTATGCATAATCATCCGATTTCTCACTTTAACCGCACTCACCAAGATTATTGGTGGTTATGTATAATTTCCGGCATATGCATAATCGCTGATTAATCACTTTTACCTTAATACATACACAATATACCCAAACTTATTCTGACACCCTATTTTAACTGTCAATATGACTATATTTGACTATATATGGCTATATACAGGGTGTCCCAAAAATATTAAAACATGCTTTAATTGATTACCTGTTGGAGATGAGTTGGCAGTGTAAATTGATAAAATATTGAAAGTAAGATAGGAAATTAAAGTGAAGTAGGATGGGGAATTGAAAGTAAAATAGAAAAGTAAGATAGGACTACTTTAATGAAATAGTCCACTCATTAATTTTCAAAAAATTACAGTTTTTATATTTTTATACGACCCTCTTAGACAAATTTGGTCAATCAGAAAATTTTTCTTTTTAATGCAACAAGATCATTAAGAAACCGCATATATGTATCTTTAAAATTGAGCGAGTTATATTTAATTGAAAACTGAACATCATGAATGGGGAGCATATATCATATTAGAAATGTAAATTTGTGGCATATCACAAAAAAGATAAAAGTGGATGATTATACTTAGGATACCTAACCGCTTAGTATGATCTCTGTCTGTGTAATGCTTTATTTAGATGCATTTGTAATAAAAAGTTTTAACACATATTAACGTATTTTTGATCTAAATAATTCCCATCGTCAATTTGTTTATGATCCCTATTTCTACTGATGAAACAACCATTCACATGGTACGGAAAATAGGCATAAGTCAGATTTTTTCCTTTATCATAATTCAGTTGATTTTAAAGATACAGATATGCGGGTTTTTTAATGGTCTTGTTGCATTAAAAATAAAAATAATCTGTTTCAACAAATTTGTCTAAGGGGGTCGTATAAAGATTTAAAAAGCGGAACTTTTTTTAAATTAAAGGGAGGACTATTTCATTAACATAATTTTATTTTCTACCTTACTTTCAACATTTTTGCAATTTATATTTCCTACTTATCTCCAGGTAAAGAATTAAAGCGGATCTCAATCTTTATGGGACACCCTGTATATCACTCTAACCGGTTTAAATGGGAGCATCCTGTTTTTCGGTGTTCATAGAATTTCATGAGAAGTAAGATGAACCGCTCAACACTCTTCTGTGACTGTTACCGAGGTACTATAATAAGATGCAATCGTTGTAACATGTTATTTCAAGCTTGTCTTGCTTGCTTCATTGGCCTCTTCTTCATCTTGCTGCATTAGCCTCTTCTTCATCTTGCTTCATTAGCATCTTCTCCATCTTGCTTCATTACCCTCTTCTTCATCTTGCTTCATTAGCCCCTTCATCTTGCTTCATTAGCCCCTGCTTCATCTTACTCCATTAGCCTCATAGCCTTTATCAACTGGAAGTGATATTATTGTGAAACATAAATACTGAGAAATAATAGCTCAGTTACAAACTTGTGGACCGAATAAAACTGTTGGTAGAGAACAACTGGGTTGAAGACCCAGACCGTCCGGCTCGTCCTGAGGACTTGAGCATCTATTTGGACGGCCGGGAGAACAACTGGGTAAAGAAACTCAACGTTCAAGAGAATTGTATGTCTCTTTTGATATCAATCACTAGGGAGTTACAAAATTCGTCTCGAAATAAAGAAGTCAATCCGATACCAGTATTGTTCGCTAAAATCTCTTAAACACAGGTTTTAATAGTCTATCAGCATCACACAAGCTCATGGTCAGCAAGGGAAACACAAAGTTTGCTGTCATGGAACAGTGGTGACGCGTTTCATGAAGTAACGAACAATGTTCCTCTGGAGATCTTATAGACAAGTCTAGGATAGAAGAATGCTTCATTCTTCTGTCGTTACTAATTCCACCGTGGTGAAGGGCGCTTACGCACCACGTCCACAAGACCCCCAGGGTATCCCATGGCGAAGGGGAGAAGATTTGCAGCTTCACTTTTATAGATGCTCCCCGAAGGGCGGACGTCTGACTTGGCATCGACATGACAACATCCATGCCCGTTGGCGGGATTCGAACCCGCAAACCGGCAATCCCGCGATCAGATGGAAACGCATGTCCCTCACCGCTCGACCACCGGATCGGCATCCATCATACTTAAATGTATTACGCCAACTATGAAGTTTGGTAGAGAGACATTATGATTTGGATTTGCTTTCAGAGTTCGAACGGGGAACCTTAGTTTCTGTGACCGGAAATTTTGACGCTTATGGCTATAGAGACATTTTAAACAAGTATGTGCACCCAATATTGTGGAACACTTCGGCGAAATCTCTTTCCTCTATCAACGTGATAATTCTCCATACGCAAAGTAAAGGCCATGCAATATTGGTTGGATGAAATTGAAATTTAAAAAATTTAACTGGCCTGCGTAGTGCGCACATATTTCATCCTCATCATAGACGTTTAAGACGAATTGAAAACTCGATTGAGATGCACGCCCAACCAACCATCATCATTGGTCTAATTTACTAATCTTCTTGTAGGAGAATGGAAAGTATCTAGAAGAAAAATTTCAAAATCTAGTCAACATTTTTCTCGGTAGAGGATGTTAACGACGTCAAATGTGGATCAAATTTTCTATTATTGTATTTCATAGTAAATGTTTATGGAAAAGTAAGGGTCCGACATATTTTGGTCCCATAGTGTGCAATGAAAATCGCTTACCAATTGGTAATGCACCAACATTTCGTTCTACCTTATATTATAACTAACAATATTATATGAATTCAAACCATACATACCACATAATAGTTAACAAAATCATCATATTTTTACAGGAAAACGAAAACAAAAGAGTTTCTCGTAATTATTAAAAAGCAGAACGTTTATTTTATAATAAACAGTTGAATTGGTTTTGAAATTGTTGAAAATTTCAGAGATATATCAATATTTATCGTTTGACGTCATATGAAATTCTTACATGTATCTTTTAATTTTCAAATGAAAAATACACATCTTCAGGGGTTGCAGCATGCCAGTGGTTACAATTGTGATGTCTGCATTCAAGGTCGTCCAGCTATTAAATAGCTGTCGGTGGTCGAATTCCTTTAGATGACCAAACAGGAAGAAGTCAAAAAGGTTTAGATCGGGTGGCCTAACGGATCATGTAATAGGACCATCCACTGGCATGCAATCCCACGGATAATTTCATATCCGTCCACCGGCGAAACAGTGTTCTCGTAATGCTCTCATGTTCCATTCTGCTGGAACCATATCATTCGGATAACAGCCAGTACTACGCCAGAACATAACATAGGACAACAGGGACGCGACAGCCCAGTGATTAGCGCGCGGGAATTGCACCTGGGTCGGCCCGGGTTCTATTCTCGCCACTGCCAAAACTGCCGCCGTGTACACTCGGAGTACGATCACGTTAAGCATGTGGGCCCGCAAGTCTTTCCGAGAGGTTGGTGGTAGGGGAAGGAGGGTGCGCTCCCTGTGGATGCCTCCCCACTGGGTTCCGGTCTAAATTGGGTAGTACTTCTCAGCCGTCCAAACATATACCTTATACCTTTATGGTAGGTCCGGTCTGGATCGAAGCAGAAGATAGGACAAAATGGGGGTGAGACAGCCAAGTGGCTAGCACGTGGGGATTGCAGTTGGATGACACGAGTTCGATTCCCGGCCTGCCCAAACTGTTATCGTGTTCACGCGGGTATGGGCACGTTAAAAATCTGTGTCCGTAAGTTTTTTCGAGAGGTTGGTGGTAGGGGAAGGAGGATACAGTCCCTGTGGATGCCACCTCTACTGGGTTCCGGTCTAAATTGGGTGGCACTTCCTGACCGTCCAAACATATACTTTACAGCTGCTGGTAGATCGGACTGTCTGTGACGAAAAAGAAAGAAGTTATGACAGAAGAAGGAGGTGGTACAACCCAGTGGTTAGCGTGCTTGTATTGCACTCGGACGACCCGAGTTCGATTAATGCCTCTGGCAAAACGCGGAGTACGAGCACGTAAAATATGTGGGTCCGTATGTCCGTTCGAGATGTAGGTGATAGGGAAAAGAGGATACTGTGTCTGCGGATGCCCCCCACTGTGTTCCTCTCTAAATTAGGTTGCACTGCCTTGACCGTCCAAATACCTAGGTCGGACAGTCTGGGTCGAAAAATAAAGATACGACAACATGTAGTTCACAGCTGTGAGACATTATGTAAGATGATATAGTCCCACTAAGATATCTTCCACAACACCTTACCAGATATTTAAAACCTACCGGACCTGAAGTGGTATGTTTACTTACTGCATGGGATATTTGATCAATCGTGACTATTGTTAGTGCAGTTTGTCTATTGCTAGTGATTGATGCATGTTGTTTCATCAGTCTAGAAGTTTTGGCGGATCATAGAATTTAGAGAACCGCGTTGTTGTTGCAGAAAGTTCCACCGTGCCTGTCTTTTCAGATAATACTGATATAATAGGCCTTAAACCTGTGGGAAGTGATGGATGTAGTTCCTCGTCGTATAAAATTGACATAGTAAAGTACACACTTAACTGTGTTGCAATTGCACGGCTGCTAGTCAATTGGATCTTCTTTATCAACAGAAGTATGGCATCTTTGATGGTTGTTGTTGTCAGAGTATACAATACCACTGTCTTCAACTAAATAGACCAATAGTTAAAGCATTGGAATTGTATACTGTAGACTCGGGTTCGATAATTGCCACACCAAACTATATCCATGTTTATGTGTAGTATGAGGACGTTAAATATGCAAGTACGAAAGTTCATCCGGGAGGTGATGGCTAGGGAAAAGAATGTTACGATCCTGTGGTTGCTATCTCTATTAAATTCCGATTAAATTAGGTTGTGTTGGGAAAATTTAGATGAGTTAATACTTATTTAATAATTAATTAATTTGGTGGTCGGTAATCGTAATAGTTTACAAAATCGTTTATGTTCAACAAATTACCAACTTATTAGTAGCTTTCCGGTATCAACAACCAATTCATATTTTATCAATCATTAGGTATTCCAAATAAAAATTTGGAGCTGGTCGTGATCATAGGTTGAATGTTTGTTAAACTTTACAGTCAAATTCATAATTAAAATATAATGTCATCATGGACGATAAAAGGATGCCTTTGGTTTTGCTTACAATGACATCTGAAGGTGGCTTTGGACACAGTCGCTGTAGACAATTTCGTTACGATTCTTCTGAACTCAACTGGAATTTCGACATATTCTCATTTCAAGTAGATCTCCATCTGCACAGGTGTCGTATTCTATCTATGCTGTATCTGGTTGAACATAGTTGACTTTATTTTACTCGGGGGATCATCTCTCCAACTGGCTCCGCCTTCATTTCTCCCCTTGGGCTCATTGGTCGCTGAGTTTTTACAAGAAGATTTCACTGGCTAGTGATACATTGGGCCTAACTGATTGAAGTCGAAAGGTCCACGTGACCTTTCGATGTGTGTGGGCATTATTTATTGCCTCATCATAAATAGAAAGTAAAGTAAAGTCTTGGCGTCAGCTAGTCTGCTGTAATGTTAGCAGGTTCCAACCTTTTATTGCACAGACCTCGACTTGGCGATTATACTTCTTGGTACCACAGCAAACTAATATGAAAAATTCCACCTGTCAAAGTCAGTCATCACAGGCCTGGCTTTTCAAACAGTGACCTTATACCGTTGGGTATGCCGGACGCTCTGATTATGAAAGGTTAAAATAAAAAAATGCCACTTAGACGCGGTGTGATACCTGTCTCGCTCATTCGACGATCAAACGGCTAGATGACTTCCGTGCGTGGTCCCGCAGTATATCCTTTCTGCTCCCAATACTGAGCTGTCGGATAATTCCAGTAGGATGTACATGCCATAATAATTTTGCACATCATACACGATCATGGTCAAATTTACCACTATAAGATGAGCTTTGATGATACCGTTACCAACCGTATTTATTCTGCTATTTCAGCAACGCGCCAGCGTAAAGCTGGCTTTCGTATGGTCACATTCTGAAATTTGTATTTTCATCTCGTACTATATTTCTTAACTTTGATTGTCTTGTGACATGTAAGTCTATGAAACCATCCACGTCACTTTTCTTCAAAAACTGCTATTACCAGATGTGGAGTAACGAAATTCTCAACACGTGTATCTCTCTAGAATGTAATGCCTAATTAAAATACGGACAAGTAGTCAAGTTGGCTTTCCTTTAGGAATCGTCCGGTAAGTTCAATACACGGGTGATTAAAATCACCATATAATATAAGTGGATCTTTAGGTCTTACATAATATTCGTCATATATAGAACCGCATTTTTTACTTTCCCTGCAATACATGGTAATGTATAGGGGAAGTAATTGGAATAATACTGAAAATCGCAACTAGTGTTTTCGACGGATCTACTCGTTTCGAGACCTCTAGAATACGAAAAAACTATTTTTAGCGTGCCGTCTGTGTGTGTGTCTATGTGTGTGTCTGTCTGTCTGTCTGTGTGTATGTGTGTCTGTCTGTCTGTCTGTCTGTCTGTGTGTCTGTGCAATGTATGTATCCACTCTAACTCAAAAACTAATGGACCGAATTTCATAAAATTTGGTAGGTAAGACCCTTGGGTATGACCCTGGTGCTGATTAGTTTTGGGTACAATTCAGAAAAAAGGAACTCGCCTTTTATTGCGAAATGACCAAAAAACTCATTTATCCACTCTAGCTGAAATACAAGTTGACCAAATTACACAAAATTTGGTAAATAAATCATATGTGGGATACTCTGGTCCTGATTAGATTTTCATACGATTCGAAAGAGAACAACCTGCCTTTTTTACGAAATGGCCAGCAAAAATCGCCAATATCTACAAAAAGACTACTATGTTCAAATGTATCATTTACGTGTTTGTTTTATACGTAATTTTTGACGAGGAAAAGAATAAGAACAACTCTACTACTCTAGGACTAACCGTTCTCGAGAAATATTAGATTTTTTGCATTTTTTTTATGTTGCCTTGGGCAAAATGTTCAATTACCAAATAAAAGCAGAAATTGAATAAAAAATGCAAATTTAGTGTCATTTTGTGCAATTAAACTCAATTTAACGAATTTTTAAAGAAATAAAAAAAATGAATTTGAGTCTGCAGGCAAAGTCATGTGCTGCCCACATCAGACCTTTTCTCTCCCTGCAATACATGGTAATGTATAGGGAAAGTATTGGAATAATACCGAAAATCGCAACTCGAGTTTTCGACGAATCTACAAGTTTTGACACCTCTAGAATACGATAAAAGCATTTTTAGCGTGACGTATGTGTGTGTGTCTGTCTGTGTGTCTGTCTATGCAGATTCTGTATCCACTCGAACTAAAAAACTAATAGACCGAATTTCATAAAATTTGATATGTAAGTTACGTGTGGGCGATTCTGGTTCTGATTAGTTTTGGGTACAATTCGGGATAAAAGAACCCGCCTTTTTTTACGAAATGGCCCGCAAAAATTGCCTATATCCACTCTAGCTGAAAAACTAATGAACCGAATTTCACAAAATTCAGTAGATAAGTTGCTTGTGGGTCACCCTGGTGCTGATTAGATTTTGACACGATTCAGAAAAAATAATCTGCCTTTTTTGCGAAATGGCTCGCAAAAATCGACAAAATCTGAACTAAAAACCTACGTAATGCTCAAATATAACCATTAAATGATTGTTTTATAGGTAATATTTAATGGTGAAAAGAATAAGGCCAACCCCATTACACTAGGTCTACCCGTTCTCCGGATATTTTTGTTTTCTCGTATTTTCTCTCCACCACCTTTGAAAATAAGTACAGTTACCAAATGAGAACGACAATTGAATTAAAAATTAATTAAATTTAATTAAAATAAAGAGAACGTGAATATAAGTCTGCATGGAAAGTCGTGTGCTGTCCACATCAGATTTTTAATCTTTGGTTTGAGCAATTTGCTACTGTTCGGTTATCATATTTCATTCAAAATACTTGTAAACTTATATTTTTTGTTTCTTGATATTTATAAATATTACATCAAATAAAAATTATATGATTATTTTTGCTAGTACAAAATGTTATTCTCCGGTCGATTATTATGAGACATTATATATTTTATAAACTGTTTTACGGCAATTTTATCAACTAATGCAGACTTGTTCAATTAAACGAAATCACAATCAACAAAGTTTTAAATCAGAATAATATGATTTTAAACTCAATCCAATTAATTATATAAGAGGCTACTGAGACACTTATTGATTAGTTAGGTACAAATTCTACTTTGGATGTAATGTTTATTTTCGCACATGTCATTAACGTTATATTGGTTCTCTGAAACTGAAAAGCAATTCAAGTAAGGAAATAAGGAGAATGGTATATATAATTGAGTTAGTACCTTTCTATGTCAATCTCATGTTCTGGAATCTGGCCATGTTACAGTAAATGGTGGATGCGATGCATTGGGATTATTTTCAAACGGAATGTTTGGATTTCTAGTTAACGGCTTGGATCTAATTCTCAATTCATCTATAGAGTAATATAATGTGAGAATTCAAGATGACTGCATTTCTTGCGTTTCATCCATCTATTACTTTTCTTATGTACATAGTATAATGTAAAAGGGAAGTATTGTGTGGAGATCGAAAATTCGAATTCGAGTTTTCGACAGGAGAGTACGTTTCAAACATCCCTGATCACGGATCGAACCATCGAACCATTTTGAGCTGATATCTGTGTGTGTGTGTGTCAGTGGAGACGATATCTTACGAACGAATGGAGCGATTCGAATGAAATTTGGTACAAAATTGCAATCCGTTAATACAGGAAAGCATTTATTTTTAAATAGAAACGAATGTTCAGAATGCCCATAAATTTTCGTGTGAAATTCGGAAAAAATTAATCGTTTTAGCTTGGTTAAGAGGACATCCTACGCGATGGAAAACCTTCATAGTGTGGTAGCTGGGTCAGTACAAAACAGCACCTACTGACTCCACCACCCACAACTTCGTGATCTGTTTCAAAAAAAACCAAAGAGACATATATTTAACATATCTAGTCTCAAAAATTTAACAGCAAAAACACCAGGTTCAAGATTTAAAGGAGTTCCCAGTTTAGGGGAACTAAATAACCCTAAATGAAGTACAGTGAGTAAAGTAAATATACAGACACAAATAAATAGGCTCTTTTTCACACAACTTAAATATTGATTTATTTTAGATTTTTCGAAGAATTCAATATGAGTAATTTAACTTTCAAATAATAAATAAACTTCAGAGCTTCACTTATATTAGACATATTCAAGAAACCAGTTGCTCTGGTAAAAATATATAGCATTCAAATAATTAGATTATTCATAATCATATGATCTTAAATCATTTCTATTTTAACTTTAAATATTTCAATAAGAGCCATTTTAATTATTGAATTTAATTTCATCATGCCAGTACCGCTTCGGAAACATTGTTTCCGGAAAAGAAAATTTACCTTGATACAAGTTTACAAAAATTTGTAGCTCAGATTCGCCTCAAGATATCACGGGTTTGAGCCGGGGATTCAAAAGTTCACAGGGCGAATTTCCAACGTAAATTCCAAGATCTTTAGAACCCGAACTTCCGAATACAATGCCTTGAATTGAAACAAAACCGCGATCACCCATCTCAATTTCCAGAGTCGTCGTCGGGATAATTCCTGGAATAAAAAATACAATTTAGAATAGATTTGCATCAGGATTATTAATGAAAAGTTCCAGGCTCCTCTTCTTCAGCTCCAGATGAACGGCAAGCCATTTTGGCCAAAAGCCTTTGTTCAAGTCTTTCGACAAATTTCCCCAGCGTCTTCCATCTTTTGGATCTCCAGCTCGAAGAGAGCGAAACATGGGTCCTCTGAGCCCACGCAAGTTCTCCTTCGCAAAAAATGCGCCTCTTCCTGATTGGACGGCGCGCTCTCCTCGGCAACAGCGAGCAAACGTCACGCATCCCGGCCAGACACTAAGTCCAGACATTCCAACGCCTTCTCGACGAAATGCGCTTTTTAATGTAATTTCAATGGAAACAAGTGTTAGTAAAAACACTGTACTGGCACGAACGGAGAGAAGGATGTTTCTCTTTCAGAAAATACAAAAAGGCTCATGGCGCAGATTTGCGACATGACAGCTCTCCCCTTCTGGGAGGCAAAAATTTTCAGAACACAGTGAGGAAAATTTTTCTCTCACACAAAAACACACAACACAAAATTACAAAAATTTACAAAGAATCTTAGGAACCTGTAAGTGTAAAATAATTTAAAACAAAAATTTTGGGCGAGAAAGGTGCGTACGTCACGATTCTCAAAACAACAGCACTGTAGATCTGAATGACTGGCCAAGCCACTCATCACCACAGGAAAAGACCAAAAGAAACCGAAAAGGATGACAAGGCGTCACCACATCTTAAAGGAACCTTTACAAAAATACACATTTAAATTACACTAAATCAGAAAAATTTGTCTAGGCAATTTGCCTGACACACCCACCATCTCAATCGACAACATTGAGATCAACCAGGTGATATGAAAAATAAAATATGATATAATATGAATTTACAAACTTAACAATATAACAATTCAAAAAAATTCAAACAATTTCAACCAATTGTCACTTTCAAAACACACGAGTGACACAAAACAATTATTCTTAAAGGGTTAAATATTTTGAAAATTAATTTCTAAATTAAATTTGTCATATTCAGGTAATGAGATTCTTCACTCATTCAAAAATTTGTCTCACTTTTTGAGAACAAAGTCACTTTCAATATTTCCATTTTTCAATTTCAATATTTAATTTCAAAACTTTCATTAAAATCTTACTTTCACATTAAATTACTTTCAAATTCAACATATTAACTTTAAATTACACTTACTTTCAATTTATCATCATTTCAACTTTTCAACAATTATTCAACATATTCAATATTAACTTTAATTCAACTTATTTTTGTCATTAAGACAATTCAGAATTTTCTTATTCTGACTCAATTTTCATAAATTACTTTAAATTATTCATTTATTTACATTATTTAATTTATCTTAAATTTCAATTTACATTACTTTTAACACATTTCACTCTGAAATAACTCAACAAGTGACCATTTCATGTCACAAAAGAAAAATTTACATTTATATATATTTGTCTACTGAGAGAGAGAGAAGGAGAAAAATTTCTCCTGAAATTCACGTCAGTTATGTAAAAGAGCAGGAACACATCACAAGAGTAACTCAGCGGGGACTAACGAGTTGCCAATATAGAAAAGGGGAGGTGTAGAAAAAAGAAAAAAAATACTCGCGTGCAGGAAGCGATTGCAGCAGAAACAGGACGCCAGGACATGCCTCAGAAGCACGGATATCATCAAAATTTTTGGGCAGCTTGTGCTGGTCCCATCATCATCATCTTCTTCATCATCATCATCCTCATAGCTTCACCAGTTTCCCACCTGGCCAATCACAACCCTCCTAGGTAGGCTCGGAGCAAGTTGTCGTCCAGGACTCCAGTCCTGCCACAAAAGTTCGGACAATTAATTTGCTAAGCTGCTTCTTCCTCTGTGCTCCAATGTAAATATGTCCATGTTTGCGTCCACCAGCCAGCTTTCAGAAAAGGGGTTGCAGCATAAAATATGATGTCTAACTGAAATTTGTGTAGATGTTTGAAAACTGCTGGTCAAAAAAAACAATAATGTGAAATGGAATTTCAAGAGAACAGAATTTCAACAAAACATCAGCCAAAAATTTCACCTCTCTCAGCAACAAAGTTTCAAAAACATTTTTCAAAAGAGATCATTTACTTTTGATCTTCAAAACATTTAATTTCCAAAATTTTCAAATTCAACCTTTTCATTTTCAAATTCAAATTACTTAATTTATTTCAATTACTTTATATTAATTTTACCTTTAATTTCAATTTTATTTTAATAAATCATTTACTTTCCATTTTTTAATTTTCCAAAAATCAAAATTTTTCCTCCTTTTACTTAGGGGAACAACAAATTACCACCACCATTTTACTTATTTTCATTAATGAACTTAAACAAATAGTCAAACATTTTTTTACATTAAAACACATCAATATAATCAAAGTCAATCAAGACAGGACTCTCGAAAAATTTTAAAGTCCAAGGAGAGTCAATTAACAAATTTACTTATTATTAAAATTATGATATAAACATTCATAAATTATAGTTCACAAAATCAATTACTTATTCTTATTTACTTTTTTTAACTTAAATGTAAGATTTCCAATAAATTTTAAAATCACAACAATTTTTTCCATAAATTCTATTTTAAAAGACAATATTGAAATATAAAACTTAAACAAGTATAAACTTTAACTTAAAATGAAATCTTTTCTTGCAAAATTTAATTTCTGAAAAATTGTGAACTCAACCAAAATTTAATATTGTGAAAATCTTTGATTCCTCAGATTATAAGGTGTACGTGTATTTCTGTTTGTCATGTAATACTGATTTTGGTGTGGTGTATAACTATTTCTAAAGTTATTGTTGTAAATGATTCTTCCATTTCCTCTATTATCAAAGTTATTTGAATTATTTCTCTGAACATATTGTTGACTTCTATTTGCATGAAAGTTTGATCTAGCCTGAACAGCATTTTCATTTACCCTTTTATTTGGCAAATTAAATCTTACTCGTTTCACAGTTTTTTTGTTTTGAGATTTATCTCCAGATCTTGTCAAACAAGATTTTAGTTTCACAGAGTCTTTCTCAGCGGTGATCACAGGAGTAAGTTTATTTGTCTTAGAGTTCAATTTTTGACTTTCATGAGTTTGTTTTGAAAACTTTTGCAATTCCATTCTTCTTGGAGGTAAAAGAGTCAGTCTGTTCACATGAACCAGTTGTTCATTTTTGGGATTCATTACATGTCTGATTAAGAAATTCACTGCAGATGTTTGTTTTATCACTTTAAAAGGACCTTTATTAAAAGAGCTCAGTTTTCTTGACTGGCCTTGAGGTAAAAAGGGAGTGTAAAGATACACTAAATCACCAACTTTAATATTGGGCATCTTCGCTTTCTTATGCTGTTGTAAAATTTGTGAATTTTCAGCTTTTTCTAAGTTACTTTTTACTACATCATATGTTCTTTTAAGTCGGAATCTCATGTCTTCTCCATAATCATATGTTGATTCATATGTCGGAGGTTTAAATCCAGTGATCAAAGTATTTGGAACTGTTAAATCTCTACCATAGAGTAAATAAGCAGGCGATTCGCCCGTAGAAGCATGTATGGCATTTCTATGTGCTAATAAAGCAAAATGTATCAGATTGTCCCAATTATCTTTATCGTTATATGCAATATTTTTCAAGGATCTGATCAAAGTACCATTTAATCTTTCAACACAACCGTCTACAGATGGCATGTAGGCAGTAGTAGTATTCTTTATTATTCCTAATTTCTTATAAAAACATCTTGCTGTTCTAGAAACAAAATTCGTCCCTTGATCCGAGACGATGAATTTAGGTATACCATGCTGAGCCATGTAGTGCTCTAAGCAACTTAAAATGTCTTCAGTTTTAATTGAAGCTAAGGGATATGCTTCAGGCCATCTTGTAAAATAATCAGTTATGACAAGTATGAATTTATTTCCAGATCTTGATATAGGTAAAGGTCCAACGCAATCCATGGCGATACGCTCAAATGGATATGTGGATCTTGAAAATCTTTGTATGGGTGCTTTGTTATTTCTAAAACCACGATTTACCACACAAATTTCGCATGAGGCAACATAATTTTGTGTTTGGGAATACATTCCCTGCCAAAAATATTTTCTACTTACAGAAGCTAAAGTTCTTCTAAATCCACAATGTGCGTAAGTAGGGCAATCATGATGCAGCCATAAAATTTCAGACACAAGTTCCTGCGGAACAACAACTCTTTCTTGTTCTTGGTGTCTACGCTTAGGATACCTGTGCGTACACCACAGTATATCATCTTTTCTAAAAAATACCAAAGTTTGTGGGTAAGGTTTTATGTTTTTATCTAAGAGATCTATAATTTTATTGCACCTTGGGTCAGATTTTTGAGCATTCTTAATTCTTATGAGCAAGGTGGGACAAGTAAATGTTTGTTCCAATTGACCAATTTGTATATTATTTTCACTTTGAATTTCACTTTCATTATTATTAACAGCACAAATTTCATTTTCTTCATTTGTATTTGCTGGATTCAAATTGATTTCTGATTCTCTTCTATTGCTACCATTAGTATTGTTTACATAACTTTGATTTTCATTATTGAAACTTGGAAAATTCTGATTTGCATTCTGAAAATTTTGATTAACATTGTTTATCACTTTGTATTGTGATACATATCTCTGTGGAACATTGTCAATAGTATTTGTGCATTCATCTACATTTCTTGACATATAATCAGCAACAACATTTGCTTTTCCTGGTTTATGTACTATTTGATAATCAAATTGTGATAAGGATGCAATCCATCTAGCCAATCTAGATGTAGGATCTTTTAATTTAAATACGAATGTTAGTGACTTCTGGTCACAAAAAATAGTGAAAGGTTTTCCAATTAAATAGTGTTTATAATAGTTTGTAGCCCAAACAACAGCTAATGCTTCTCTTTCGACAACACTGTATTTACATTCTGCTTCACTAAGCTTTCTGCTTGCGTAAGATATTGGATGCAAAATTTTATTCTCATCTTCTTGAGACAAATAGCTACCTAAAGAGTGATTTGATGCGTCTGTATGTAAAATAAATGGTTTTCTAAAATCTGGAAGGGTCAAAATTGGCTTTGACAAAAGTTTTCCTTTTAAAATTTCAAAAGATTTTTGAGCTTCATTAGTCCAAATAAATTTCTTTTTACTTTCATTATTCTTAGTTTTCAATAATTCTGTTAATGGCAAAGTCAGTTCAGCATAGTCTTTTATGAATTTTCTATAGAATCCAGTGAGTCCAAGAAATTGTCTCACATTCTTAATTGATTTAGGAATTTTGAATTTCTCTACAACTTCCAAATTATGAGTATCAGGTTGTACTTTTCCATTTGATACCAAAAATCCAAGATACTTAATTGTTTTTCTGAAAAAATGGCATTTGCTTGGCTTTAATTTTAGACCATGTTTACTTAATCTTACAAAAATTTCTTCTAGTTTTTTCAAATGTTCTTCGAATGTTCTTGAAGCAACTATTATGTCATCTATATAAATTCCAGATATGCCAGCCAGCACCAGAGACATCAGTCTCTGAAAGGATGCAGGCGCATTCTTAAGACCAAATGGGGTTCTGGTCCATTCAAAGTGGCCATCAGGTGTTGAAAAAGAAGTCTTCTGATAATCATCAGGATGTAAACACAATTGGTAAAATCCACTGGTTAGGTCCAGGGTAGAAAAATACAAGGCTCCAGACAAGTTATCGATTAATTCCGATATGTTGGGTATAGGAAAATTCTCAACAATAGTGATCTTATTGAGCTTTCGAAAATCCGCTACCAAACGGTAACTTCCATCAGGTTTCTTAACAAAAAGCACTGGAGTATTGTAAGGCGAAGTGCTTGGTTGAATGATTTTTGCATCCAGCAATTCATTCACCTGGCGCGAAAGTTCTTTCTGTAAATTATGTGGAATGCGGTATGGCTTTTGCCTAACAGGTATATCAGACTCCAGATTAATTTCGTGCAAAATAGTGTCACATCCAGACAATTCTTTCATATTCTTGGCAAACACATGTTTATATTTACTTAGTAATTTCAAAAGCAAAGTTTTTTGTGTATAGTTCATATGTTTCAAATTAAAATATCCTCCCCATGCATCAAATGTTTCATTTTCTTCAATACAGTTTTCAATGTCAACTCTATTATTTATGTCAATATCAGATTCATGGATGTTTTCGAAAGTTCCCAGTTTCATACCTTTGTTAATATAAACAACTTTTTCAGATGGATTTGCAACTTTTGCATACAAAAAGTCATTTTCAGGAATTTTGTGGATACTTCTGGCTACGAAAATTTTGTTTGCAGAAAATTCTTTATTATTGATAGGTTCAAGCAAAATTGTCGTGTCTTTTTCAATTTTGTAATTTCTTTTTAATTTAATAAAAGTTTCCGAAAATGGTTTTAGAACACATTTGTTGAAAGCTTTGGCAATCCCAATTGCCTGATTTTGTTGTGAACTTCCTTCATCATGTTTATCACAATCTGTCTGAAATATTTCATTGTTACTGGTATTGTCTTTTGTCAAAAATCTGTCTGTATGTACATTGTCATTCATTTGTCTTTCATGTAAATCATTTTCACATTCATAATTTGACCTTTCATTTCCATTTGCATCAAAATTTCTAAAATCAACATCTCTAAATTCATTATGAAAATTGTTTTGTTCAAATAAATATCCATTATTATATCTATTTTCATAATTTCTTGAAAAATTTGTGTCTTTGAATCTATAATCTACATCATTTGTAAAATTGTAATTTCTTCTGTCAAAATCATGGCTTATTGCATAACTCTCGACTGGTTTAAATTGTACATCATCAGAAATCACAGTAAAACTTTGTGATTCGGTAAATTCAGTAAAGGGAATACTACAGTACAAAAAATTCACACGTTTATGTCTATAAGTAATTGTCACTTGTTTCTCATGTAGAAATGTATTTCCCAAAATCATGTTGTACCTTCCTGGGGCAGGTGTATTTAAAATGCAGCATTCAATCATATCTCTTTCATTTCCAATAATAATGGGAAATGAAGCTTTTCTCTCAACCAAAATATTTTGACTTCCAATTCCTCTCAAAATAGTGGATGTATGCTTTAATTGTACTTTTCTCGGATTGATTTTGTGTAAAGCATCACTATAGATAATGTTTATAGAACTTCCAGTGTCGATTAAGGCATTTAGTGTGACATCTTCAACAAAAACTTGAATAATAGGAAAATTGTTTTGGCAAGGATTCTCGATTTCCGTCATAAAACTAACTTCAGAATTCCGTCTATTAACTAGTGGAGATTGAAAGTTTATTGTTCTAAAATTCTGTCTTCTAAATTGCCTTCTATTACCAATTCTATTATTAAAATATCTGTTATTTCTTCTATATCCAGAATTATTGAAGTTTTGAAATTTATAATTATCAAAGGAATTTCTAAAATTTGAATTTCTATATGAACTGTTGCGAAAAGGTCTTCTAAAAATATGAGAGTTTTTCCTTGGAGAATAATTTTGATATGGTCTTCCAAAAATATGAGAGTTCTTTCTTGGAGAATAATTTTGATATGGACTTTTAACGTACCACTCTTCTTCCTGTGAGGCAACTGGAATTCTTCTCTGACTGAAACGGTTTCTATTTTCAGATCTTTTGGATGGTGTAGAAGTTCTGAAAGATGTTGATGGTTTATGTTTCTTCTTTACTGGAATATCTTCCCAATCTTCTTCTTCCAATTCATTTTCATTGTATCTGCTTGTAGAGGGCGTATCCAGGAAAGATTCTTCAAAACTGGAATTGCTCTTTTCCAGATCTTCTCTTATTTCATTCAGTCTTTTCTTTCTTTTTTCTGAGTTCTCACTAAATTTTCTTCTTAACTTCTCAAATTCTTTCTTCTTTAAGTTTAATTCTTTCTTCAGTTCTTCAATTTCTTGTTTAGTGTCTTTTTCAATTCTTACAGTATTTACGTCCTCTGTCATTTCTTCTAGCTCTTCGTTCTGTACTTCTTCTTCCAGAATGGCAATTTCTTTTGCAGCTTCAAATGACTGTGGATTAGCAGACAAGACGGTTTTTCGAATACTGAATTTCAACCCTTTTTTAAAAGAGTTGAGCAAAATAGCAGTTCTCAAGGAATCTTCATTACCAGACACAACATCTTGCGGAAAAGCAACATAGGATTCTGCCTCTATTCGATTCGCATAATCACGAACGCTTTCCCCTGTCATCTGTTTACAGTTGACCAGGGAAGCGACATTCTTGGCAATATTTTCTTTTTTTATAAAATTGTCCTTGAGTGTATTCACTAATTCTGAAAAATTCGTGCTTTGGTTTAGTTTTGGAATTGATTTTATCAGTCTTTCTGCCCTACCAGACAATTTCAACTTCAGAACGAAAATTCTGTCTTTATTTGTCCATTCGGCGTGTTCAGCGACAAGAGAGAATTTCTCCAAAAAGTCCTGAAAAGATTCACCCGCATTACCAGCAAAACTTGGAATGGATCCGAGGAACTGTGATCCAATTCCAATTTTCATTTTGTTAGAGTCTCTGACAGCGGAAGCCGATCTGCCAGCATTTGGAGAAAGTCGTGGTGGAGACACCGAAGGGGTACGGTGGTTGGACACTCTTGGTTGAGCAGAGGAGTCTCTACTCCTGCTTGCTCTCGTATTTCTAGATTTAGGCATTTTAGCACAAGGTTTTTCACCAAAAAAATTCAAATTTTTCACGAAGCACAGTTTATTGTGGAAAATTGGTTTCACTTTTGCTTAAATCACTTATTTATGTGTAAACAGAGCACTGAAAAACACAACGTGCAACTTTTTCACTTTTTGTTCATTATCATGAACTTCGAATCACTTTTGCATGTGCACAGAACTTTTGTATTCACTTTTTCACCAATATGTGATCAACAAGAGGATCTGACTTGATCCATTGAGTAACACAGTTCTTGTGAAGAACAAGTCAGAAACACAATATTTGTGAAATTGGCAGAACTTTTGCAACCAGCAAAATAATTTGTATGTGAAGATAATGTCAGAAAACACCCACTGAATTTTTGTGTGATAATGCAATGTCCAGCCAGGTAATAGTAGGAAAACAACAATATTGTATGTGAATGTGCCAACAACTCTGATTTTTATAAACTATCAGTAAGCCCAAGACATTGATGACTGTGGCTACTGATTATGATATTTGTATGTGACAAATGCCAGTAATTCTGATATACAATCAGTGTATGTGAATCTGTCAACTCAAGCTTGTATTGATAATACAGTGACAAGTCAAGTTACTGTTGGACGACTAATCACCTCTGTCAACATAGGTGAGCAACCAATTGTATGTGAAACATATCAGAGAAAAAATTTTCCTTTTTCCTTTTAATAAATATTTGCATTAGCACAACAACAAGAGACCAATATGTGTGCACTTAAGTTAATGTATGTGTTCTCGAAATTTTTAAATTTACATTTATCACATAAAATTTTGTGTGTATTTGGAAATTTCAATTTACTCATATCATATAGAACTCTGTATTTATGTATGTCAAGTACCTCAAAATATATATGTAACACAATTTCAACATGTAAAATGCAATTTAAATCATGCAAACAATACTCTGGTGCGTCTGGGCTTATGTGCTTTTGCACTTATTTACCATATGACACATAAACAAAAATTTTCATGCCCATTAACTCAAATATTTTGCACCACAAAATAATTTTTTAACTTACTTCGACATATTAGTACTGCAATATTTTTTTACACAATAAAAAATTTGCACTCTTTCATAAATTTATACTTCACTCACTGTAATACTCTGGGAAAGGGATACGGCACCAATTTGTGGTAGCTGGGTCAGTACAAAACAGCACCTACTGACTCCACCACCCACAACTTCGTGATCTGTTTCAAAAAAAACCAAAGAGACATATATTTAACATATCTAGTCTCAAAAATTTAACAGCAAAAACACCAGGTTCAAGATTTAAAGGAGTTCCCAGTTTAGGGGAACTAAATAACCCTAAATGAAGTACAGTGAGTAAAGTAAATATACAGACACAAATAAATAGGCTCTTTTTCACACAACTTAAATATTGATTTATTTTAGATTTTTCGAAGAATTCAATATGAGTAATTTAACTTTCAAATAATAAATAAACTTCAGAGCTTCACTTATATTAGACATATTCAAGAAACCAGTTGCTCTGGTAAAAATATATAGCATTCAAATAATTAGATTATTCATAATCATATGATCTTAAATCATTTCTATTTTAACTTTAAATATTTCAATAAGAGCCATTTTAATTATTGAATTTAATTTCATCATGCCAGTACCGCTTCGGAAACATTGTTTCCGGAAAAGAAAATTTACCTTGATACAAGTTTACAAAAATTTGTAGCTCAGATTCGCCTCAAGATATCACGGGTTTGAGCCGGGGATTCAAAAGTTCACAGGGCGAATTTCCAACGTAAATTCCAAGATCTTTAGAACCCGAACTTCCGAATACAATGCCTTGAATTGAAACAAAACCGCGATCACCCATCTCAATTTCCAGAGTCGTCGTCGGGATAATTCCTGGAATAAAAAATACAATTTAGAATAGATTTGCATCAGGATTATTAATGAAAAGTTCCAGGCTCCTCTTCTTCAGCTCCAGATGAACGGCAAGCCATTTTGGCCAAAAGCCTTTGTTCAAGTCTTTCGACAAATTTCCCCAGCGTCTTCCATCTTTTGGATCTCCAGCTCGAAGAGAGCGAAACATGGGTCCTCTGAGCCCACGCAAGTTCTCCTTCGCAAAAAATGCGCCTCTTCCTGATTGGACGGCGCGCTCTCCTCGGCAACAGCGAGCAAACGTCACGCATCCCGGCCAGACACTAAGTCCAGACATTCCAACGCCTTCTCGACGAAATGCGCTTTTTAATGTAATTTCAATGGAAACAAGTGTTAGTAAAAACACTGTACTGGCACGAACGGAGAGAAGGATGTTTCTCTTTCAGAAAATACAAAAAGGCTCATGGCGCAGATTTGCGACATGACAATAGCGAATCATGTCGTTGGAATTTACTATAAACATAAAAACTGTAATTGGATGCATGTGCCATCGAAAGAAAATCCTGCCGATTGCGCAACTCGTGGGTTACTCCGGATAAACTGATCAAACATAAATTGTGGTGGAAAGCACCTACATGGTTTACAATGCCTCAAGAATGTTGGCCTAAATCCATTGATATTCTACCTACAACCAGAGAAAAGAGGAAAATTGTCACATTAATAACATTAAACGTAAGCACATATTTTGACTTGATTTAAAAATACTCTAATTTGTCTAAGCTAGTAAGAATTACTGGGTATTGCTATGGATTTGCATCTAACTGTATGATCTCAAAATCTGAACGCAGTCTATCTTATCTTATGGGGCGAGAACTGAAAAACACTTTAAAGAAACTTGTAAAATTAACACAAACACCTTACTTTGCTTCTGAGATAGAACGATTAAAGAACAAAGGGAACTATCGCATAAAAGTCGACTTCTAAATCTCAACCCATTCCTAGATGGTGAAGACATATTAAGGGTAGGAGGACGCTTAAAACATGCCAATTTACCATTTGAAGAATTCATCTTGCGATCTTACCAAGAAAGAATCACTTATTTACCCTTATAATCCAAAAAATTCATCTAGATGCGTTGCATGGAGGAACACAGTTAGTATTAGGACTTTCAAGAAAAATATATTGGATACTGGACGCCAGAAATACGATAAAATGTATTCTACATAAATGTATCGTATGTAACCGACAAAAGGCCAAAATGTCTCAGCAGCTTATGGGAAATCTTCCTGCTCCTAGAATAAATGAATCTAGACACTTTTCTCATACCGGAGTAGACTACTGAGGTCCAATCGAAATTAAGATTTCAAAAGGTCGTAGTTCGAAATCACAAAAGGATACATTACAGTATTCATATATTTAACCGTAAAAGCGATTAATCTAGAAGCTGTTTTCGATCTGACTAGCGAAAGTTTCATGGCAGCGTTCCGACGATTCACATCGCGTCGCGGACTTTGCTCCGATTTGTATAGTGATCAAGGGACAAATTTTAAGGGAGCAAATTCCATGCTAAGGACGACTTTAGAAAGTTGATTGATCAAATCAACAAGGAAATAGTACATGTCTTAACCGAAGATGAAGTAACGTGGCACTTCATCCCTCCGTCATCGCTACACTTTGGAGGCTTATGGGAAGCGGGTGTAAAATTCACAAAATAGCACTTGAAGATAATTTTATAATAAAACGATTGCTTACATTCGAAGAATTGCGCACAGTATTAACTCAGATCCAAGCATCATTAAACTCAAGACCGATTGCACCAATTCATGATGATCCTAACGATTTCAACCCGCTTACACAGGGACACTTTCTAATTGAAAATTCGCTAAAAGCAATACCTGAACCAAGTATGTTAGATATTAAGAAAAATAGATTAAATAAGTGGCAATAGCTGCAGCAACTGAATCAACAATTCTGGAAAAGATGGAATTTTCAATACATAAACAGATTGCAACAAAGACCAAAGTGGTTAAAACAACACGAAAATGTGGCAAAAGGACAGCTTGTTCTCATCAAAGATGATCGATTACACCCCTACTAAATGGCTTCTAGGTAGAGTAGTTGATGCGCACGCAGGCAAAGACAATTTAGTAAGAGTTGTCACGCTGCGTACAAAATATGGTATGCTCAAAAGACCACTCACGAAGATTTCGCCCCTCCCGAACGACAACTCGGAGTCTCAAACCAAACCCAATGATGACAGTTTTGAACTTTGAATTTTATATTTGTATTATTTGTAGCCCATTCACTTGAACTTCTTTTTGAAATCTAGCCGGATTCTTGATGCCTGAAAGTTTAAAATTAAACGTTTAATTTAAGCAAAGATTTCAAGGCCCCGTGTATGTTTGGTGTCAAACATGAGAAGTTTATACGCCACATATGGCAATCCATCATCTTTGTAAGTTGCCATGACAATCCCTGACGTCAAAAAGAAGATAAGATATTTATAATGTTTTCGACCAGTTAAGAAAAAAAATGGTATCTGAAGTAAGGTTGATTGAGAATATCGTCTCAGTGTAAATCTCGTTGATGTGTGTATGTGAATGAAGATGGTCTACAAAAAGAAAGACGGCTTCTGTTCCTTAATATTTAATTCAAACACTAGTGATGCAAAAACAAGTACATCAAAATATAAGAATTTATCAAAAAATAGCAATATTATATAGCTTGCTACAATGCAAATCACAAATTTAGATCAACCAGGCTGTTCAATAGTGAACTTAATACCAAAAAACTACAGAATAACAAAAAATAATGAACAGTTTTACATAACAATGAAACGTTATGAATTATCCTTTTACTTGTATTTTTATACAGTTGTAACAGCATCATGGCCAAACCATTTTAACCTCTTTTGAATAGTTAACCTGACAAGCGTCCACTGAAATAACACTGAAATGACAGGAGAAGAAAGAAGTGTGTGCCGGTAATCACGTGGTTTAACAATGGAGCACCAAATCAAGAGTTATAGTAACTCTATTTCGTATCTCTCCTCTAAGTGTATGACTAATGATCACGAAATTTAACAGTTTCAATCATTGAAGTGAAAAATAGTCGCGATACAAGTTTTGTATTCGCAACGTGTTACCTTCGTGTACACGCTACGAATCGTCAATGTGACGATGCCCGCCGAAGCTGTACATTGTCAAGTTTGGTATAAATCAAAAAATCTTTATCAAGTCCTTTAAAATGAAGTGTAACATGTTGTAATTGTGATCATTTGGATCAACAATACAGATTTTACATTCATTTTTCTTGCAAAAAAAAAAAAATGGAATCACAAGCAACTTGAAATTACACATTAAAGAGATTATGTAAGGCTCAATGATCACTAAATTTAGCAATTTCAATCATTGTATTGAAAAAAAATCTGATGTGGGCAACACATGACTTTCCTTATATAATGTAATGAATTTACTACATTTACAGTAAAACATTAGGTTTTTCTTATAGTGGATACTAATATTCTTTCCAAGATATTGAATTTTCGACAATTAGTCGTCATTTTCATTGATTTAGCATCATTTTTGTCCATTTGGCGAGATTTTCATTAATTTAGCAACATTTCAAAAAAGTCGCCAAGTTGGCGACATTCCGCCAAATTCGTCGCCAAAATCTCGCCAAGCGTTATGCACTAAGAAAAAAGTCATTCTTACAGCTGATAAATGACTATTGGCGTTCAAATACAAAAGTATTATTCAAAGTATATTTTTTCATGAATGGAACGAGCTAGATCCACGAGAAGGATGTCACTCAATTTATCGCATGGTATTACATATGAAAAGTGAACATGTTTCTCAATAGGATTTTTTTTTGTGACTTTTTCATAACTTTTTTGAAAAATGTACAATATCTCGAGAACGGTTCATGTTAGCGTTCTAAAATTTATACCAATCGTTTTCTAATGAAAAATTACATAAGAGATGTCTATTTGCGTAACTTTATTAGCGGTTTTGATTTTTTGACGATTTTTTCAACATTTCATTCGAAAATTTAGGGGGGTTCTGAACATTCGATTACGTATAAAAACAATAGGCTTCCAGTGTTTACGGATTGTGATTTTTGTACCAAATTTGGTTCGAATCGGTCCATTCGTTCGTCAGTTATCGTCTCCACAGACTCACTGACACACACACACACACACACACACACACACACACACACACACACACACACACACATACACACACACACACACATACACACACACAGACATCACTTCAAAAATGTTTGATTCGTGATCAGGGATGCTTGAAACGTGTTCTCCCGTCGAAAACTCGAATTCGAATTTTCGACCCCGTCACAATACTTTTCTTATACATTATGTATATAAGGAAAGTAAAAAAGCCGCGATACAATTTTTGTATTCGGGATGTCATTAGTTGGCAACTTATTCCTGTTTAGTTATAAGTTACCTTGTTAAACATGGTACCATGGGTACATTATTAAAGTTATTATCAATCGAAAAAGTGTGATCATTTGAACTAGCAATACACATTTTTCAAACGTTTTCTTGCAAAACTTGCAAAAGAAAAATTAAATGAAAAAGCTACTTAAAAATAATTCTTGTATAAGTGGAGTTGAGCGGCACAGTTAATTTAAATATATTATCTTTGCACGGAGAAAATGTCTATTATTTTGAAAATTTTGGTACGATTCTTATAATAAATATAATAAGTGAAAATGTGGGAAATATAAATATTGAAATAAATATATATAAATTGGAATAAATATATATATATAAATATTATAATTACCACGTTTAATTATTTTTGAGGAACACTAATACTTAAAATGAAAATTCTGATATTCATTACTACTGTGAGCTATTCCAGCAAAATTTTTACATGTACCATACATGGATACTTTTATATCATATCGAATAATTTTTAAATAAATAACCTTAATATAAATGCAAATACGCCTGATAAATATATGTCTGCTATATATTATTTGTCTACGGGACATTGCATAAATCTGCGGGTATTGCCTGTCATGGCATAAATCTTTAACTTAATATTAGTTTATCCGATTCGTAAGAAATTCCATATAATGAAATAAAGAGGGCATTCGCAAAAGAAGTAATCATTGTCCTCTGTCAGATTTCTCTCGTGCAGCCTGGACAACTTCTAAAGTTCTAGATGCATTTGGGTTATTCCTCCGCGGGAGGTTTGTATTTCTCATTATCATCGTAAATTTTATTACCGAATCTCCAATTCGGTTAATGTAAGTCTCCACTTGTGTAAAATATATTTTTCACTTTCCTATTAATCATTACTTGTTTCCTAAGAAATTATGAATTTACATTAAACATATTAAAGCACAATAAATTACTTGGTATAGCGTTATCGGAATGACATACTTCAGGATAAAGTAAATTTTCAACTATTTTTAACACTTTACAACATAGTTGAATAGTACTCATGACCTTGCTCATTCTGCCTATATGTCTATCTGACTGTCTGCCCGTTAGCACGATAACTGACTTTATAAATGACTTTATCAAAATGAACTTTTAGTATGTTGTTCAGACTGTCTGTGGGAGCTATAGGAATATAAATGAATAATATCACCCAATAAGTTTTGGATTGAACCCGGGTTGAAAAAATGAAATACATTGAGTTCTATGGGACCTATTTTTTCAAACATTTTTTAAGAGGATATAAAATTTACAAATTGCTTCAAAAGTTTTATGAAATGTTTAAATTATCCCATAAAATATATAAAAAAAATTCAGAGAATTCAGTCAGTAGTTTTTTTAAATAAAAATTAAAATAGTAATTACACCCTTTATATGGGGAGATCACGTGACCATTATATGAACAGATCACGTGACCCACTTCAAAATGAAATATGAGATCCATCTTGTCTCAAAATCGTGATTTTTAAAGTTCTTTTTAATTCATATTTAGTGTTGTATCCGTCCTAAAACCGCCTTATTTTTGCTTAAATTCTGCGCATCTACATACTGAAACAACGCAATTACAATATAGTTGAATTTAAATGATCATCTAATTTTGATCATTTCTACAACAAAGCCTACTTTTCACTTATGGAGAATGTAAATACCAAAAGATGTTAAATGAGTTGTACAAGAATTGCTGCATTTCTTTAACGCAAAATTATTTAGCCCATGGAGTCTGCAATATAGCTGATATGAATGAAACATTCATTGATTTTACCCAGAGAAGCAAATGATTTTTTCGATGAAGTTTTGAGCATAGAATTATATTACTTGTACCTCCATGATTTTAAGTTTTAAATAAATTTAAATTTCATAGTATTGTGATGAATGAAATGAATGAAAAAATGCTTAAGCAATGCTGCTGTTATTTAAAGAGCCAGCCGATTTATATTTCGATGACGTCATTTGGAAAAGTTCATTTGTTTTCGATGAAGTTTTCAAATGTAATAAATTATTGTAGTATTATGATAATTTTAAAAATATTACCGAGGAATGTATCGCATTTTAGAGATATTTAAATAAAATTGCATTGAAGTTGGAAAGTGTTTCATAATCAATGAAACATCAAGTGTTTCATAATCAATCAAAAATTGAAACAGTAATTACACCCTTTATATGGAGAGATCCCGTGATTATTATATGAAGAAATCACGTGACTCACTTCAAAATAAAATATGCCATCCATCTTGTGTCAAAATCGAGATTTTTAAAGTTCTCTTTAATTCATAGTGTTGTATTTATCCTAAAACCGCTTTATTTTTGCTTAAATTCTGTGCATCTACATCCTGAAACAACGCAATTACAATATAGTTCAGTTTAAATAATCATCTAACTTTGATTATTTCTGCAACGAAGCTTAATTTTCCCTTATGGAGGATGTAATGCAAAAAGATGTAGAATGAGTTGCATAAGAATTGCTGCATTTCTTTAACGCAAAATTATTTAGTCCATGGAGTCTGCAATATAGCTGATATGAATGAAACAATCATTGATTTTACAGAGAAGCAAACGATTTTTTTATGAAGTTTTGAGCATAAAGTTAAATTACTTGTACCTCCATGATGTTAAGTTTTAATTAAAATTAAAGATTATATTATTGTGATGAATGAAATGAATGGAAAAATGTTTATGAATGAAATGCTGCTTTTATTTAAAGAGCCAGCCGATTTATATTTTGATGACGTCATTTGAAAAGGTTCATTTGTTTTCGATGAAGTTTTCAAATACAATAAATTATTATAGTATTATGATAATTTTAAAAATATTACCGAGGAATGTATCGCACTTTAGAGATGTTTAAACCAGGAAATTTATATTTTAATGCAGTCATTTGAGTGAAGTTCATTTTTTCCGATGAAATTTTAAGTTTTCAAATATAATAAATTAATGTAGTATTGCGATAATTTTAAAAACATTACCAAAGAATATATCGCATTTTAGATATGTTTAAATAATATTACATTGAAGTTGGAAAGTGCGTCATAATCAATGCAATGTAAACTATTTGTTCTTTTTAGACTATACATGTTTTGCATGTGCACCCGGAATTGTAACCCCCCCCCCCAATGTATAGCACTCCCAATTGTGATACAATTCCTAGTTAAAACATGTTGATACAATTTCCTAAAAAACTACAATTGCTGCAGCTGGAGAACGCAGTGTCCTTATAAGTTAAACTTGCTTGGCTGCCTTAAGTTTAAAAAATGCAACTAACACCACCGCAGTCGATATTTCATAAATTTCGAGTCACTCCGAGTTTTTTTTTTTGTTTTGTACATCAAAAATCTATAGCATACAAATATATGAATACGAGGTATTAATTTGTGCCAAGTTATTATAGAAACTGACTCTCCAAAAGTGCCAGATATTTTAAATTCCATATTTTCTTCCATTCAGTTTACCTGTGAAATGGAAAAAAGCAATCGTCTTGCGTTATTGGATGCTTTGGTTATCATCAACGATGATAATTTCTCACTATAATCTTTCGCCAAATTTTCGGTCTCTCTACCTCCACATAAAAATTCTTGCTATCCGCCTAACCATACATAACCATAAATAAAATCAATATATAAAATCAACAACAAAGAGAATTAAGCGAACATTTATTTGGCTTAGAGAAGCTAGACAGATTAAACCCCCCAAGGGCAGGAGACCGCAGGATTTGCGCCCATTAAACGCCAAGGAGTAAAAAGAGAGAAACTAGACAGGGTTAGAAAAGATAGACAGCACTGATATCGTCAATACATATAAATATGAATTTACGATGAATTACCATTAATTTTATTAGTCATATATTTCATATTGATAAGTAGAATATCCCAGTAATGAAAATTATTTTTAAATATTTTTTAATAATAATATTTATGAAAAAAGTAAGCAAAGTTTAAAAAAATTGAAATTGATATCATGAGTATTTTTTTCCAATCCTCTAAATACTATGAATTTTCAGAATTTTTTTCGAGGTTTATTTCTTTTTCTGGATATATTTCACAAATTTACGAACATATGCTTTTTATGCAATGCATATTTTACAAGAAAACATTTCATGTGATTTTTTGGTAGGTGATTCAAACACTGAGGGTGTATTAACATTTTCGATGCAAAATATTTGTATTTTTTGCATAACTTGCGTGTATAACTTCTTTAAGTGGTTTCATTTCTGTACATTATGTACTACTTTTTGTATACAAAGCTTAATAATCATAGTTTATAATTTTCCTACCAAACAATACATATATTTTAATTAAAAATTGATAAAATTATTAATCTAAATCATACACTAAATTTGAGTCTCTTAAAACTTAAATGTCACACATATTAAATATTAACGCTATTATTAATAACGCAGCAATACAGTTTATAATTCCTTTTTTCCTTACTTTCCTGATATTTTCTTATTCTAACACAGCGCTTCAAATCTTGTGCAAACACATCAAAGTGCAAATCAATATCTCAAGATCAGTTTCTTTAAGAGTATCATGGAAATGCTTTTTTATCCTTTAATATATATTCTGCGATAGTATAGTTTAATCAAATTTCGAAGTATGATTTTATATTTTGAAACGAGTCAAGGGAAGCGTAAAAAAAAGAGGATAAGTCCTTTAATGAGCTCATGTGTCAATTATAAATATATTTAAGTATCTATTTACAGAAATTCTAGGTCCCTGTTTTGAAATACATAACTAATAGAACAATTGAAATTGATGTAGAGACAATTTATTTTTATATCCATAGACTTAATGCATTAATTAAATACCCTTTAAAAATGAAGTTTTATGAATAATATTTTCTACAGTTTTAACCAATTCTTTAAAAATTCAGCAAACAAATGACATATCTTAAAAATTAATTGGTACAACCTATTTTGACTTTTTAACGTATTCCAACACATAGCCTACTAAAGGAACATGTTTTGAAAGAAAACATACATATAAAAACAGAGAACTGTGTTATTTAGGACGAAATGCGGTCAAGCAATATACAAAGCGATAGGCAGGAATATTGTATAGCTCTTCAAAAATACAACGCAGCAGACATAAAGAGTATAGCAGCATTCACTAGCCAAGAATGTTCTAGAAGACATGACAGAGTTTTCTCGCTACGCAGAAGTATAGCCCACAAGGCGGATAATTTGAAACATTTTATAAGTCAGCATGGAAGTCAACCTTCTTGACAGGGAAAATCTACAAAACATTAGGCAGGAGAGCCAGGCAAAACAACACGCTGATGTCCCAAAGTTCTCACAATATGCAGTTAATTGTTGGCCGGAAAAGGGTCGGTGAACTATCTACTAAGAGTGCATCTCCTAAACGTCATCACATTTGCTCAGCTGGCCACACCAAGACACAACTTTTACCACCGGCACATATCTGTATCACCATTGAAGCTCTCACAAACACTACACCTTTTCTCACAAGCAACTGATCTCTCGGTAAGAGCTCCGCAACAGTTGACTGCTTACATACAAGGTTCTTTAATATAAGGTAGGGTTATGGGCCATACAACCAACCAAAAAGTTGTCAACCTGACGCCGGTGGGAGTAACATTTCGTCATTCGTGACGCCACGGACGATTAGAGTTGTTTCCTAAACACAATATGTTTCCCATTTGACCCGGATTGAAGAAATGGATGTATTTCATTTTTTCTACCCGGGTTCAATCCAAAACAGCATGATTCCAGCGACGAGCGAGGGGGTATATATTTGCATAAGTTCCCTTTTGGCTGGATAGGTAGCGAATGGGATCAGCACTCAATAAAGTCGAGGCATAGCATCGAGACTGGAACGATAATTTTCCCTGCTTCCACAGATTAGAATGTATTGTGACATAAGAAAGTTCCCGCAATCAATCGTACAGCCAGGGTTTAGCTCTGGAGGGAAGGGAAACAGTTCTAATACACAAGAAAATTATAAAAAATATACAAGAACTGATCTAATACGCAAGAAAATTATAAAAATATACAAGAACTGATCTTTTTTAAACATATTAGGCCATCGAGGACGACAGGTCACCCCGTTATCTCACTCTTTTCGTTCCGGAACTGCTCTGAATTCCATGGTGTACTTCGCTTTCAATTTTACTTTTTAAAATCAGTTGCAAAAATGCTTTATGGCAAAAAATGAGATTCTTGATAATTATTTTGTAAGAAGCTCCTTTCATGTAAATTCTTGCATAAAAATGAATAAAATCCGTGTAGATTTAAATATTGAGGACATAAATTGTAATGCACAATTTAGACATATATTTTCAGAAAGCGAACAACAGTAACAACACTTTTAGTTTAACATTAATTTTTTTTAGAAAATATGTGTCAGACGTAACTTTTATTGACGTAGGATACGTATAAGTTATCTATGTTCTAACGTCACATCACCTGAATTTCAAACATGAGTGCATTTTCTTTTTTCATATATATTCAGATCCATTTAAAGTCCAGGTATAGAAATCAGTTGTTAAGGTAAATCTGAAATAAAAAGAAGATTGGAGAAACTATAAGGAGCTAATGGATTCTATTGAGTGATTTACTGAAATAGATATAATTTTATGCAATCCTAAATGGACTTCAAAATATTCAAAATATATCAATAGGAAATTATTTAGAAAACATCAACCACTTCGGTGGTACGAAATAGAAATATTCAATCTAGCGGCCTACGTCCTACTACTTTGACAACAGGGATATTTCTCTCATTTTAGATTCAATAGTAGATACGCTATAGCCAATACATAATGATAAATGCGATTAAGCACACAACTTTGATAGAAGGTCTTTTATTACACCTCTTATAAGACGTACAAAATGGAAAAGGGCCAGAGCTCTTTCAAGTGTTAATACGCTCTTCATCAGTGGCAACATGGAAAGTAAAAAGGATCGTTCATATATAGACCAGTAAAGATGACAAATTTGCATAAAAAGAATTAATAAGTGAACATTGGATTATCTAAGGAAAAATACACAAAACACATAAAATAATATTTAACGGATTCAAAAAAGAGAATATCTCAAGAAAAGTACAATTAAACATACTATTTTATTACAGGAATGCAAATTCAGAAAGGATAGTCAAAATCAATCCTCATGAGGATGACGTCAAAGATAACTATGAAGAGACTTGAATTGCATAGAGTCGAGAATGAGTCGGCAAGCATAACACACCGCTCAACAAACAGCTAAATTCGTCGCCAAAATCTCGCCAAGCGTTATGGACGAAGAAATAAGTTATTCTTACAGCAGATAAATGATTATTGGCGTTCAAATACAAAAGTATTACTCAAAGTATCTTTTTTCATAAATGGAACGAGCTAAATCCACGAGAATGTTTCTCAATAGGATTTTTTTTTTTTATTTTATATTACTTTTTGATCATTTTATTGAAAAATGTGCAATATCTCAAGAACTGTTCACGTTAGTGTTTTAAAATTTATGTCAATCATTTTCTAATGAAAAATTACATAAGAAATGTCTATTTGCGTAACTTTAATAGCGACATTGATTTTTTGACGATTTTTTCAAAATTTCACGCGAAAATTTAGGGAGGTTCTGAACATTCGATTGCGTATAAAAACAATAGGCTTCTAGTGTTTACGGATTGTGATTTTTGTACCAAATGTTCGAATCGGTCCATTCGTTCGTCAGTTATCGTCTCACTGACACACACACACACACACACACACACACACACATACACACTTTCACACACACACACACACACACATACACACAGACATTACTTCAAAAATATTTGATTCGTGATCAGGGATGCTTGAAACGTGCTTTCCCGTCGAAAACTCGAATTCGAATTTTCGACCCCGTCACAATGCTTTCCTTATACATTATGTATATATGGAAAGTAAAAAGGGATTCAAAAAGGAGAATATTACGGGGGTTATTACAACGCATTAAAAGGAAAGTTTTTTCAAACATAGGCAGAAAATTATCATTAACATCATAATGAACACGGGCCGTAGATAGCCGCCTTTCTACAAATTTACTCATTGCATTTATGCAAATTTGTCATCTTTACTGTTTTATATATGAACGATCCTTTTTACTTTCCATGTAGCTACTGATGAAGAGCGCATTAAAGCTCGAAAGCGCTCTGACCTTTTTCCATTTTGTACGTCTTATAAGAAGTGTAATAAAAAACCTTCTATCAAAGTTGTGTGCTTAATCTTATTTATTTGAAATCAGACGTGATACCAACTTATTTACAATACATAATGCTAGATAATAACCATACACAAGTGAATTTTAACACATAAATTTAAAATAGATACAGTTTATGGGTAAAATTACAGTTCAGCGGCTGTCTATCAATATGTCTTTATACTGCAAGCTTATTATTGGATCATAATAGCAAAACTGTGTTTTATGCGTTTCATGTGATAGGTGGTCGAGATGTTTCAAGGGTGTCTGAGTCAAATCAACCAGGGGCGATTGTATTTCGCCCAACATAGCCATTTTGTTGGCTTTTCTGGTGCTACTTTGTCTTTTATCCTGAATAAAGAAATTAATTCTTCTTTCAAAACCTATTGAGATTTTTAAACTCATTATGCGGTTAATAACCAAATATCCTATTTCTAGTTAAAGGAGTTACTTACAGTGACAGATGGTCTTCAAAATAGTTGCAAATAATTTTAAAATTTAAAAAGGAACTTGGCTTTTTTTTAGAACAAAACTGTTAACTAAATCGTCTGTTGATAAATCGAATCTACTCTCTTGAATAAGGGGTTCGTTTAAATTTCGACACCGGTTGATACAATTAATTCAATCCTCTTTAATTACACAAATGTTATTCTATTGAGTTACTATTACTTTTCGTAGACGATGCATTTCGGTGATAACAGCAGGATAATTCACATCATAATGTCTTCAAAATGGTTGCAAGATATTTTTGAAATTCAAAATGATCATACCTCTACAAAGGAACAAAACAGTTACACCAACATCGCCCATTTCGCCTTTTGAACTTCGGGTCTGTTATTTCTTTCGCACTGACGATGGGATCCAGCATATCCTCGAAACAGCTGCACGCTGCATTATTATCTTATTTGTGCTTAAATTGCTCAAGTTTTCCTTATGATTCACATATTTTCTGCATATTTGGGATATTTCTATTCAATAATTGAAGACATTTATATTTTATCCTTGTATATGAATAAATTTCTGAAAGAAATTAATCAAATATGAATCAAAGCAGATGTGAAGATAAGAAAATATAATATGAATAAATGAGAAAGTCTACTTTTTATTACTGCTATAAATAATCTTGTATGAAAAATTCATGCAGAGAATAGTAGACATAATAGTAGTCATTTTTATGTGCTCGGAAACATTGTATATAAGAATGTAAACAAAAATGTGAAACAACAATTTATTTATCTTACGTACATAAGTTTTTGCAAATGGTTTATATGTTGAAAACAATTTATGCTTGTCTTCTCGTGCAAATAACTAATATATAATAAGGTATGTTTAATTTGACTCTTTTAAAGGTGTTTGATGTTAGTCCGAAACAGTATTAACCCTTTTACAGGTAAAGTTTTTTCTACAGTGTTTTTTTTTAACACTGATATTTTAAAGAGTCTTACGGTTTCTTGTTCATTATTTAATTAATCAAATACAAATGTTTACTTCCGAGTTTAAATAAAAAATGTCAAACATTTAGAGAATAGGGGAGAAAGAAAGATACTTTAGATAATGAATGCAATGAAAATTTAAATAAAAGCCTGAGTTCTAAAATACTATTTATTAATTCATTTTTTATTCAGTATTCTGGCTTTTTTTAAAATGCAATATTTTGTCTGATTAAAGTACATGTCTCATTTTACCATTACTGGGTAAAATTCCGTTAATAGTCAATCATATTACAGTATACACTGTTTCTTGTCCCTCTATAGACATAAATTTTTTGTCAGGTACAATTGTAAAAGAAAAGATTCATTTCCCAACTGTGATAGAATTAAAATTTGAGGTTTGGGCGGGAAGTAAACCGTAGGGTACCTGAAAACTTTTTAGGTTAGATGAGATTGATACGTGCGTATGTGCATTTTAGTGAGGTGTATGTGCAATAGCTAAATATTGAATGCGTGTATAGTTATGCAAATTTTTCTGTAGATGAATTATGCTTAACATATTCTGAAGGTATATAAAATATTTCATAACAACTTAGCTTATAAATTACTCAAAATATTTCATGAAATTATTTAACGATAATAATTCTTAGAGCACCGGTCATAACATACACTGTAAAAATATGCACTCTGCAGTTCCGTAAGATGAAAAGACACACTGCTCTGTAGAAGCAGAATGCAACCAAACCCATGTTTTGCCAATGGTTGATCCTCTTATATTGAACTAAGATCGATAATTTTGATACTATTCTTTTTACACATGATACAGCTTATTCAATTGGAAAATACATTTTAGAGTCAATTAAAATCCCATACGGGCATGTATACGGTCAAAGACCAATTTTGCACTAATGGTACGTCTTCTGGCCTTAAGACCCATACATGCTGGTTTTAAATCCCAAGTATGGATGGAGAGACGCATGTCTGCATAAATATTCGTAGTACTTTGGAATCTATTTTAGACTGTAGATACCGATAAAATCATCCCTGATGCACATATAATAAAGCGACAGAAGAATCTTCCCCAGTCAAAAGTGTGAAATGTTGAAAAATACTGTCATATCAAATGTTTTATTTAACATGAGAATTTTATGCTTGCAATAGAGCAGCTGGATTTCTTCATTCTACTGAACAACTGTGTATATAGTAGTTTAATATACACGATAATAACAACGGGATGAAAATTTGGTACTTTTGTTGTCTTCTCAATTGTTAGTACAGGCTGCTGTATTGACACATGGACTTTATTTGATTGCGTAAGCCAGTATATTTAAACTCACTATATTTAAATGCTTTTATGTGTTTCATTGTCCTCTCTCGTTTTAATATTGAATATTGCTTGTTCCCCGTCGATTGAAGTATTTTAAATGATGTAAACGTTGAATACAGAACATTACTCTGTATTGTAATATATATCTCAATTACTAATTAACTGGAAGGTATGCCCATCATATGTCGGAATTAAAAATTTGCAAAGCATTGCCCCCTATTTAGCGCCATTTTTATCAGTTTGGTGACATTTTTATCAATTTGGCGACATTTTCGTCAATCCGAAAATATTTTAAAATGTCGTTTCAAGTTTGCGACATCCCGCCAAAATTTTCGCTAAGCATAATGGACGGACGAAGAAATGGGTTATTCATATAGTCGTTTGTTATGTTCTTTACAAGATATTGAATTTTTATCTATTAGTCGTCATTTTCATTGATTTAGCGTCAATTTTATCGATTTGGCGACATTTTTATCAATTTGGTGACATTTTCGTCAATTTGGCAGCATCTAAAAAATCTTACTACGTTGGCGATATTCCGCCAATTTCAACTCCAAAAAACACGTTTGGCAACATATTGTACGAGCGTTACTTTGAAATAGATAAACGGACAGATATATCAAAGTTTTTATATTAGTAACTTTATTTGCGCAATATTTTACATTTTGATTTCCATTTAAATGTTAGAAATATATCTAAATATTACATTTTTCGTATAGCAGCAATTGAACAAATTCATTTTATTGTTATCTCGTCAGATATTGTCTTTCAAACACAATATGCTTTACAAATTTACAAAGAAATTATAAAAAAATGAAACCTGTAGTCTAAATTAAATGTAAAATGTACAATGTAATATATAGGTCATATCATTTAATTTTATATATAGATTTTAGTAATTTTGTGTGTATTACTAGTCCAGATTGCAGCCATGGAAAATTAATTGGTGTGTGGCACACAAGGAAATTAATTGTAATGTGGCTCAACTGCATTTTCTCATACCGGAATCCATTTTTAGTAGCTTTATTTTTTTTTTCAAAATTTACAAGACAATTGTTGACACATCGGTATCATGGATCCAAGTGATTACAATTATAGTGTGTTACCCTTCACATTAAAAGGCTTTAAAAAACTCTTTCAATTGATTCTAGACAATATGCCCTCGGAGGGGGGGGCGGATAACTAGCAGCGGAGGGGGAGATAATGACGTTACGAACACATAAATTGTATCCCGGCTATTTTTCACAACAATGATTGAAATTATAAGGTCTCGTTCAACAAAAATCGAAACTATAAAGATCATTAAGCCAGCCATAAATAAACCCTTTTATGGACGCGATTATGTCAAATTGTATCCTATGCTACTATCTTAAAAAAATATATAATTTCAAATAAATTTCGAAATTTTTGCTCGAATTTAAAAAAAGAACTCTATCTAATTCTAGATTTTTTAATAATAAAGCCTTATATAATGTTTTGTGAAAATCCATTAATATTTGGGGCCGCTATCGTATACACAAAAAATCTGCCACAGTCATACATACAGCCAGACAGTCAGACTGACAGATAGACGGACAGACAGACGGGCATCACTCCAAAAATAGTCAAAACCTGTTCGGGAGGACTTAACACATATTTTGACATCAAAATCTGGAAATCGACAATTTTCGTGAAAATAATGCTTTCTCAATACTACCTATGAGAAAGTAAAAATTTCCATAAATAATATATAAATTTATTAACACAATTGATTAGATATGCTGACGATCCATTCCCTAAATATTAAGGATTTCACTTTTAATATTAACGGTAATATTAAGGATTCGCGTTTTAAATGATATTCCAGAGGCATTAAGAAGATTTCCATGACATTTGCTATTCTAATTTTAATCGGCTTCCACAAAAAACCTACGCATTGCCTGTGAGATGAATACATAAGAGCACTCAAATTTATTTTATTTCTATTTCTAAACAATAAAATAAATAGTAATTCGATAATAATAGTAATTAAATAGTAATATTTCAAATGTCAAAGCTTGCTAGTTTGCAAAGTATTTTTGGCACATCGATTTCTAAGAAATTATTAGATTTTACTCTTTGTTCTCATACATTCATATCCCACATATTTTAGGTTCACTTTATGATAAAGTAGCCGTTTTAACCTAGACTTCGGGAGGAATATTTAATGGTCAGTAAATATGATACCTATAAACTTGATAAATGTTCTGAATATCAAAATCCGTTTCAAGTTTCAGCATAAAAATGGCGCACATTTTATATTTTAATTCAAATTCAAATTGGGTAAGTAAAACTATATTATATCTGCGATCACTATATTCTATTTTAGATTTTTAATCGTTTTAAGCTACAAAGCAATTTATTATAGCATTACTTTTTGATAATTTACTTTGAAGAATAGCCAACAAACAGCATTTCAAACATAACTCGCTTATCATAGTTATTGCAATAGAATTAAAAACTCTAAATAAATTCTTAAAAGATAATAAAAAATCGTCTACTACAACTATAAATTAAAATATATCAAGAGTTGTTGATTGTACAGCAATATGGTTAATTAAGAAAATTTAACATATTATTTTCTATGCATGTTAATATGAAAACGGGTCTTGTCTAGCCGTAGACTTGTAACTAAAAGACCGTTCGAACAAAAATTGTGGCATTCATAAAATTTCAAACAAAATTACAAGATTTTAAAATTTTATAATTACTTATAGATTAAGTTTCACGTGTATGCAATGTTTGAAGAATCTAAAACGTGGAATTATTTACTGGCTTCCATGTACGGGTTTTGTTCTTTGCGGATGCCAATGATTTACATCTTTGCAGTGACTTGCATCTTTGTAATTGACATGTTTCTT
Organism: Amaurobius ferox; assembly: GCA_951213105.1. Taxonomy (NCBI): domain Eukaryota; kingdom Metazoa; phylum Arthropoda; class Arachnida; order Araneae; family Amaurobiidae; genus Amaurobius; species Amaurobius ferox. Next base: position 122,939,683 of record OX578137.1, read on the forward strand.
TTATTTGAATTTGCTGCCAATTTCCAGTTTCTAACTTATTCAATTTTCCACTGATGGTACTGCAATCATATTAATGCGATCGTGTATGATTACTTTGGCCTAACACGTGCACTAATGGGCCTTTCCTTACAAAGTTATTTGGTCTTTAAGAATTTTCCAAGGATTCATGCATAACGTAGAAGCACCTAATATTCTGAATAATACCTGTTAAATACCTGTAATCTACAATACCATGGCTAAATTAGCTAATCTAACTAAAAATTAAAAATCTATAAAATCCAAATATCTATTTAATAGAAATGTCTATCTTCGAGACATTTCATCGGATTCGACTGAAATGTACACGGAATGCTTAAAATAATGAAATTATTGTATCTTAAAGAAATCTAAACCCCATCTTTAATATTCAGCAATTTAGAATTTTTGTAACTTTTCATGGATCAATACAAGTTAATAAAGCATCTTGTATCTTTGCTTATTTCTAGAAGTATCTAATACATTGCATCTAGATACAATTTTTTAAAGTAGTTGTATCGAGTACTGACGATACTTTTGAAAAGTATCTTGTATTTTTCACTTTTTCTAAAAGTATCTACCATATTTTATCTAGATGCAGTTTCACAAAGTGTCTTGTAACGAGTATCGGCGATATTTTATAAAGATATCTTCCATAGCAACGATTTATTTATCTACTTTATGTCAACCATGTGTGGAAAATATAAATAATTCTACTCTGGTATACATTCTACTTTGGTCATCTACACTGGTATAAATAGGCATAAACACACAATCCGAAGAAAATTCATTTTATTTTCCTAATGGCACAAACCACGAAAGAAAACATTGATACGATTGTTTTCCATTCCCTTCTTGGTATAGCTAACGAAGTTACTTGAACAATCCGGAAATGAAATTAATCCAAGCGAATTTCTGTTCTATCAATTTGGATTTATTTCCATGTAAAAATCAAAGGATTTATTTTATTCTCTCGATTAAAACGATGTTTCTCTATAAATGGAAAACAAATGATAAATTAACTATCTAGAGACATAAAATTCGAAGAAAATTATTAAATGATCATTTGGATAAATTTTAATTCACATTTACAATCCAATTATTCAGTTTCTTTGTAGTGTGTTTTCTGAACATTAAATTTTACTTAAATTTGCTTTAATAAAATTACTTTTAATTAATTAAATTCATTTTAATTCATTTTAATGAAATTTGCCATAACCAACATTGATTGTCGAGTATTTTGAGCTCTACAGAGTTACGTAACTATGAATTTTATTGACGACTGTTCTCGGCTTAGTTGTAAAAATTTCTATATTATGAAAATGTTATTTCTTTTCTGAATTTTAATAGGGGAAGTAATTTGTTTATTGTTAAGTGTCGGGTTATCAGAGTCCATGAAGTTGAGAAAATATTTTCACCCTGGATGTACGAAATTCTATACGATAAGAAAACATTCATATTTTTATTTAAATAACTGCATTGCTTTTAACTACATTGCTTTTTAAAAGCTTTCTATTAATTTATCATTATCGTGTGTGACCGACTTTCTATCTAACTGACTGTCTGTTTCAACTTCTTTGATGACAATTTTAGCATAATTTCCTATGTTCCTGAAATTTGGTGCACAGTTTAGTCTAAGAAAGCAAATTTATCTATTAAAATTTGGAGTATTCTCGAAAGGAGAGGAAATGTATTTTTATGCAAAATGGCATCCCATTTTCGTAAGATAGTTAAAATGAGTCTAATATTCAGCTTTGCATTTATATATGTATATATATATATATATATATATATATATATTGTCATTAAAGATTTATATAAAGTTATTATCTCTCTTTATCATGACTATCTATCTTCCAATAAAGTTGCATTCAACGTCAAAAACTTTCCTATGCTTTTGCACTTTGTGTTATACAACAATTATATTATCCAAGGTGATAACATTTATTTACAAACATCTGGTGTACCACAAGGTGGCTGTAGTAGTAGTATACTCGCTAACTTATATCTTTATTATTATGAATGTCATTTTAACTCTAATTCATATATTCTATATAGTTATGTTGACGACTTAATTTGTATTGTCATTGATGATTCCTATCCAATTAATATTGATTTTTACCCATCTAACCTAGGATTAATTCCTAATGAGCCTAGCCAAACAAGTCAATCAGTAATAGTCAAACTGTAATAAACAATACAGTAATAGTCAAACTGTAAATTTTTTAGACCTAAATTTAGATATCCTCAATAATCATGTAATCATCAATCTATATGATAAAAAAGATTCTTACAACTTCACTATCATTAATCTGCTATCATACCAATCTTGTAATTCTATTCAATTGCTTAGAAACATCATTTTAAACCAGCTCTTTCGAATACATCGACTTTCTGATCCTCTGTTTCACTTTCTCCACATCAATAATCTTAAACGCATTTGTCAAAATTACCAATATCAGGAAATATTTGTAAATAATATTATTAATAATTTCAAATATACCACGTAAAAATTTTACACATACATTATTTATCTTTGATTGGATAACTCAATTTTGAGAATTCACCCATTCTTATCACCTAACTTACCACTTGGCCTGAGTCTAATACTGTTTACTATTTTCGAATGACTATTTTCCACTTGTCCTGAGTCCTATACTGATTACTATTTTTGAAAGTCTCCATTCATAATATGTATCGTTCAAATGTATTCATTCAGGTGCCCTCTCGCATTGACGAAGTGAGGTGAAATGCTCAGTCGCTTGTTCAACTTACTCGTGGTAACAATGCTTGTGAGTTCCTATTTCTGTACGAGGAGGTATTATTTCTCTGATTTGTAATTCAATTGATTTATTTTTCTCCTTCCACTAGCCAATAGACAGTTCCAATGGTGTCTATAGTTAAATACTATCGCCATTGTCAGCAACTGGCTATTCTATCGGTTTTAATTCGAATTGTATGGCTGTCCTGATGAGAATGCAATTTCGAACTAACCGCCATTTTTTGTGTAGTTTCAATTGATTGTTCTCTATGTCTTAATATTTTGTCTTGAGCTAATTATTATTGCCTTTTCTCATGTTTGCCGTGTTTTCATTTTAATATATTTATATTATTTTAATTGTGAATTTTGTATCCTAATATTCTTCTCATCCCCCTTTCCATTTTAGTGATATGTTACCTTCTATCTTTATCCTTAGTCTTGTTCTATAGTTACTCATTTGTAACAGATATGCTAGAGATGGGTTTTTTTGTGCATACAGTAGTTTATGCATAATTTTCGATTAAAATCTTTCAATTTATATATATATATATATATATATATATATATATATATTCCGCCAATTGCCGGATTATTGAATTATTTTTAAAAAATCGTGCTTTTTCGTAAAATTAAAAAAATGTTTTTAGAGTTCTCATTTTTCTATTTTTCATATATTTCTTATGATTTGCCTGTATTCCAGCAGCTCATAGCGAGTTATGAATAAAAGCTTTTATCTCCAACATGAAATTTTTACTTGTTATGGCGTTTTCATTTTTATTTATACTATTTTCAAAAAAACTAAAATCTCTCCTTTTTCTGCATAAATTTTGAAAATCCTTCTGCTCTGTTTGCTATGGAAGTTTCTATTAATACTATGCACTTGTCTACTTGTCTCAGATATAACTCTTATGAAGTTCGTTTCTACGACTTCACAAACATTGGACTCACATCTGAACACGGACACGTTTATCAATAATATGAACATTCTCAAGATTACATTTATTAGTCTTTTTTCCCATGATTAAAATTCCACATCGAATAAAATAAGCCTACAGAGTCTATAGTGATAGACACACTAGTAAATATAATACATTCTAAAATTTGCGAAATCAAGCTCACAGGATGTGGCATTATTTTATAATATTTACACATATAGTAATGGCCACACAACAGATTGTACATTGGATTTGGTTTTAATTTAATTACTACTAATTTCAATCAAAACTTTCCATGGACCAAATAACGTCTGGCCACTAAATTTGACATCTACATACTTTATAAAAGTTATGAGTATCAAAATTTCTTTCAAAATATGATACAAAAATTCACAGATTTTATACATCTTTTAACATGCAAATTGCAGTATGTAAAACAATATTTTATCTTCGATCACAGTATATTGTCATTATTTCAACGTTTTGATACATTTTAATCTTAAGATTAATAAAATACAAAAACTATAATACTAAACTTATTTCTTTAAAAGATCGTTTGAATCATAAATCTAGTTTCCCGTACCATCCTAGGATTTTCCGTGCCTTTATCATCCTCAGTTCTGCTCTGAATTTGGTTTCAGGCCTGCTCACTCTAATGTTCTTCTTTATTTAACCGGATTCGGTCTGATAAGCTGGGTGATAAGGATGACTTTAAAAGCTTTGCTGGGGTGTATGTGGTTCCCCTGTTATCCATCGCTGGTAATTTTAAATTTTTTATTGGCAGTACTAAACGTACTATTGGTATCCGTTTAGCAGAACATGAATGGGATGCCAAAGGTGATAAACTTTCTACGGCCCTTGCTCATTTTGTTGTTAAAGAAAATTTCCGGCCCATTTTTGAAAGAACTTTCCTGCTTATGCGTTGTAATAACCCTCGTAATATTCTCCTTTTTGAGTCCCTCTTTATTTATGTTTACCGCGAGTCGATTTGTAATTTTGACCCCGTTCAGATTTTAAGTTATGCTTGGCGACTCATTCTCGACTCCATGCAATTCAAGTCTCTTCATAATTATCTTTGACGTCATCCTCTCGGGGATTGGACCTGATTGCCCCCATTTTTTAAAATGTTTTGAATTTGAAAATTCTGTAATGAAATTGTAAATTTTTACTGTTCTTTTCGTGATTTATGCTCGATTTTTTGCAAAATGTTTTGCATTTTTGGATTCTCCTTAGATAAACGTAAGTTTATTGATAATTGTAATTATGCAAATTTGTCACCTTTTCTGGTCTATATATGAACATGCATGAACATTCCTATTTCCATGTAGCCACTGATGAAGAGCGTATTTACGCTCGAAAGCGCTCTGGCCTTTTAATGTTTTGTACGTCAAGTGAAATAAAGACCTTCTATTACAGTTGTGATCTTGTTGTGTCTGCTGGTTAGGATTATTAATTTGTAAAAAACATTTTTCTTGTACTTCCGGCAAACATAACAGTACACCGATATGAACTATTATTTCATTTTTGACTTCATCCGCCCATTATAAGTACTTAGAATAACCATGCATTTTAGAGGAGGGTTACAGTTTTCCCTATACCTCTGTGGTGTCAAGTTTTGTCTGATTTGTCACAAATACAGTTTGGTCAGAAGAATATCTTGTAGACGATTTTGCTATTTGAAACATAACTCCGTTACTGTACTTATGAAATAAAATATACAAATTAAATGAATTATAAAAAGTAAAATAGCATCTGTTATAAATATACTCTATCTCAAGGTGGTTGGATTTATACAAAATAAGTCATTGGCAAAGTTTAGGATATATTCTTTTTACGCATTTTGAACAAACGAATTTTGTGTATCTGTCCGTTTTAGACTTACAGCTGATAGAATGTTGAAACAAAAAACTTCCGAACAAAATTCCTATATTTCAGATTACTTATGCGCCAAATCCCATGTGTGTATATAGTTTCAAGTTTCTATATTTAACAGTTTAGGATGTGCAATTTAACACATAGTCAGTCTGTAATGTTTTTTTATGTAAATATATTTTAAAATAATGTTTATTTCAATGTTTTAATACGAAATAATAATGTTTGTATACAAAATTTTTAATGATGTTTTTTAATATAAATAAATGGTTTTCTTTAATTTAAAATAATGTTCTTTTTTTTAATAATTGTCGGAAAACCTGATATCTTTGAATGTTTAAAAGCACATCGATTATATAATTTGCCTTCAGTTTATTTGATTTTCACATTTTGTTTCGAGCAAACTGAGCTAATACTTTGGCATATACCCTTAAATAGAATAATGAGATTTAGAATTACTTCCAGCTTTGCTGCTTCCTCCGGATGTTATAGGAAAGCAATGCACTTTGTATTTTTATTCGATAACACCAGCGCTATCATTCTTATGTTCGTGATATTTTAGGACTTGATATCAGCGACAAAATATACATAATAGGTGTTTGAGTGTAGATGTTTTTATCAGTAACGAATATCCATTGCTTCAAATTAGATTTGTTTATTCTCCATATATCATTTATATTCTATTGATGGTCCATCATATAATTTTCACAAATAGTATAAATAGCAAAACTACATCCTTAATAACATTATCATAAAATATAGTAATCAATGAACAATTATTGCTTTTTTATGATTATTTCACACAAATGGCGAATGAACTTGGCAATTTAAATGAAAATTTTGAAGATATTTCAAATTATTAACGCATAAGTATCAATATGTTAAGGAAAACTTGAACAACGGAATTAAGCACAAATAATGAATAATTTAGCAAAAGTTGTTACGTTGTATCCAGTTCTTCACAGCAAGATAAACCAACAAATATGGAATCAGAGGGCGAAATGGGCAGACATGGAAGAAACAAAGGCGTAAATAATTCCCAAGTGGTGAATTCGGAGTCCATCTTATAAAGTCAATCAGAAAGCGTAATGCAGAAGCCCAGCCTATGTAAATTACGAAGCCCAGCCTATGTAAATTACGAAGCCCAGCCTATGTAAATTACGAAGCCCAATTAAACTGAATAATAGAGCCCAGCCTATTTATATAATGAAAGCCACCCTACCTATTTGAATAATGTAGCCCAGCCGTCCTATTTGAAATATGAAGTCCTGACAGCCTATTTGAATAATGAAGCCAACCAATCAATTTGAAGAATAAGGCCCAACCAACAAATTTTATTATGTACCCCATCCAACCTGAATAATAAAACACACACAATGAAAATAATGAAGCCCAACCAATCTGAATAATGCAGCTCAGCCAATTCAACAAATGAAGCCCAGTCAATCGGAATAATTAAACCCTCCCTATATGAATGAATAATGATGAGCAGCCACTCTAAACAATAACGCCCAGCCTATTTAAATAATAAAGCTCCGGCTATTTAAAAATGAAGCCCAACCAGAAATTTTGAAGAATAAGGCCCAACCAACGAATTTGATTATTGTATCCCATTCAACCTGAATAATAAAACACACACAATGTGAATAATGAAGGCCAGCCAATCTGAATAATGAAGCTCAGCCAATTTGACAAATGAAGCCCTGTCAATCGGAATAATTAAACCCCCCTATATGAATGAATAATGATGACCAGCCACGCTAAACAATGACGCCCAGCCTATTTGAATAATAAAGTCCAGGCTATTTAAAAAATGAAGCCAAGCCAGCAATTTTGAATAATGTATCCCAGGCAATTTGAATAATGAAGCACAAACAATTTGAATATTGAAGCCAGTGTGACTTATGAAGCACCTCCTATTTCAGTAACAAAGCCCAGTCAATCTCAATAATATAACCCAACCTATATGAATAATGAAGACCATCCAATCTAAACAATGAATCCTAGTCTATTGGAATAATAAAGCCAAGGCTATTTGAATAATGAAGCGCAGCCAATCTAAATAATGAAGCTAAGATAATTTTAATAAAGAAATACAGGCAATCTGACTAATGAAACCTAGCCAATCTAAAATATATAACAAACGTACAAGATTGAAATGCCCCAAAATACAGCACAAATATCCAAATAAGATTAAATGCGACCTAACAAGACGAAAACAAGTTTGAGCGACATTCAACAGTATCAAAAGCTCGGAAATAAGAGAAAATAAGATAAACATAACGGAAAAGAAAAAAATTACAGGGCGCCCCACCAGATAGGGGATAAAAGGAAATTCTGGACAAGCCATTAAACACATTATTAGATTTTTTCTGAATATGAAAGGAATAAAATAGTCAATACCAGAGCTTGCAAGATTGAATTTTTCTGAATATAAAAAGAATAAAATATTCTATACCAGAACTATCAAACTTGCATTTTTATATAATCTTTCTGGAAAAATCAAAGTCTTCAAAGTTGAAGTATTTTTGAGCAAATGAAGTAATATTAAATTTCGGTTTTTGACACAGTTTTCCTGTTCTTTAATTCGAATAAAGCAAGTTTAATATGGTTAACGTTAGACCACACTGGAAAGAAATACTGTAAATTTTCAAATATAAGAAATTTCTATAAGATTCTTAAGATTGAAAAGCCTAAATTTATTAATTGATGTTTTCCGAATTTAAGGATCTTAGAGAGATTTCTCATAGATAGGACATTTACTATATTTCTGTCCATTGCGGTATTTCTTATATTGACTAAAGTAAAATAGCGTATAGCGAAGGTGCGATGTTGTAGGGCATTTCTCACAAAGACAATCATAAAATATAACTTTGTTTACAGTAACATAACTAAAAGAGCTATATTATAACGTGCGTACATCGTAGTCATCCCAGATTCAAATGATCAATGAATGAATACTGAAAATGTTCTGAGCTGGCTTTTATGAACCGGGGCAGAGGTGATGCGCATGCGTAACATGTAAATATCAGAGATTCTCTGTGTAAAACAAGAAAGAAAATTTTTATGCTAATCGCATTTATGCTAATCGGATTGCTCTGAAGGAGTGCCGCCATGGTACACCCCCTCATCGTAAAGAAACACGGATACTAAATCGAACTTATCTTCCATACCTGGTCACTGTAGAAGTAGTGGTTGAAGATGATGATTGGTTCCGATGAAACCGGTGAAGAGGTTTCGAGGTTTCTCTGCAGTGCTGCCACAGCAGTATTAAGGAACATGAAAACTATGTCAAACAAAAAACAACCAATCAAACAAAATTTAATTGCTCAACATTGCTCTAATTTTGTCCACAGTTTTGAATTTTCTTCTGCAATTATACGATCTATGATATTGTCTCTTTTAAGCTTTCCATACTTCTTTTCTGATAATTTGGAAAATTCTGGGAATTGAGTTAATGACTTGTCCAACACTCCTTTAATTTTAACAGTTTACCTGGATGCCCTATAATTTTATCAATTTTTTTGTTGTAGTTATTATATTTTAGTCGTTCGTATAATCCTTTTGGCAGATGTTTCAATAAAGTTAGTTTAAGTTGAGACTTGTTGGGACTTGTTTCAATATCATACACGTATTGGGACATTTCTGTTGGTTTTGGGGAGATTTCAATCTTGTGTAATAATTTTGTTTTTCGAATTTTCTATTCTTTATATTCTGAGTGGCTCTCTTCGGTGGACTCTTAATTCATGACTTTTGAATATATATTCCCTTATTTCTTCTATTTATAGCAATTTAATTTTTTTTCACTATGGGTTAGTTTCTCTGTCTTGCACTGAAGATAGGGATCCAACAAATCCTCGAAACTTATGTATCCTTCATTGTTAAATAATTTGTTCTTAATTAGGTTGTTTAAGTTTTCTTTATTCTTTGCGGAAACGGTGTTACCCTCTGATATCAATATGTTATGTTTTAATTAATTTAAAATATAGAATACAATGATTTATAATTTATTTAAAATATATCAAGAAGCATATGCAAAATGTTTTAAATATATCACCCGATATTATATTACATATGGTTAGGACATAGATTTATATTACATATGGTTTATAGGTTTAGTTGCATCATAGTGTTCATACAAATATATCATACAAATATCATAGTGGTCATGCAATTTAATTTTTTGATCTTCTTTGCTTAAATAATTATTTAAAAAATTTAAGTAACATTTCGTAAAAAATTTAATTTTTCAACTTGTCAGAGGGTCTGTCATGCTAAATATTAAGATGCATTAGGCTGCTGTGTGTTTACATATAGTACAATTTTACTACCATTTAAATCCATAGTTTAGTTATTCAACAGTTCCATTAATGTATAAACTAGACTGCATCCATTAGTCCCGATATTGTTATTATTTCCAATAGAAAATAATGGTATGGAAATATTAAAATTTGATAATTTGTGTTCTACTTATGCAAATCGAAAACATCTGTCTTATGCTTGGTTATTATTCACTTGTACTAACGAGCAATGATAAGACATATCAATGAGTACAATTACTTTGTGCGAAGTCTAAGAATATTATTATGTTATTTGTGCTTCTATACTCTGCACAATTTTTTCTTATTAAAAACATATTTTTTTTATTTTACTTCTGTAAGTAAACAAACGCAAGTAGATTATTTTTAATTTTGTACTCACATTATAATATTTTGTAATGATATTCACCCAATCTTGATTTATTATGCCTTCCCTCCTCCACATAAATAGACGAACATATTTCTAATAGTGTTCGAAAGGTTATCAGGAGCCTTTACAACACGAGTATCCGTAAAATTAACAGCCCAGAAAACTTTCTAACAAAAGCCTCTTTTCTATACAGTAATATGATAAAGTAAAATATAATATTTATAGAATCTTAAGACATTCATGTACAATATTACCCAAATCAACTAAGTGTCAAATAATCGTTTAGAAACTGCTGTAATAATAAACTGAACTAAAAATTCGTGAATTACAACATATATGCAAAAAGAAACGTCTCATGTTTCTTACGCAACTATTTTAGTAGATTTTCCCATTATTCAATTGGTTCTATTCGTTCTGGTATCCATTCTTTTATCACCATTTTTCTGATTCCTTTATTCTGTGGTTTTGTCTCCTCGTAGTTTCCCGTTAGTCGTTTCTTGCCTCCTTGCACATCTTCATGCGTCGTCGGTTACGTTACTGTTTTAGTCGATTTTCTCAGTATTCAGTTGGTTATATTCGTTCTAACATCTGTTCTTTTACCGCCTTTTATCTGCTTTCTTTATTATGTGTTTTCGTGTGCTCGTAATTTCCCGTTAGTTGTTGTTTGCCTCCTTACACATCTTCATGCGTCGTCGGTTACAACACTGTTTTAGTCGATTTTCTCAGTATTCAGTTGGTTCTATTCTTTCTAACATCTGTTCTTTTACCACCTTTTATCTGATTTCTTTATTATGTGGTTTCGTGTGCTCGTAATTTTCCGTTAGTCGTTTTTTGCCCCCTTCCACATCTTCCCACGGCGTTGGTTACTTTAATGTTTTAGTCGAGTTTCTCAGTATGCAGTTAGTTCTATTCGTTCTAACAGCCGTTCTTTTATCACCTTTTTTCTGCTTTCTTTATTCTGTGGTTTTGTGTGCTCGTCGTTTTTCATTTGTCGTTTTCTGCCCCCTTTCACATCTTCCCGCGACGTTGGTTACGTCACTCTTTTGTCGATTTTCTCAGTATTCAGTTGGTTCTATTCTTTCTAACATCTGTTCTTTTACCACCTTTTATCTGATTTCTTTATTATGTGGTTTCGTGTGCTCGTAATTTTCCGTTAGTCGTTTTTTGCCCCCTTCCGCATCTTCCCACGGCGTTGGTTACTTTAATGTTTTAGTCGAGTTTCTCAGTATGCAGTTAGTTCTATTCGTTCTAACATCCGTTCTTTTATCACCTTTTTTCTGCTTTCTTTATTCTGTGGTTTTGTGTGCTCGTCGTTTTTCATTTGTCGTTTTCTGCCCCCTTTCACATCTTCCCGCGACGTTGGTTACGTCACTCTTTTGTCGATTTTCTCAGTATTCAGTTGGTTCTATTCTTTCTAACATCTGTTCTTTTACCACCTTTTATCTGATTTCTTTATTATGTGGTTTCGTGTGCTCGTAATTTTCCGTTAGTCGTTTTTTGCCCCCTTCCGCATCTTCCCACGGCGTTGGTTACTTTAATGTTTTAGTCGAGTTTCTCAGTATGCAGTTAGTTCTATTCGTTCTAACATCCGTTCTTTTATCACCTTTTTTCGGCTTTCTTTATTCTGTGGTTTTGTGTGCTCGTAGTTTTTCATTTGTCGTTTTCTGCCCCCTTTCACATCTTCCCGCGACGTTGGTTACGTCACTCTTTTGTCGATTTTCTCAGTATTCAGTTGGTTCTATTCTTTCTAACATCTGTTCTTTTACCACCTTTTATCTGATTTCTTTATTATGTGGTTTCGTGTGCTCGTAATTTTCCGTTAGTCGTTTTTTGCCCCCTTCCGCATCTTCCCACGGCGTTGGTTACTTTAATGTTTTAGTCAAGTTTCTCAGTATGCAGTTAGTTCTATTCGTTCTAACATCCGTTCTTTTATCACCTTTTTTCTGCTTTCTTTATTCTGTGGTTTTGTGTGCTCGTAGTTTTTCATTTGTCGTTTTCTGCCCCCTTTCACATCTTCCCGCGACGTTGGTTACGTCACTCTTTTGTCGATTTCCTCAGTATTCAGTTGGTTCTATTCTTTCTAACATCTGTTCTTTTACCACCTTTAATCTGCTTTCCTTATTATGTGGTTTCGTGTGCTCGTAATTTTCCGTTAGTCGTTTTTTGCCCCCTTCCACATCTTCCCACGGCGTTGGTTACTTCACTGTTTTAGTCGATTTTCTCAGTATGCAGTTAGTTCTATTCGTTCTAACATCCGTTCTTTTATCACCTTTTTTCTGCTTTCTTTATTCTGTGGTTTTGTGTGCTCGTAGTTTTTCATTTGTCGTTTTCTGCCCCCTTTCACATCTTCCCGCGACGTTGGTTACGTCACTCTTTTGTCGATTTTCTCAGTATTCAGTTGGTTCTATTCTTTCTAACATCTGTTCTTTTACCACCTTTTATCTGATTTCTTTATTATGTGGTTTCGTGTGCTCGTAATTTTCCGTTAGTCGTTTTTTGCCCCCTTCCGCATCTTCCCACGGCGTTGGTTACTTTAATGTTTTAGTCGAGTTTCTCAGTATGCAGTTAGTTCTATTCGTTCTAACATCCGTTCTTTTATCACCTTTTTTCTGCTTTCTTTATTCTGTGGTTTTGTGTGCTCGTAGTTTTTCATTTGTCGTTTTCTGCCCCCTTTCACATCTTCCCGCGACGTTGGTTACGTCACTCTTTTGTCGATTTTCTCAGTATTCAGTTGGTTCTATTCTTTCTAACATCTGTTCTTTTACCACCTTTTATCTGATTTCTTTATTATGTGGTTTCGTGTGCTCGTAATTTTCCGTTAGTCGTTTTTTGCCCCCTTCCGCATCTTCCCACGGCGTTGGTTACTTTAATGTTTTAGTCGAGTTTCTCAGTATGCAGTTAGTTCTATTCGTTCTAACATCCGTTCTTTTATCACCTTTTTTCTGCTTTCTTTATTCTGTGGTTTTGTGTGCTCGTAGTTTTTCATTTGTCGTTTTCTGCCCCCTTTCACATCTTCCCGCGACGTTGGTTACGTCACTCTTTTGTCGATTTTCTCAGTATTCAGTTGGTTCTATTCTTTCTAACATCTGTTCTTTTACCACCTTTTATCTGATTTCTTTATTATGTGGTTTCGTGTGCTCGTAATTTTCCGTTAGTCGTTTTTTGCCCCCTTCCGCATCTTCCCACGGCGTTGGTTACTTTAATGTTTTAGTCGAGTTTCTCAGTATGCAGTTAGTTCTATTCGTTCTAACATCCGTTCTTTTATCACCTTTTTTCTGCTTTCTTTATTCTGTGGTTTTGTGTGCTCGTAGTTTTTCATTTGTCGTTTTCTGCCCCCTTTCACATCTTCCCGCGACGTTGGTTACGTCACTCTTTTGTCGATTTCCTCAGTATTCAGTTGGTTCTATTCTTTCTAACATCTGTTCTTTTACCACCTTTAATCTGCTTTCCTTATTATGTGGTTTCGTGTGCTCGTAATTTTCCGTTAGTCGTTTTTTGCCCCCTTCCACATCTTCCCACGGCGTTGGTTACTTCACTGTTTTAGTCGATTTTCTCAGTATGCAGTTAGTTCTATTCGTTCTAACATCCGTTCTTTTATCACCTTTTTTCTGCTTTCTTTATTCTGTGGTTTTTTGTGCTCGTAGTTTTTCATTTGTCGTTTTCTGCCCCCGTTCACATCTTCCCGCGACGTTGGTTACGTCACCCTTTTGTCGATTTTCTCAGTATTCAGTTGGTTTTATTCGTTCTAACATCCGTTCTTTTACCACCTTTTATCTGTTTTCTTTCTTATTTTGTGGTTTCGTGTGCTCGCAATTTTCCGTTAGTCGTTTTTTGCCCCCTTCCACATCTTCCCACGGCGTTGGTTACTTTAATGTTTTAGTCGAGTTTCTCAGTATGCAGTTAGTTCTATTCGTTCTAACATCCGTTCTTTTATCACCTTTTTTCTGCTTTCTTTATTCTGTGGTTTTGTGTGCTCGTAGTTTTTCATTTGTCGTTTTCTGCCCCCTTTCACATCTTCCCGCGACGTTGGTTACGTCACTCTTTTGTCGATTTTCTCAGTATTCAGTTGGTTCTATTCTTTCTAACATCTGTTCTTTTACCACCTTTTATCTGATTTCTTTATTATGTGGTTTCGTGTGCTCGTAATTTTCCGTTAGTCGTTTTTTGCCCCCTTCCAAATCTTCCCACGGCGTTGGTTACTTTAATGTTTTAGTCGAGTTTCTCAGTATGCAGTTAGTTCTATTCGTTCTAACATCCGTTCTTTTATCACCTTTTTTCTGCTTTCTTTATTCTGTGGTTTTGTGTGCTCGTAGTTTTTCATTTGTCGTTTTCTGCCCCCTTTCACATCTTCCCGCGACGTTGGTTACGTCACTCTTTTGTCGATTTTCTCAGTATTCAGTTGGTTCTATTCTTTCTAACATCTGTTCTTTTACCACCTTTTATCTGATTTCTTTATTATGTGGTTTCGTGTGCTCGTAATTTTCCGTTAGTCGTTTTTTGCCCCCTTCCGCATCTTCCGACGGCGTTGGTTACTTTAATGTTTTAGTCGAGTTTCAGAGTATGCAGTTAGTTCTATTCGTTCTAACATCCGTTCTTTTATCACCTTTTTTCTGCTTTCTTTATTCTATGGTTTTGTGTGCTCGTAGTTTTTCATTTGTCGTTTTCTGCCCCCTTTCACATCTTCCCGCGACGTTGGTTACGTCACTCTTTTGTCGATTTTCTCAGTATTCAGTTGGTTCTATTCTTTCTAACATCTGTTCTTTTACCACCTTTTATCTGATTTCTTTATTATGTGGTTTCGTGTGTTCGTAATTTTCCGTTAGTCGTTTTTTGCCCCCTTCCACATCTTCCCACGGCGTTGGTTACTTTAATGTTTTAGTCGAGTTTCTCAGTATGCAGTTAGTTCTATTCGTTCTAACATCCGCTCTTTTATCACCTTTTTTCTGCTTTCTTTATTCTGTGGTTTTGTGTGCTCGTAGTTTTTCATTTGTCGTTTTCTGCCCCCTTTCACATCTTCCCGCGACGTTGGTTACGTCACTCTTTTGTCGATTTTCTCAGTATTCAGTTGGTTCTATTCTTTCTAACATCTGTTCTTTTACCACCTTTAATCTGCTTTCCTTATTATGTGGTTTCGTGTGCTCGTAATTTTCCGTTAGTCGTTTTTTGCCCCCTTCCACATCTTCCCACGGCGTTGGTTACTTCACTGTTTTAGTCGATTTTCTCAGTATGCAGTTAGTTCTATTCGTTCTAACATCCGTTCTTTTATCACCTTTTTTCTGCTTTCTTTATTCTGTGGTTTTTTGTGCTCGTAGTTTTTCATTTGTCGTTTTCTGCCCCCGTTCACATCTTCCCGCGACGTTGGTTACGTCACCCTTTTGTCGATTTTCTCAGTATTCAGTTGGTTTTATTCGTTCTAACCTCCGTTCTTTTACCACCTTTTATCTGTTTTCTTTATTATGTGGTTTCGTGTGCTCGCAATTTTCCGTTAGTCGTTTTTTGCCCCCTTCCACATCTTCCCACGGCGTTGGTTACTTTAATGTTTTAGTCGAGTTTCTCAGTATGCAGTTAGTTCTATTCGTTCTAACATCCGTTCTTTTATCACCTTTTTTCTGCTTTCTTTATTCTGTGGTTTTGTGTGCTCGTAGTTTTTCATTTGTCGTTTTCTGCCCCCTTTCACATCTTCCCGCGACGTTGGTTACGTCACTCTTTTGTCGATTTTCTCAGTATTCAGTTGGTTTTATTCGTTCTAACATCCGTTCTTTTACCACCTTTTATCTGTTTTCGTTATTATGTGGTTTCGTGTGCTCGCAATTTTCCGTTAGTCGTTTTTTGCCCCCTTCCACATCTTCCCACGGCGTTGGTTACTTTAATGTTTTAGTCGAGTTTCTCAGTATGCAGTTAGTTCTATTCGTTCTAACATCCGTTCTTTTATCACCTTTTTTCTGCTTTCTTTATTCTGTGGTTTTGTGTGCTCGTAGTTTTTCATTTGTCGTTTTCTGCCCCCTTTCACATCTTCCCGCGACGTTGGTTACGTCACTCTTTTGTCGATTTTCTCAGTATTCAGTTGGTTCTATTCTTTCTAACATCTGTTCTTTTACCACCTTTTATCTGATTTCTTTATTATGTGGTTTCGTGTGCTCGTAATTTTCCGTTAGTCGTTTTTTGCCCCCTTCCACATCTTCCCACGGCGTTGGTTACTTTAATGTTTTAGTCGAGTTTCTCAGTATGCAGTTAGTTCTATTCGTTCTAACATCCGTTCTTTTATCACCTTTTTTCTGCTTTCTTTATTCTGTGGTTTTGTGTGCTCGTAGTTCTTCATTTGTCGTTTTCTGCCCCCTTTCACATCTTCCCGCGACGTTGGTTACGTCACTCTTTTGTCGATTTTCTCAGTATTCAGTTGGTTCTATTCTTTCTAACATCTGTTCTTTTACCACCTTTTATCTGATTTCTTTATTATGTGGTTTCGTGTGCTCGTAATTTTCCGTTAGTCGTTTTTTGCCCCCTTCCACATCTTCCCACGGCGTTGGTTACTTTAATGTTTTAGTCGAGTTTCTCAGTATGCAGTTAGTTCTATTCGTTCTAACATCCGTTCTTTTATCACCTTTTTTCTGCTTTCTTTATTCTGTGGTTTTGTGTGCTCGTAGTTTTTCATTTGTCGTTTTCTGCCCCCTTTCACATCTTCCCGCGACGTTGGTTACGTCACTCTTTTGTCGATTTTCTCAGTATTCAGTTGGTTCTATTCTTTCTAACATCTGTTCTTTTACCACCTTTTATCTGATTTCTTTATTATGTGGTTTCGTGTGCTCGTAATTTTCCGTTAGTCGTTTTTTGCCCCCTTCCACATCTTCCCACGGCGTTGGTTACTTTAATGTTTTAGTCGAGTTTCTCAGTATGCAGTTAGTTCTATTCGTTCTAACATCCGTTCTTTTATCACCTTTTTTCTGCTTTCTTTATTCTGTGGTTTTGTGTGCTCGTTGTGACAATATTTTCACATATTTTGATACATAACCCTGGGAAAAAAGGGAATGGTGTAAATATATTGAAATGTATACTATGTTTTGGTGATTTATGTTTATAGCTAGGCCTTTGCACAGACGGAATTGGGATTTTTTGGCGCCGTTGGGTTGTGTGCGCACTGACATGGATTGTAAATATTCAGAGATTTAATTGCAGCAAAATGTCAAAGTTGAGCTACAAATCTTTGAAAATTTATAGCCCTGTCAGGTGTGGCGCGCGTCGGTGTCCGGTATTTTGGACCACCCTGGTTTTGTATGCCCTCTGGTTCTTGTATTTTAGTGGAACGCATAAAAAATTAGCGTCGCTTCTAGACCAATGGTGTGAGGCATTTTTGGACCTCCTCTTTTTTATAGCGTTTGGGAACAGCGAATGAGAGTTGGGGGGACTTCCTCCCTGTTTTGTCGTTCCCCTTGTTTGTAAAATTCTGAAAGTTTTAAGAAATGTAAAAATCGTCAGTTGCTTTTCTGAGCTCGAGTAGAGAGCACTCCAAGTGCGGGGCACTTGTATTTCGGTGTAGCCGATCCGGCATGTATTTTTGATGCATCTCTGAGCCGGCGTCCGCGGTTCCTATCTCGGGCGGCAATGCTTTTGCCGAGGAGACGACGTGGGGAGTCCGGTATAGAAGGCGACTCGTAGCCAAATCGAGCCGAGCCTAACTCAGCGCGAGGGCGCATTTTCTTCGGGCAGTTCGACCAGAAAATGGAAGAAGGTCGTCATGTGTTAATTGGTTGCAGTACACACAGCTCTACCACCAAAACGGCGCGGTGTAGGACCTTTGCTCCTTTAGCTGCATTTAAGCCGTGGTTACGTAAATACTGTGTGCACGGAATATTGCGGAGCATCAATCCAGGGCTCCTAAGCAGCAGTCAATCTCTACAAATAAAGTATCTGATCTCCACTCTTTAGGCAAGGACCTGTACGCATGCTCACTCAAGAGCCGCTGGGTCTAAGCCGCATTAAGAGGAGGAGAAGGAAAGTGAGCAGTATGCCCATCGTCATTTGTTTTGTTAGTTGCAGTGCAACACAGCTCACCACTCAAACGGCGCGGTGTAGGACCTTGCTCCTTTAGCTGCATTTAAGCCGTGGTAACTGTAACACTGCGTGTATGGAGTGATAGAGGAGCATCAATCCCGGGATCCTAAGCAGCAGACGAATCTCTACGAAAACGGATATATTTGGCAAAGCCTGTACGCATGCTCACTCAAGAGCCGCTGGGACTGAAGCCAGAATTTAAGAGGAGGAGAAGGAAAGTGGACAGTGTGCTCATCTCCAAAATAATACTTGGCAATAACTTATGACCGATGATATGCAACCTAGTGTTTCCCGGACTGGTAGTGTTTTCCACGAACCATCGGAATAAATGAACTAATAAACATTCAATTAATTGTGCCCCCCTTTCCTACGTGCAGAGGTCAGCTACAGCACTCAGTGAGAGTCCTATGTATGAAGGTATGGAAATTATATATTGATTTTAAAATGTGTACATGAATGTTTAAGTAACTGATGTAATCCAATAGTGTAAGGGCAGGGTTATGATAAATGGGAGTTTTAGCAAAATTGAATATACATATTGTGTTCTTAACAAAAAGTAATTAATTACAAATTTGGATTTTATAAATATGCAAATTCATGCAAAATAAACTGTGCACCCCGAGGTCAAGTTTAGGTAAATTGGGAACTCTTTTGTAATTGTGTATTTTGTATATTAATGTTTAAATTTGAGATTTCATGTGTTCTATAAATAAATATTGTTATTTGGCCACAAAAAGGGAGTGATTATTTTGATTGAGCAAACGCAATGTACTTAGGTCCAATCGGACCCCACTATACTTTAACGCGCTTGAGCCTGGTGGAACTATTTGGTGAGTATCTTTAATGTATTTATGTGTTTAAGTTTTATTATATTTATGTGTAAAATTCACCTCACCACATAGACCACCGATACGCGTACTTGGTGCCGTGTCGTTCGGAAACGAACCACGGGCTTTTGCTAGAGAATAACTGTTGTGTGGGAAGCTTAGCCAAAATTGCGGGCCAGTACTGAAGATACTGAAGTTGAGTTTTAAATATATACATATTTTGTGTGTAAATGATAGACGGGGTGCACTTAAATAAATTATCAACGCAAGTAAATAAAAAAAAAAAAAATAAATAGAAGTTAAGTAAAATAAATGCTGTATAAAAATATATACAGAGATAGGATGTACAAAGTATATGAATAACTGTGGTAAAGAGTGTGTTTTCGTCTTAATTATTGAAATATTGTTAAAAAAAAATATAAGTAAAGTAAATAATTCAGTGGACGTAAAAATAAGAGATATCTGAAGTATAAATATTATGTACATAAGTGAGTAGTTCAGGTTTAAATTAAAATGTTTGAGAACAAAATAAAACGGAGACTCGGAAAATTGTGAAGTGAAAGAAAAGAATAAATAAATTTTTTTCCCTCCCAAACAAAATAAAAATCAGTCTACGTTATAAAAAATGGACATTGTCAAGTAATCTGTATGTGGGATAAGAGGAGGAAAATTCGATCCTACGAACTCGCAGGGCAGTTGTAAGAAAATAAGATGAGTACAGTCAAAATAAAGGGGGGGGGGCAAATCAGGTAACAATAACAATAACAAAATTTTCAAATACATAAAAATAATAATAATAATAAATATAATCTTGAAATACAGGTTAGAATTAACAAATAAAATAATAAATAAATCATAATGAGAAGGATAACAATAACAAAATGAAGAAATAAAAATATACGACCAGTATTTGTACAGTATATTTGACTTCCATCACGTAAAATGGGCAGGTGTCTGTTCCATAATGAAAATCGTCGAGTCCATCTGGACATCACATATGGCTGAAGGCATCGCTGAAAAATTTATATGAATCTAATAATATATAGCCAAAACAGATATACACAGATATAATGATATACATAAGAGTAGTGAATGGCAGTCGGCCAGTTGCAACTTCAAAAAAAAAAAAAGGGGGGGGGGGACTAACTTGCAAGTAAATTTTAAATAACAAAAAATAAAAAGAATCAGTAATCAAAATAACAAAATAAGTAAATAAAGTAAAAGACATATATGTATAGCACAATAACAACAAATAAAAAATTCACCATATACAAACCGGGCGGCCTTGATGACAGGCATTTGAATTAGGGTATTCAGATCGTTGATATCGCTGCAAAATATTTTAAAATCATGACAACGGATGTTTTAAAAGGTTTACATTCAAAGGTATACAATCAAAATAAATAAATAAATAAAAAAAAAAAATTGGAAAGGAAATGTAAACAAGCTTTAAAAAATAAGAGCAGCTCCGCTTACAAAAAAAAAAAAAAAAAAAGCTGACGGCCGGCTGGTATGAAAAAGCCAGTGCTTGGCAAAAGGTCGACTCTTTCGGTAAGAAAAACTGGTTCCGAGGCAAAGTACGCAGGCGAAAATTCAAGGTCATTCTCTTCAACGCGGGGGAAGCTTAGCATATGTTCACAAATAGGCATGGAGCAAATACAGTAATACGAAGTGATGAACTCATAGTAAAAATGAATAAATATGTACAAGATTAGAGAATCACAGAGGAATAACAATATACAGATTTTAATATAAATATAAGTAAATGACAATAAAAGATAAATTAAGAATAAAAATATAAATAAATAAATAAAACATATAGCTGCGTTAGAAGCATGATTCATGGTAGTGAACCAATACAGGTATTTAAAACGCGGGTCGTTCAATTTAAATACTAAACATTAAAATTATAAAAGGTGTCCTAGGTAAATCTATAGATGTTATTCAAAAAAAAAAAAAATTGGGTTAACTCGTGAATACATCAAAATGCGCAAAAAATAAAACATAAAATAAAAATTCAAATCACAGTAAAATAGACGTAAATTTAGATTAAAAATAAGTAATAATAACATTTTGAAAGAGAGATCAGGGATTATTGTGACACAGTATCAGTGTAGGTGACGATTGGATTTCCCGCCAATGTAGCACGATGGTCAGATGACAAAGAGAATGAATCTGACTTGTACAATTAGACAGCCAAATTTCATTTCCACATCAAATAACTCACGTGTGTGTAAAATACAGAGATAACATTGCTAAAGAACATGCCAAAGAAATAAAAACATGCAAAATTGCTTACCTGCTTGTAGGCTGGTGAAACATTGAGCGAACGGCCGCTCTCAAAATGACCAGCACATTTTCTATCGAATGCAGTGTGCGAAGAGAGAAAGGGTGGGCGACTGGATTTCCGGTTCTACTAGCACTTCGGGGGAACAACTAGTTCCGCCGTTGCCTGGCGACGAACATATGTTTTGAGATAAACAGTGAAGGAAAACGCCTGGACTGACAGTTGTTTTGTTGTGGTCGTATTGCGTTGTAAAGTAAAATGTGTAGAGTATAAAATTGTGAAATTATACAAATGTAGATCAGATAGTACTTGTTGTGTGTAAATGTATGATTCGAACTGTAAACAAAAAAAATTGTGAACTGTGAGAAAAGTGAGGGAAAATCTGTAAACAAATAATGATGATGTAAAATGTACTATATAATATTTTGTAAACCTAGCTTGACTTCTTTTCTGTTCAGGAGGGTGAGAATATGTGACAATATTTTCACATATTTTGATACATAACCCTGGGAAAAAAGGGAATGGTGTAAATATATTGAAATGTATACTATGTTTTGGTGATTTATGTTTATAGCTAGGCCTTTGCACAGACGGAATTGGGATTTTTTGGCGCCGTTGGGTTGTGTGCGCACTGACATGGATTGTAAATATTCAGAGATTTAATTGCAGCAAAATGTCAAAGTTGAGCTACAAATCTTTGAAAATTTATAGCCCTGTCAGGTGTGGCGCGCGTCGGTGTCCGGTATTTTGGACCACCCTGGTTTTGTATGCCCTCTGGTTCTTGTATTTTAGTGGAACGCATAAAAAATTAGCGTCGCTTCTAGACCAATGGTGTGAGGCATTTTTGGACCTCCTCTTTTTTATAGCGTTTGGGAACAGCGAATGAGAGTTGGGGGGACTTCCTCCCTGTTTTGTCGTTCCCCTTGTTTGTAAAATTCTGAAAGTTTTAAGAAATGTAAAAATCGTCAGTTGCTTTTCTGAGCTCGAGTAGAGAGCACTCCAAGTGCGGGGCACTTGTATTTCGGTGTAGCCGATCCGGCATGTATTTTTGATGCATCTCTGAGCCGGCGTCCGCGGTTCCTATCTCGGGCGGCAATGCTTTTGCCGAGGAGACGACGTGGGGAGTCCGGTATAGAAGGCGACTCGTAGCCAAATCGAGCCGAGCCTAACTCAGCGCGAGGGCGCATTTTCTTCGGGCAGTTCGACCAGAAAATGGAAGAAGGTCGTCATGTGTTAATTGGTTGCAGTACACACAGCTCTACCACCAAAACGGCGCGGTGTAGGACCTTTGCTCCTTTAGCTGCATTTAAGCCGTGGTTACGTAAATACTGTGTGCACGGAATATTGCGGAGCATCAATCCAGGGCTCCTAAGCAGCAGTCAATCTCTACAAATAAAGTATCTGATCTCCACTCTTTAGGCAAGGACCTGTACGCATGCTCACTCAAGAGCCGCTGGGTCTAAGCCGCATTAAGAGGAGGAGAAGGAAAGTGAGCAGTATGCCCATCGTCATTTGTTTTGTTAGTTGCAGTGCAACACAGCTCACCACTCAAACGGCGCGGTGTAGGACCTTGCTCCTTTAGCTGCATTTAAGCCGTGGTAACTGTAACACTGCGTGTATGGAGTGATAGAGGAGCATCAATCCCGGGATCCTAAGCAGCAGACGAATCTCTACGAAAACGGATATATTTGGCAAAGCCTGTACGCATGCTCACTCAAGAGCCGCTGGGACTGAAGCCAGAATTTAAGAGGAGGAGAAGGAAAGTGGACAGTGTGCTCATCTCCAAAATAATACTTGGCAATAACTTATGACCGATGATATGCAACCTAGTGTTTCCCGGACTGGTAGTGTTTTCCACGAACCATCGGAATAAATGAACTAATAAACATTCAATTAATTGTGCCCCCCTTTCCTACGTGCAGAGGTCAGCTACAGCACTCAGTGAGAGTCCTATGTATGAAGGTATGGAAATTATATATTGATTTTAAAATGTGTACATGAATGTTTAAGTAACTGATGTAATCCAATAGTGTAAGGGCAGGGTTATGATAAATGGGAGTTTTAGCAAAATTGAATATACATATTGTGTTCTTAACAAAAAGTAATTAATTACAAATTTGGATTTTATAAATATGCAAATTCATGCAAAATAAACTGTGCACCCCGAGGTCAAGTTTAGGTAAATTGGGAACTCTTTTGTAATTGTGTATTTTGTATATTAATGTTTAAATTTGAGATTTCATGTGTTCTATAAATAAATATTGTTATTTGGCCACAAAAAGGGAGTGATTATTTTGATTGAGCAAACGCAATGTACTTAGGTCCAATCGGACCCCACTATACTTTAACGCGCTTGAGCCTGGTGGAACTATTTGGTGAGTATCTTTAATGTATTTATGTGTTTAAGTTTTATTATATTTATGTGTAAAATTCACCTCACCACACTCGTAGTTTTTCATTTGTCGTTTTCTGCCCCCTTTCACATCTTCCCGCGACGTTGGTTACGTCACTCTTTTGTCGAGTTTCTCAGTATGCAGTTGGTTCTATTCTTTCTAACATCTGTTCTTTTACCACCTTTAATCTGCTTTCCTTATTATGTGGTTTCGTGTGCTCGTAATTTTCCGTTAGTCGTTTTTTGCCCCCTTCCACATCTTCCCACGGCGTTGGTTACTTCACTGTTTTAGTCGATTTTCTCAGTATGCAGTTAGTTCTATTCGTTCTAACATCCGTTCTTTTATCACCTTTTTTCTGCTTTCTTTATTCTGTGGTTTTTTGTGCTCGTAGTTTTTCATTTGTCGTTTTCTGCCCCCGTTCACATCTTCCCGCAACGTTGGTTACGTCACCCTTTTGTCGATTTTCTCAGTATTCAGTTGGTTTTATTCGTTCTAACATCCGTTCTTTTACCACCTTTTATCTGTTTTCTTTATTATGTGGTTTCGTGTGCTCGCAATTTTCCGTTAGTCGTTTTTTGCCCCCTTCCACATCTTCCCACGGCGTTGGTTACTTTAATGTTTTAGTCGAGTTTCTCAGTATGCAGTTAGTTCTATTCGTTCTAACATCCGTTCTTTTATCACCTTTTTTCTGCTTTCTTTATTCTGTGGTTTTGTGTGCTCGTAGTTTTTCATTTGTCGTTTTCTGCCCCCTTTCACATCTTCCCGCGACGTTGGTTACGTCACTCTTTTGTCGATTTTCTCAGTATTCAGTTGGTTCTATTCTTTCTAACATCTGTTCTTTTACCACCTTTTATCTGATTTCTTTATTATGTGGTTTCGTGTGCTCGTAATTTTCCGTTAGTCGTTTTTTGCCCCCTTCCACATCTTCCCACGGCGTTGGTTACTTTAATGTTTTAGTCGAGTTTCTCAGTATGCAGTTAATTCTATTCGTTCTAACATCCGTTCTTTTATCACCTTTTTTCTGCTTTCTTTATTCTGTGGTTTTGTGTGTTCGAAGTTTTTCATTTGTCGTTTTCTGCCCCCTTTCACATCTTCCCGCGACGTTGGTTACGTAACTCTTTTGTCGATTTTCTCAGTATTCAGTTGGTTCTATTCTTTCTAACATCTGTTCTTTTACCACCTTTTATCTGATTTCTTTATTATGTGGTTTCGTGTGCTCGTAATTTTCCGTTAGTCGTTTTTTGCCCCCTTCCACATCTTCCCACGGCGTTGGTTACTTTAATGTTTTAGTCGAGTTTCTCAGTATGCAGTTAGTTCTATTCGTTCTAACATCCGTTCTTTTATCACCTTTTTTCTGCTTTCTTTATTCTGTGGTTTTGTGTGCTCGTAGTTTTTCATTTGTCGTTTTCTGCCCCCTTTCACATCTTCCCGCGACGTTGGTTACGTCACTCTTTTGTCGATTTTCTCAGTATTCAGTTGGTTCTATTCTTTCTAACATCTGTTCTTTTACCACCTTTTATCTGATTTCTTTATTATGTGGTTTCGTGTGCTCGTAATTTTCCGTTAGTCGTTTTTTGCCCCCTTCCACATCTTCCCACGGCGTTGGTTACTTTAATGTTTTAGTCGAGTTTCTCAGTATGCAGTTAGTTCTATTCGTTCTAACATCCGTTCTTTTATCACCTTTTTTCTGCTTTCTTTATTCTGTGGTTTTGTGTGCTCGTAGTTTTTCATTTGTCGTTTTCTGCCCCCTTTCACATCTTCCCGCGACGTTGGTTACGTCACTCTTTTGTCGATTTTCTCAGTATTCAGTTGGTTCTATTCTTTCTAACATCTGTTCTTTTACCACCTTTTATCTGATTTCTTTATTATGTGGTTTCGTGTGCTCGTAATTTTCCGTTAGTCGTTTTTTGCCCCCTTCCACATCTTCCCACGGCGTTGATTACTTTAATGTTTTAGTCGAGTTTCTCAGTATGCAGTTAATTCTATTCGTTCTAACATCCGTTCTTTTATCTCCTTTTTTCTGGTTTCTTTATTCTGTGGTTTTGTGTGCTCGTAGTTTTTCATTTGTCGTTTTCTGCCCCCTTTCACATCTTCCCGCGACGTTGGTTACGTCACTCTTTTGTCGATTTTCTCAGTATTCAGTTGGTTTTATTCGTTCTAACATCCGTTCTTTTACCACCTTTTATCTGTTTTCTTTATTATGTGGTTTCGTGTGCTCGCAATTTTCCGTTAGTCGTTTTTTGCCCCCTTCCACATCTTCCCACGGCGTTGGTTACTTTAATGTTTTAGTCGAGTTTCTCAGTATGCAGTTAGTTCTATTCGTTCTAACATCCGTTCTTTTATCACCTTTTTTCTGCTTTCTTTATTCTGTGGTTTTGTGTGCTCGTAGTTTTTCATTTGTCGTTTTCTGCCCCCTTTCACATCTTCCCGCGACGTTGGTTACGTAACTCTTTTGTCGATTTTCTCAGTATTCAGTTGGTTCTATTCTTTCTAACATCTGTTCTTTTACCACCTTTTATCTGATTTCTTTATTATGTGGTTTCGTGTGCTCGTAATTTTCCGTTAGTCGTTTTTTGCCCCCTTGCACATCTTCCCACGGCGTTGGTTACTTTAATGTTTTAGTCGAGTTTCTCAGTATGCAGTTAGTTCTATTCGTTCTAACATCCGTTCTTTTATCACCTTTTTTCTGCTTTCTTTATTCTGTGGTTTTGTGTGCTCGTAGTTTTTCATTTGTCGTTTTCTGCCCCCTTTCACATCTTCCCGCGACGTTGGTTACGTCACTCTTTTGTCGATTTTCTCAGTATTCAGTTGGTTCTATTCTTTCTAACATCTGTTCTTTTACCACCTTTTATCTGTTTTCTCTATTATGTGGTTTCGTGTGCTCGCAATTTTCCGTTAGTCGTTTTTTGCCCCCTTCCACATCTTCCCACGGCGTTGGTTACTTTAATGTTTTAGTCGAGTTTCTCAGTATGCAGTTAGTTCTATTCGTTCTAACATCCGTTCTTTTATCACCTTTTTTCTGCTTTCTTTATTCTGTGGTTTTGTGTGCTCTTAGTTTTTCATTTGTCGTTTTCTGCCCCCTTTCACATCTTCCCGCGACGTTGGTTACGTAACTCTTTTGTCGATTTTCTCAGTATTCAGTTGGTTCTATTCTTTCTAACATCTGTTCTTTTACCACCTTTTATCTGATTTCTTTATTATGTGGTTTCGTGTGCTCGTAATTTTCCGTTAGTCGTTTTTTGCCCCCTTCCACATCTTCCCACGGCGTTGGTTACTTTAATGTTTTAGTCGAGTTTCTCAGTATGCAGTTAGTTCTATTCGTTCTAACATCCGTTCTTTTATCACCTTTTTTCTGCTTTCTTTATTCTGTGGTTTTTTGTGCTCGTAGTTTTTCATTTGTCGTTTTCTGCCCCCTTTCACATCTTCCCGCGACGTTGGTTACGTCACTCTTTTGTCGATTTTCTCAGTATTCAGTTGGTTCTATTCTTTCTAACATCTGTTCTTTTACCACTTTTATCTGATTTCTTTATTATGTGGTTTCGTGTGCTCGTAATTTTCCGTTAGTCGTTTTTTGCCCCCTTCCACATCTTCCCACGGCGTTGGTTACTTTAATGTTTTAGTCGAGTTTCTCAGTATGCAGTTAATTCTATTCGTTCTAACATCCGTTCTTTTATCACCTTTTTTCTGCTTTCTTTATTCTGTGGTTTTGTGTGCTCGTAGTTTTTCATTTGTCGTTTTCTGCCCCCTTTCACATCTTCCCGCGACGTTGGTTACGTCACTCTTTTGACGATTTTCTCAGTATTCAGTTGGTTCTATTCTTTCTAACATCTGTTCTTTTACCACCTTTTATCTGATTTCTTTATTATGTGGTTTCGTGTGCTCGCAATTTTCCGTTAGTCGTTTTTTGCCCCCTTCCACATCTTCCCACGGCGTTGGTTACTTTAATGTTTTAGTCGAGTTTCTCAGTATGCAGTTAGTTCTATTCGTTCTAACATCCGTTCTTTTATCACCTTTTTTCTGCTTTCTTTATTCTGTGGTTTTGTGTGCTCGTAGTTTTTCATTTGTCGTTTTCTGCCCCCTTTCACATCTTCCCGCGACGTTGGTTACGTCACTCTTTTGTCGATTTTCTCAGTATTCAGTTGGTTCTATTCTTTCTAACATCTGTTCTTTTACCACCTTTTATCTGATTTCTTTATTATGTGGTTTCGTGTGCTCGTAATTTTCCGTTAGTCGTTTTTTGCCCCCTTCCACATCTTCCCACGGCGTTGGTTACTTTAATGTTTTAGTCGAGTTTCTCAGTATGCAGTTAGTTCTATTCGTTCTAACATCCGTTCTTTTATCACCTTTTTTCTGCTTTCTTTATTCTGTGGTTTTGTGTGCTCGTAGTTTTTCATTTGTCGTTTTCTGCCCCCTTTCACATCTTCCCGCGACGTTGGTTACGTCACTCTTTTGTCGATTTTCTCAGTATTCAGTTGGTTCTATTCTTTCTAACATCTGTTCTTTTACCACTTTTAATCTGCTTTCCTTATTATGCGGTTTCGTGTGCTCGTAATTTTCCGTTAGTCGTTTTTTGCCCCCTTCCACATCTTCCCACGGCGTTGGTTACTTCACTGTTTTAGTCGATTTTCTCAGTATGCAGTTAGTTCTATTCGTTCTAACATCCGTTCTTTTATCACCTTTTTTCTGCTTTCTTTATTCTGTGGTTTTTTGTGCTCGTAGTTTTTCATTTGTCGTTTTCTGCCCCCGTTCACATCTTCCCGCGACGTTGGTTACGTCACCCTTTTGTCGATTTTCTCAGTATTCAGTTGGTTTTATTCGTTCTAACATCCGTTCTTTTACCACCTTTTATCTGTTTTCTTTATTATGTGGTTTCGTGTGCTCGCAATTTTCCGTTAGTCGTTTTTTGCCCCCTTCCACATCTTCCCACGGCGTTGGTTACTTTAATGTTTTAGTCGAGTTTCTCAGTATGCAGTTAGTTCTATTCGTTCTAACATCCGTTCTTTTATCACCTTTTTTCTGCTTTCTTTATTCTGTGGTTTTGTGTGCTCGTAGTTTTTCATTTGTCGTTTTCTGCCCCCTTTCACATCTTCCCGCGACGTTGGTTACGTCACTCTTTTGTCGATTTTCTCAGTATTCAGTTGGTTCTATTCTTTCTAACATCTGTTCTTTTACCACCTTTTATCTGATTTCTTTATTATGTGGTTTCGTGTGCTCGTAATTTTCCGTTAGTCGTTTTTTGCCCCCTTCCACATCTTCCCACGGCGTTGGTTACTTTAATGTTTTAGTCGAGTTTCTCAGTATGCAGTTAATTCTATTCGTTCTAACATCCGTTCTTTTATCACCTTTTTTCTGCTTTCTTTATTCTGTGGTTTTGTGTGCTCGTAGTTTTTCATTTGTCGTTTTCTGCCCCCTTTCACATCTTCCCGCGACGTTGGTTACGTCACTCTTTTGTCGATTTTCTCAGTATTCAGTTGGTTTTATTCGTTCTAACATCCGTTCTTTTACCACCTTTTATCTGTTTTCTTTATTATGTGGTTTCGTGTGCTCGCAATTTTCCGTTAGTCGTTTTTTGCCCCCTTCCACATCTTCCCACGGCGTTGGTTACTTTAATGTTTTAGTCGAGTTTCTCAGTATGCAGTGAGTTCTATTCGTTCTAACATCCGTTCTTTTATCACCTTTTTTCTGCTTTCTTTATTCTGTGGTTTTGTGTGCTCGTAGTTTTTCATTTGTCGTTTTCTGCCCCCTTTCACATCTTCCCGCGACGTTGGTTACGTCACTCTTTTGTCGATTTTCTCAGTATTCAGTTGGTTCTATTCTTTCTAACATCTGTTCTTTTACCACCTTTTATCTGATTTCTTTATTATGTGGTTTCGTGTGCTCGTAATTTTCCGTTAGTCGTTTTTTGCCCCCTTCCACATCTTCCCACGGCGTTGGTTACTTTAATGTTTTAGTCGAGTTTCTCAGTATGCAGTTAGTTCTATTCGTTCTAACATCCGTTCTTTTATCACCTTTTTTCTGCTTTCTTTATTCTGTGGTTTTGTGTGCTCGTAGTTCTTCATTTGTCGTTTTCTGCCCCCTTTCACATCTTCCCGCGACGTTGGTTACGTCACTCTTTTGTCGATTTTCTCAGTATTCAGTTGGTTCTATTCTTTCTAACATCTGTTCTTTTACCACCTTTTATCTGATTTCTTTATTATGTGGTTTCGTGTGCTCGTAATTTTCCGTTAGTCGTTTTTTGCCCCCTTCCACATCTTCCCACGGCGTTGGTTACTTTAATGTTTTAGTCGAGTTTCTCAGTATGCAGTTAGTTCTATTCGTTCTAACATCCGTTCTTTTATCACCTTTTTTCTGCTTTCTTTATTCTGTGGTTTTGTGTGCTCGTAGTTTTTCATTTGTCGTTTTCTGCCCCCTTTCACATCTTCCCGCGACGTTGGTTACGTCACTCTTTTGTCGATTTTCTCAGTATTCAGTTGGTTCTATTCTTTCTAACATCTGTTCTTTTACCACCTTTTATCTGATTTCTTTATTATGTGGTTTCGTGTGCTCGTAATTTTCCGTTAGTCGTTTTTTGCCCCCTTCCACATCTTCCCACGGCGTTGGTTACTTTAATGTTTTAGTCGAGTTTCTCAGTATGCAGTTAGTTCTATTCGTTCTAACATCCGTTCTTTTATCACCTTTTTTCTGCTTTCTTTATTCTGTGGTTTTGTGTGCTCGTTGTGACAATATTTTCACATATTTTGATACATAACCCTGGGAAAAAAGGGAATGGTGTAAATATATTGAAATGTATACTATGTTTTGGTGATTTATGTTTATAGCTAGGCCTTTGCACAGACGGAATTGGGATTTTTTGGCGCCGTTGGGTTGTGTGCGCACTGACATGGATTGTAAATATTCAGAGATTTAATTGCAGCAAAATGTCAAAGTTGAGCTACAAATCTTTGAAAATTTATAGCCCTGTCAGGTGTGGCGCGCGTCGGTGTCCGGTATTTTGGACCACCCTGGTTTTGTATGCCCTCTGGTTCTTGTATTTTAGTGGAACGCATAAAAAATTAGCGTCGCTTCTAGACCAATGGTGTGAGGCATTTTTGGACCTCCTCTTTTTTATAGCGTTTGGGAACAGCGAATGAGAGTTGGGGGGACTTCCTCCCTGTTTTGTCGTTCCCCTTGTTTGTAAAATTCTGAAAGTTTTAAGAAATGTAAAAATCGTCAGTTGCTTTTCTGAGCTCGAGTAGAGAGCACTCCAAGTGCGGGGCACTTGTATTTCGGTGTAGCCGATCCGGCATGTATTTTTGATGCATCTCTGAGCCGGCGTCCGCGGTTCCTATCTCGGGCGGCAATGCTTTTGCCGAGGAGACGACGTGGGGAGTCCGGTATAGAAGGCGACTCGTAGCCAAATCGAGCCGAGCCTAACTCAGCGCGAGGGCGCATTTTCTTCGGGCAGTTCGACCAGAAAATGGAAGAAGGTCGTCATGTGTTAATTGGTTGCAGTACACACAGCTCTACCACCAAAACGGCGCGGTGTAGGACCTTTGCTCCTTTAGCTGCATTTAAGCCGTGGTTACGTAAATACTGTGTGCACGGAATATTGCGGAGCATCAATCCAGGGCTCCTAAGCAGCAGTCAATCTCTACAAATAAAGTATCTGATCTCCACTCTTTAGGCAAGGACCTGTACGCATGCTCACTCAAGAGCCGCTGGGTCTAAGCCGCATTAAGAGGAGGAGAAGGAAAGTGAGCAGTATGCCCATCGTCATTTGTTTTGTTAGTTGCAGTGCAACACAGCTCACCACTCAAACGGCGCGGTGTAGGACCTTGCTCCTTTAGCTGCATTTAAGCCGTGGTAACTGTAACACTGCGTGTATGGAGTGATAGAGGAGCATCAATCCCGGGATCCTAAGCAGCAGACGAATCTCTACGAAAACGGATATATTTGGCAAAGCCTGTACGCATGCTCACTCAAGAGCCGCTGGGACTGAAGCCAGAATTTAAGAGGAGGAGAAGGAAAGTGGACAGTGTGCTCATCTCCAAAATAATACTTGGCAATAACTTATGACCGATGATATGCAACCTAGTGTTTCCCGGACTGGTAGTGTTTTCCACGAACCATCGGAATAAATGAACTAATAAACATTCAATTAATTGTGCCCCCCTTTCCTACGTGCAGAGGTCAGCTACAGCACTCAGTGAGAGTCCTATGTATGAAGGTATGGAAATTATATATTGATTTTAAAATGTGTACATGAATGTTTAAGTAACTGATGTAATCCAATAGTGTAAGGGCAGGGTTATGATAAATGGGAGTTTTAGCAAAATTGAATATACATATTGTGTTCTTAACAAAAAGTAATTAATTACAAATTTGGATTTTATAAATATGCAAATTCATGCAAAATAAACTGTGCACCCCGAGGTCAAGTTTAGGTAAATTGGGAACTCTTTTGTAATTGTGTATTTTGTATATTAATGTTTAAATTTGAGATTTCATGTGTTCTATAAATAAATATTGTTATTTGGCCACAAAAAGGGAGTGATTATTTTGATTGAGCAAACGCAATGTACTTAGGTCCAATCGGACCCCACTATACTTTAACGCGCTTGAGCCTGGTGGAACTATTTGGTGAGTATCTTTAATGTATTTATGTGTTTAAGTTTTATTATATTTATGTGTAAAATTCACCTCACCACATAGACCACCGATACGCGTACTTGGTGCCGTGTCGTTCGGAAACGAACCACGGGCTTTTGCTAGAGAATAACTGTTGTGTGGGAAGCTTAGCCAAAATTGCGGGCCAGTACTGAAGATACTGAAGTTGAGTTTTAAATATATACATATTTTGTGTGTAAATGATAGACGGGGTGCACTTAAATAAATTATCAACGCAAGTAAATAAAAAAAAAAAAAATAAATAGAAGTTAAGTAAAATAAATGCTGTATAAAAATATATACAGAGATAGGATGTACAAAGTATATGAATAACTGTGGTAAAGAGTGTGTTTTCGTCTTAATTATTGAAATATTGTTAAAAAAAAATATAAGTAAAGTAAATAATTCAGTGGACGTAAAAATAAGAGATATCTGAAGTATAAATATTATGTACATAAGTGAGTAGTTCAGGTTTAAATTAAAATGTTTGAGAACAAAATAAAACGGAGACTCGGAAAATTGTGAAGTGAAAGAAAAGAATAAATAAATTTTTTTCCCTCCCAAACAAAATAAAAATCAGTCTACGTTATAAAAAATGGACATTGTCAAGTAATCTGTATGTGGGATAAGAGGAGGAAAATTCGATCCTACGAACTCGCAGGGCAGTTGTAAGAAAATAAGATGAGTACAGTCAAAATAAAGGGGGGGGGGCAAATCAGGTAACAATAACAATAACAAAATTTTCAAATACATAAAAATAATAATAATAATAAATATAATCTTGAAATACAGGTTAGAATTAACAAATAAAATAATAAATAAATCATAATGAGAAGGATAACAATAACAAAATGAAGAAATAAAAATATACGACCAGTATTTGTACAGTATATTTGACTTCCATCACGTAAAATGGGCAGGTGTCTGTTCCATAATGAAAATCGTCGAGTCCATCTGGACATCACATATGGCTGAAGGCATCGCTGAAAAATTTATATGAATCTAATAATATATAGCCAAAACAGATATACACAGATATAATGATATACATAAGAGTAGTGAATGGCAGTCGGCCAGTTGCAACTTCAAAAAAAAAAAAAGGGGGGGGGGGACTAACTTGCAAGTAAATTTTAAATAACAAAAAATAAAAAGAATCAGTAATCAAAATAACAAAATAAGTAAATAAAGTAAAAGACATATATGTATAGCACAATAACAACAAATAAAAAATTCACCATATACAAACCGGGCGGCCTTGATGACAGGCATTTGAATTAGGGTATTCAGATCGTTGATATCGCTGCAAAATATTTTAAAATCATGACAACGGATGTTTTAAAAGGTTTACATTCAAAGGTATACAATCAAAATAAATAAATAAATAAAAAAAAAAAATTGGAAAGGAAATGTAAACAAGCTTTAAAAAATAAGAGCAGCTCCGCTTACAAAAAAAAAAAAAAAAAAAGCTGACGGCCGGCTGGTATGAAAAAGCCAGTGCTTGGCAAAAGGTCGACTCTTTCGGTAAGAAAAACTGGTTCCGAGGCAAAGTACGCAGGCGAAAATTCAAGGTCATTCTCTTCAACGCGGGGGAAGCTTAGCATATGTTCACAAATAGGCATGGAGCAAATACAGTAATACGAAGTGATGAACTCATAGTAAAAATGAATAAATATGTACAAGATTAGAGAATCACAGAGGAATAACAATATACAGATTTTAATATAAATATAAGTAAATGACAATAAAAGATAAATTAAGAATAAAAATATAAATAAATAAATAAAACATATAGCTGCGTTAGAAGCATGATTCATGGTAGTGAACCAATACAGGTATTTAAAACGCGGGTCGTTCAATTTAAATACTAAACATTAAAATTATAAAAGGTGTCCTAGGTAAATCTATAGATGTTATTAAAAAAAAAAAAAAATTGGGTTAACTCTTGAATACATCAAAATGCGCAAAAAATAAAACATAAAATAAAAATTCAAATCACAGTAAAATAGACGTAAATTTAGATTAAAAATAAGTAATAATAACATTTTGAAAGAGAGATCAGGGATTATTGTGACACAGTATCAGTGTAGGTGACGATTGGATTTCCCGCCAATGTAGCACGATGGTCAGATGACAAAGAGAATGAATCTGACTTGTACAATTAGACAGCCAAATTTCATTTCCACATCAAATAACTCACGTGTGTGTAAAATACAGAGATAACATTGCTAAAGAACATGCCAAAGAAATAAAAACATGCAAAATTGCTTACCTGCTTGTAGGCTGGTGAAACATTGAGCGAACGGCCGCTCTCAAAATGACCAGCACATTTTCTATCGAATGCAGTGTGCGAAGAGAGAAAGGGTGGGCGACTGGATTTCCGGTTCTACTAGCACTTCGGGGGAACAACTAGTTCCGCCGTTGCCTGGCGACGAACATATGTTTTGAGATAAACAGTGAAGGAAAACGCCTGGACTGACAGTTGTTTTGTTGTGGTCGTATTGCGTTGTAAAGTAAAATGTGTAGAGTATAAAATTGTGAAATTATACAAATGTAGATCAGATAGTACTTGTTGTGTGTAAATGTATGATTCGAACTGTAAACAAAAAAAATTGTGAACTGTGAGAAAAGTGAGGGAAAATCTGTAAACAAATAATGATGATGTAAAATGTACTATATAATATTTTGTAAACCTAGCTTGACTTCTTTTCTGTTCAGGAGGGTGAGAATATGTGACAATATTTTCACATATTTTGATACATAACCCTGGGAAAAAAGGGAATGGTGTAAATATATTGAAATGTATACTATGTTTTGGTGATTTATGTTTATAGCTAGGCCTTTGCACAGACGGAATTGGGATTTTTTGGCGCCGTTGGGTTGTGTGCGCACTGACATGGATTGTAAATATTCAGAGATTTAATTGCAGCAAAATGTCAAAGTTGAGCTACAAATCTTTGAAAATTTATAGCCCTGTCAGGTGTGGCGCGCGTCGGTGTCCGGTATTTTGGACCACCCTGGTTTTGTATGCCCTCTGGTTCTTGTATTTTAGTGGAACGCATAAAAAATTAGCGTCGCTTCTAGACCAATGGTGTGAGGCATTTTTGGACCTCCTCTTTTTTATAGCGTTTGGGAACAGCGAATGAGAGTTGGGGGGACTTCCTCCCTGTTTTGTCGTTCCCCTTGTTTGTAAAATTCTGAAAGTTTTAAGAAATGTAAAAATCGTCAGTTGCTTTTCTGAGCTCGAGTAGAGAGCACTCCAAGTGCGGGGCACTTGTATTTCGGTGTAGCCGATCCGGCATGTATTTTTGATGCATCTCTGAGCCGGCGTCCGCGGTTCCTATCTCGGGCGGCAATGCTTTTGCCGAGGAGACGACGTGGGGAGTCCGGTATAGAAGGCGACTCGTAGCCAAATCGAGCCGAGCCTAACTCAGCGCGAGGGCGCATTTTCTTCGGGCAGTTCGACCAGAAAATGGAAGAAGGTCGTCATGTGTTAATTGGTTGCAGTACACACAGCTCTACCACCAAAACGGCGCGGTGTAGGACCTTTGCTCCTTTAGCTGCATTTAAGCCGTGGTTACGTAAATACTGTGTGCACGGAATATTGCGGAGCATCAATCCAGGGCTCCTAAGCAGCAGTCAATCTCTACAAATAAAGTATCTGATCTCCACTCTTTAGGCAAGGACCTGTACGCATGCTCACTCAAGAGCCGCTGGGTCTAAGCCGCATTAAGAGGAGGAGAAGGAAAGTGAGCAGTATGCCCATCGTCATTTGTTTTGTTAGTTGCAGTGCAACACAGCTCACCACTCAAACGGCGCGGTGTAGGACCTTGCTCCTTTAGCTGCATTTAAGCCGTGGTAACTGTAACACTGCGTGTATGGAGTGATAGAGGAGCATCAATCCCGGGATCCTAAGCAGCAGACGAATCTCTACGAAAACGGATATATTTGGCAAAGCCTGTACGCATGCTCACTCAAGAGCCGCTGGGACTGAAGCCAGAATTTAAGAGGAGGAGAAGGAAAGTGGACAGTGTGCTCATCTCCAAAATAATACTTGGCAATAACTTATGACCGATGATATGCAACCTAGTGTTTCCCGGACTGGTAGTGTTTTCCACGAACCATCGGAATAAATGAACTAATAAACATTCAATTAATTGTGCCCCCCTTTCCTACGTGCAGAGGTCAGCTACAGCACTCAGTGAGAGTCCTATGTATGAAGGTATGGAAATTATATATTGATTTTAAAATGTGTACATGAATGTTTAAGTAACTGATGTAATCCAATAGTGTAAGGGCAGGGTTATGATAAATGGGAGTTTTAGCAAAATTGAATATACATATTGTGTTCTTAACAAAAAGTAATTAATTACAAATTTGGATTTTATAAATATGCAAATTCATGCAAAATAAACTGTGCACCCCGAGGTCAAGTTTAGGTAAATTGGGAACTCTTTTGTAATTGTGTATTTTGTATATTAATGTTTAAATTTGAGATTTCATGTGTTCTATAAATAAATATTGTTATTTGGCCACAAAAAGGGAGTGATTATTTTGATTGAGCAAACGCAATGTACTTAGGTCCAATCGGACCCCACTATACTTTAACGCGCTTGAGCCTGGTGGAACTATTTGGTGAGTATCTTTAATGTATTTATGTGTTTAAGTTTTATTATATTTATGTGTAAAATTCACCTCACCACACTCGTAGTTTTTCATTTGTCGTTTTCTGCCCCCTTTCACATCTTCCCGCGACGTTGGTTACGTCACTCTTTTGTCGAGTTTCTCAGTATTCAGTTGGTTCTATTCTTTCTAACATCTGTTCTTTTACCACCTTTAATCTGCTTTCCTTATTATGTGGTTTCGTGTGCTCGTAATTTTCCGTTAGTCGTTTTTTGCCCCCTTCCACATCTTCCCACGGCGTTGGTTACTTCACTGTTTTAGTCGATTTTCTCAGTATGCAGTTAGTTCTATTCGTTCTAACATCCGTTCTTTTATCACCTTTTTTCTGCTTTCTTTATTCTGTGGTTTTTTGTGCTCGTAGTTTTTCATTTGTCGTTTTCTGCCCCCGTTCACATCTTCCCGCAACGTTGGTTACGTCACCCTTTTGTCGATTTTCTCAGTATTCAGTTGGTTTTATTCGTTCTAACATCCGTTCTTTTACCACCTTTTATCTGTTTTCTTTATTATGTGGTTTCGTGTGCTCGCAATTTTCCGTTAGTCGTTTTTTGCCCCCTTCCACATCTTCCCACGGCGTTGGTTACTTTAATGTTTTAGTCGAGTTTCTCAGTATGCAGTTAGTTCTATTCGTTCTAACATCCGTTCTTTTATCACCTTTTTTCTGCTTTCTTTATTCTGTGGTTTTGTGTGCTCGTA
Source organism: Amaurobius ferox (assembly GCA_951213105.1). Classification (NCBI taxonomy): domain Eukaryota; kingdom Metazoa; phylum Arthropoda; class Arachnida; order Araneae; family Amaurobiidae; genus Amaurobius; species Amaurobius ferox. Next base: position 122,977,530 of record OX578137.1, read on the forward strand.
GTTTTTCATTTGTCGTTTTCTGCCCCCTTTCACATCTTCCCGCGACGTTGGTTACGTCACTCTTTTGTCGATTTTCTCAGTATTCAGTTGGTTCTATTCTTTCTAACATCTGTTCTTTTACCACCTTTTATCTGATTTCTTTATTATGTGGTTTCGTGTGCTCGTAATTTTCCGTTAGTCGTTTTTTGCCCCCTTCCACATCTTCCCACGGCGTTGGTTACTTTAATGTTTTAGTCGAGTTTCTCAGTATGCAGTTAATTCTATTCGTTCTAACATCCGTTCTTTTATCACCTTTTTTCTGCTTTCTTTATTCTGTGGTTTTGTGTGTTCGAAGTTTTTCATTTGTCGTTTTCTGCCCCCTTTCACATCTTCCCGCGACGTTGGTTACGTAACTCTTTTGTCGATTTTCTCAGTATTCAGTTGGTTCTATTCTTTCTAACATCTGTTCTTTTACCACCTTTTATCTGATTTCTTTATTATGTGGTTTCGTGTGCTCGTAATTTTCCGTTAGTCGTTTTTTGCCCCCTTCCACATCTTCCCACGGCGTTGGTTACTTTAATGTTTTAGTCGAGTTTCTCAGTATGCAGTTAGTTCTATTCGTTCTAACATCCGTTCTTTTATCACCTTTTTTCTGCTTTCTTTATTCTGTGGTTTTGTGTGCTCGTAGTTTTTCATTTGTCGTTTTCTGCCCCCTTTCACATCTTCCCGCGACGTTGGTTACGTCACTCTTTTGTCGATTTTCTCAGTATTCAGTTGGTTCTATTCTTTCTAACATCTGTTCTTTTACCACCTTTTATCTGATTTCTTTATTATGTGGTTTCGTGTGCTCGTAATTTTCCGTTAGTCGTTTTTTGCCCCCTTCCACATCTTCCCACGGCGTTGGTTACTTTAATGTTTTAGTCGAGTTTCTCAGTATGCAGTTAGTTCTATTCGTTCTAACATCCGTTCTTTTATCACCTTTTTTCTGCTTTCTTTATTCTGTGGTTTTGTGTGCTCGTAGTTTTTCATTTGTCGTTTTCTGCCCCCTTTCACATCTTCCCGCGACGTTGGTTACGTCACTCTTTTGTCGATTTTCTCAGTATTCAGTTGGTTCTATTCTTTCTAACATCTGTTCTTTTACCACCTTTTATCTGATTTCTTTATTATGTGGTTTCGTGTGCTCGTAATTTTCCGTTAGTCGTTTTTTGCCCCCTTCCACATCTTCCCACGGCGTTGATTACTTTAATGTTTTAGTCGAGTTTCTCAGTATGCAGTTAATTCTATTCGTTCTAACATCCGTTCTTTTATCTCCTTTTTTCTGGTTTCTTTATTCTGTGGTTTTGTGTGCTCGTAGTTTTTCATTTGTCGTTTTCTGCCCCCTTTCACATCTTCCCGCGACGTTGGTTACGTCACTCTTTTGTCGATTTTCTCAGTATTCAGTTGGTTTTATTCGTTCTAACATCCGTTCTTTTACCACCTTTTATCTGTTTTCTTTATTATGTGGTTTCGTGTGCTCGCAATTTTCCGTTAGTCGTTTTTTGCCCCCTTCCACATCTTCCCACGGCGTTGGTTACTTTAATGTTTTAGTCGAGTTTCTCAGTATGCAGTCAGTTCTATTCGTTCTAACATCCGTTCTTTTATCACCTTTTTTCTGCTTTCTTTATTCTGTGGTTTTGTGTGCTCGTAGTTTTTCATTTGTCGTTTTCTGCCCCCTTTCACATCTTCCCGCGACGTTGGTTACGTAACTCTTTTGTCGATTTTCTCAGTATTCAGTTGGTTCTATTCTTTCTAACATCTGTTCTTTTACCACCTTTTATCTGATTTCTTTATTATGTGGTTTCGTGTGCTCGTAATTTTCCGTTAGTCGTTTTTTGCCCCCTTGCACATCTTCCCACGGCGTTGGTTACTTTAATGTTTTAGTCGAGTTTCTCAGTATGCAGTTAGTTCTATTCGTTCTAACATCCGTTCTTTTATCACCTTTTTTCTGCTTTCTTTATTCTGTGGTTTTGTGTGCTCGTAGTTTTTCATTTGTCGTTTTCTGCCCCCTTTCACATCTTCCCGCGACGTTGGTTACGTCACTCTTTTGTCGATTTTCTCAGTATTCAGTTGGTTCTATTCTTTCTAACATCTGTTCTTTTACCACCTTTTATCTGTTTTCTCTATTATGTGGTTTCGTGTGCTCGCAATTTTCCGTTAGTCGTTTTTTGCCCCCTTCCACATCTTCCCACGGCGTTGGTTACTTTAATGTTTTAGTCGAGTTTCTCAGTATGCAGTTAGTTCTATTCGTTCTAACATCCGTTCTTTTATCACCTTTTTTCTGCTTTCTTTATTCTGTGGTTTTGTGTGCTCTTAGTTTTTCATTTGTCGTTTTCTGCCCCCTTTCACATCTTCCCGCGACGTTGGTTACGTAACTCTTTTGTCGATTTTCTCAGTATTCAGTTGGTTCTATTCTTTCTAACATCTGTTCTTTTACCACCTTTTATCTGATTTCTTTATTATGTGGTTTCGTGTGCTCGTAATTTTCCGTTAGTCGTTTTTTGCCCCCTTCCACATCTTCCCACGGCGTTGGTTACTTTAATGTTTTAGTCGAGTTTCTCAGTATGCAGTTAGTTCTATTCGTTCTAACATCCGTTCTTTTATCACCTTTTTTCTGCTTTCTTTATTCTGTGGTTTTTTGTGCTCGTAGTTTTTCATTTGTCGTTTTCTGCCCCCTTTCACATCTTCCCGCGACGTTGGTTACGTCACTCTTTTGTCGATTTTCTCAGTATTCAGTTGGTTCTATTCTTTCTAACATCTGTTCTTTTACCACTTTTATCTGATTTCTTTATTATGTGGTTTCGTGTGCTCGTAATTTTCCGTTAGTCGTTTTTTGCCCCCTTCCACATCTTCCCACGGCGTTGGTTACTTTAATGTTTTAGTCGAGTTTCTCAGTATGCAGTTAATTCTATTCGTTCTAACATCCGTTCTTTTATCACCTTTTTTCTGCTTTCTTTATTCTGTGGTTTTGTGTGCTCGTAGTTTTTCATTTGTCGTTTTCTGCCCCCTTTCACATCTTCCCGCGACGTTGGTTACGTCACTCTTTTGACGATTTTCTCAGTATTCAGTTGGTTCTATTCTTTCTAACATCTGTTCTTTTACCACCTTTTATCTGATTTCTTTATTATGTGGTTTCGTGTGCTCGCAATTTTCCGTTAGTCGTTTTTTGCCCCCTTCCACATCTTCCCACGGCGTTGGTTACTTTAATGTTTTAGTCGAGTTTCTCAGTATGCAGTTAGTTCTATTCGTTCTAACATCCGTTCTTTTATCACCTTTTTTCTGCTTTCTTTATTCTGTGGTTTTGTGTGCTCGTAGTTTTTCATTTGTCGTTTTCTGCCCCCTTTCACATCTTCCCGCGACGTTGGTTACGTCACTCTTTTGTCGATTTTCTCAGTATTCAGTTGGTTCTATTCTTTCTAACATCTGTTCTTTTACCACCTTTTATCTGATTTCTTTATTATGTGGTTTCGTGTGCTCGTAATTTTCCGTTAGTCGTTTTTTGCCCCCTTCCACATCTTCCCACGGCGTTGGTTACTTTAATGTTTTAGTCGAGTTTCTCAGTATGCAGTTAGTTCTATTCGTTCTAACATCCGTTCTTTTATCACCTTTTTTCTGCTTTCTTTATTCTGTGGTTTTGTGTGCTCGTAGTTTTTCATTTGTCGTTTTCTGCCCCCTTTCACATCTTCCCGCGACGTTGGTTACGTCACTCTTTTGTCGATTTTCTCAGTATTCAGTTGGTTCTATTCTTTCTAACATCTGTTCTTTTACCACTTTTAATCTGCTTTCCTTATTATGTGGTTTCGTGTGCTCGTAATTTTCCGTTAGTCGTTTTTTGCCCCCTTCCACATCTTCCCACGGCGTTGGTTACTTCACTGTTTTAGTCGATTTTCTCAGTATGCAGTTAGTTCTATTCGTTCTAACATCCGTTCTTTTATCACCTTTTTTCTGCTTTCTTTATTCTGTGGTTTTTTGTGCTCGTAGTTTTTCATTTGTCGTTTTCTGCCCCCGTTCACATCTTCCCGCGACGTTGGTTACGTCACCCTTTTGTCGATTTTCTCAGTATTCAGTTGGTTTTATTCGTTCTAACATCCGTTCTTTTACCACCTTTTATCTGTTTTCTTTATTATGTGGTTTCGTGTGCTCGCAATTTTCCGTTAGTCGTTTTTTGCCCCCTTCCACATCTTCCCACGGCGTTGGTTACTTTAATGTTTTAGTCGAGTTTCTCAGTATGCAGTTAGTTCTATTCGTTCTAACATCCGTTCTTTTATCACCTTTTTTCTGCTTTCTTTATTCTGTGGTTTTGTGTGCTCGTAGTTTTTCATTTGTCGTTTTCTGCCCCCTTTCACATCTTCCCGCGACGTTGGTTACGTCACTCTTTTGTCGATTTTCTCAGTATTCAGTTGGTTCTATTCTTTCTAACATCTGTTCTTTTACCACCTTTTATCTGATTTCTTTATTATGTGGTTTCGTGTGCTCGTAATTTTCCGTTAGTCGTTTTTTGCCCCCTTCCACATCTTCCCACGGCGTTGGTTACTTTAATGTTTTAGTCGAGTTTCTCAGTATGCAGTTAATTCTATTCGTTCTAACATCCGTTCTTTTATCACCTTTTTTCTGCTTTCTTTATTCTGTGGTTTTGTGTGCTCGTAGTTTTTCATTTGTCGTTTTCTGCCCCCTTTCACATCTTCCCGCGACGTTGGTTACGTCACTCTTTTGTCGATTTTCTCAGTATTCAGTTGGTTTTATTCGTTCTAACATCCGTTCTTTTACCACCTTTTATCTGTTTTCTTTATTATGTGGTTTCGTGTGCTCGCAATTTTCCGTTAGTCGTTTTTTGCCCCCTTCCACATCTTCCCACGGCGTTGGTTACTTTAATGTTTTAGTCGAGTTTCTCAGTATGCAGTGAGTTCTATTCGTTCTAACATCCGTTCTTTTATCACCTTTTTTCTGCTTTCTTTATTCTGTGGTTTTGTGTGCTCGTAGTTTTTCATCTGTCGTTTTCTGCCCCCTTTCACATCTTCCCGCGACGTTGGTTACGTAACTCTTTTGTCGATTTTCTCAGTATTCAGTTGGTTCTATTCTTTCTAACATCTGTTCTTTTACCACCTTTTATCTGATTTCTTTATTATGTGGTTTCGTGTTCTCGTAATTTTCCGTTAGTCGTTTTTTGCCCCCTTCCACATCTTCCCACGGCGTTGGTTACTTTAATGTTTTAGTCGAGTTTCTCAGTATGCAGTTAGTTCTATTCGTTCTAACATCCGTTCTTTTATCACCTTTTTTCTGCTTTCTTTATTCTGTGGTTTTGTGTGCTCGTAGTTTTTCATTTGTCGTTTTCTGCCCCCTTTCACATCTCCCCGCGACGTTGGTTACGTCACTCTTTTGTCGATTTTCTCAGTATTCAGTTGGTTCTATTCTTTCTAACATCTGTTCTTTCACCACCTTTTATCTGATTTCTTTATTATGTGGTTTCGTGTGCTCGTAATTTTCCGTTAGTCGTTTTTTGCCCCCTTCCACATCTTCCCACGGCGTTGGTTACTTTAATGTTTTAGTCGAGTTTCTCAGTATGCAGTTAATTCTATTCGTTCTAACATCCGTTCTTTTATCACCTTTTTTCTGCTTTCTTTATTCTGTGGTTTTGTGTGCTCGTAGTTTTTCATTTGTCGTTTTCTGCCCCCTTTCACATCTTCCCGCGACGTTGGTTACGTCACTCTTTTGTCGATTTTCTCAGTATTCAGTTGGTTTTATTCGTTCTAACATCCGTTCTTTTACCACCTTTTATCTGTTTTCTTTATTATGTGGTTTCGTGTGCTCGCAATTTTCCGTTAGTCGTTTTTTGCCCCCTTCCACATCTTCCCACGGCGTTGGTTACTTTAATGTTTTAGTCGAGTTTCTCAGTATGCAGTTAGTTCTATTCGTTCTAACATCCGTTCTTTTATCACCTTTTTTCTGCTTTCTTTATTCTGTGGTTTTGTGTGCTCGTAGTTTTTCATTTGTCGTTTTCTGCCCCCTTTCACATCTTCCCGCGACGTTGGTTACGTCACTCTTTTGTCGATTTTCTCAGTATTCAGTTGGTTCTATTCTTTCTAACATCTGTTCTTTTACCACCTTTTATCTGATTCCTTTATTATGTGGTTTCGTGTGCTCGTAATTTTCCGTTAGTCGTTTTTTGCCCCCTTCCACATCTTCCCACGGCGTTGGTTACTTTAATGTTTTAGTCGAGTTTCTCAGTATGCAGTTAGTTCTATTCGTTCTAACATCCGTTCTTTTATCACCTTTTTTCTGCTTTCTTTATTCTGTGGTTTTGTGTGCTCGTAGTTCTTCATTTGTCGTTTTCTGCCCCCTTTCACATCTTCCCGCGACGTTGGTTACGTCACTCTTTTGTCGATTTTCTCAGTATTCAGTTGGTTCTATTCTTTCTAACATCTGTTCTTTTACCACCTTTTATCTGATTTCTTTATTATGTGGTTTCGTGTGCTCGTAATTTTCCGTTAGTCGTTTTTTGCCCCCTTCCACATCTTCCCACGGCGTTGGTTACTTTAATGTTTTAGTCGAGTTTCTCAGTATGCAGTTAGTTCTATTCGTTCTAACATCCGTTCTTTTATCACCTTTTTTCTGCTTTCTTTATTCTGTGGTTTTGTGTGCTCGTAGTTTTTCATTTGTCGTTTTCTGCCCCCTTTCACATCTTCCCGCGACGTTGGTTACGTCACTCTTTTGTCGATTTTCTCAGTATTCAGTTGGTTCTATTCTTTCTAACATCTGTTCTTTTACCACCTTTTATCTGTTTTCTTTATTATGTGGTTTCGTGTGCTCGCAATTTTCCGTTAGTCGTTTTTTGCCCCCTTCCACATCTTCCCACGGCGTTGGTTACTTTAATGTTTTAGTCGAGTTTCTCAGTATGCAGTTAGTTCTATTCGTTCTAACATCCGTTCTTTTATCACCTTTTTTCTGCTTTCTTTATTCTGTGGTTTTGTGTGCTCGTAGTTTTTCATTTGTCGTTTTCTGCCCCCTTTCACATCTCCCCGCGACGTTGGTTACGTCACTCTTTTGTCGATTTTCTCAGTATTCAGTTGGTTCTATTCTTTCTAACATCTGTTCTTTCACCACCTTTTATCTGATTTCTTTATTATGTGATTTCGTGTGCTCGTAATTTTCCGTTAGTCGTTTTTTGCCCCCTTCCACATCTTCCCACGGCGTTGGTTACTTTAATGTTTTAGTCGAGTTTCTCAGTATGCAGTTAATTCTATTCGTTCTAACATCCGTTCTTTTATCACCTTTTTTCTGCTTTCTTTATTCTGTGGTTTTGTGTGCTCGTAGTTTTTCATTTGTCGTTTTCTGCCCCCTTTCACATCTTCCCGCGACGTTGGTTACGTCACTCTTTTGTCGATTTTCTCAGTATTCAGTTGGTTTTATTCGTTCTAACATCCGTTCTTTTACCACCTTTTATCTGTTTTCTTTATTATGTGGTTTCGTGTGCTCGCAATTTTCCGTTAGTCGTTTTTTGCCCCCTTCCACATCTTCCCACGGCGTTGGTTACTTTAATGTTTTAGTCGAGTTTCTCAGTATGCAGTTAGTTCTATTCGTTCTAACATCCGTTCTTTTATCACCTTTTTTCTGCTTTCTTTATTCTGTGGTTTTGTGTGCTCGTAGTTTTTCATTTGTCGTTTTCTGCCCCCTTTCACATCTTCCCGCGACGTTGGTTACGTCACTCTTTTGTCGATTTTCTCAGTATTCAGTTGGTTCTATTCTTTCTAACATCTGTTCTTTTACCACCTTTTATCTGATTTCTTTATTATGTGGTTTCGTGTGCTCGTAATTTTCCGTTAGTCGTTTTTTGCCCCCTTCCACATCTTCCCACGGCGTTGGTTACTTTAATGTTTTAGTCGAGTTTCTCAGTATGCAGTTAGTTCTATTCGTTCTAACATCCGTTCTTTTATCACCTTTTTTCTGCTTTCTTTATTCTGTGGTTTTGTGTGCTCGTAGTTCTTCATTTGTCGTTTTCTGCCCCCTTTCACATCTTCCCGCGACGTTGGTTACGTCACTCTTTTGTCGATTTTCTCAGTATTCAGTTGGTTCTATTCTTTCTAACATCTGTTCTTTTACCACCTTTTATCTGATTTCTTTATTATGTGGTTTCGTGTGCTCGTAATTTTCCGTTAGTCGTTTTTTGCCCCCTTCCACATCTTCCCACGGCGTTGGTTACTTTAATGTTTTAGTCGAGTTTCTCAGTATGCAGTTAGTTCTATTCGTTCTAACATCCGTTCTTTTATCACCTTTTTTCTGCTTTCTTTATTCTGTGGTTTTGTGTGCTCGTAGTTTTTCATTTGTCGTTTTCTGCCCCCTTTCACATCTTCCCGCGACGTTGGTTACGTCACTCTTTTGTCGATTTTCTCAGTATTCAGTTGGTTCTATTCTTTCTAACATCTGTTCTTTTACCACCTTTTATCTGTTTTCTTTATTATGTGGTTTCGTGTGCTCGCAATTTTCCGTTAGTCGTTTTTTGCCCCCTTCCACATCTTCCCACGGCGTTGGTTACTTTAATGTTTTAGTCGAGTTTCTCAGTATGCAGTTAGTTCTATTCGTTCTAACATCCGTTCTTTTATCACCTTTTTTCTGCTTTCTTTATTCTGTGGTTTTGTGTGCTCGTAGTTTTTCATTTGTCGTTTTCTGCCCCCTTTCACATCTTCCCGCGACGTTGGTTACGTCACTCTTTTGTCGATTTTCTCAGTATTCAGTTGGTTCTATTCTTTCTAACATCTGTTCTTTTACCACCTTTTATCTGTTTTCTTTATTATGTGGTTTCGTGTGCTCGCAATTTTCCGTTAGTCGTTTTTTGCCCCCTTCCACATCTTCCCACGGCGTTGGTTACTTTAATGTTTTAGTCGAGTTTCTCAGTATGCAGTTAGTTCTATTCGTTCTAACATCCGTTCTTTTATCACCTTTTTTCTGCTTTCTTTATTCTGTGGTTTTGTGTGCTCGTAGTTTTTCATTTGTCGTTTTCTGCCCCCTTTCACATCTTCCCGCGACGTTGGTTACGTCACTCTTTTGTCGATTTTCTCAGTATTCAGTTGGTTTTATTCGTTCTAACATCCGTTCTTTTACCACCTTTTATCTGTTTTCTTTATTATGTGGTTTCGTGTGCTCGCAATTTTCCGTTAGTCGTTTTTTGCCCCCTTCCACATCTTCCCACGGCGTTGGTTACTTTAATGTTTTAGTCGAGTTTCTCAGTATGCAGTGAGTTCTATTCGTTCTAACATCCGTTCTTTTATCACCTTTTTTCTGCTTTCTTTATTCTGTGGTTTTGTGTGCTCGTAGTTTTTCATCTGTCGTTTTCTGCCCCCTTTCACATCTTCCCGCGACGTTGGTTACGTAACTCTTTTGTCGATTTTCTCAGTATTCAGTTGGTTCTATTCTTTCTAACATCTGTTCTTTTACCACCTTTTATCTGATTTCTTTATTATGTGGTTTCGTGTGCTCGTAATTTTCCGTTAGTCGTTTTTTGCCCCCTTCCACATCTTCCCACGGCGTTGGTTACTTTAATGTTTTAGTCGAGTTTCTCAGTATGCAGTTAGTTCTATTCGTTCTAACATCCGTTCTTTTATCACCTTTTTTCTGCTTTCTTTATTCTGTGGTTTTGTGTGCTCGTAGTTTTTCATTTGTCGTTTTCTGCCCCCTTTCACATCTCCCCGCGACGTTGGTTACGTCACTCTTTTGTCGATTTTCTCAGTATTCAGTTGGTTCTATTCTTTCTAACATCTGTTCTTTCACCACCTTTTATCTGATTTCTTTATTATGTGGTTTCGTGTGCTCGTAATTTTCCGTTAGTCGTTTTTTGCCCCCTTCCACATCTTCCCACGGCGTTGGTTACTTTAATGTTTTAGTCGAGTTTCTCAGTATGCAGTTAATTCTATTCGTTCTAACATCCGTTCTTTTATCACCTTTTTTCTGCTTTCTTTATTCTGTGGTTTTGTGTGCTCGTAGTTTTTCATTTGTCGTTTTCTGCCCCCTTTCACATCTTCCCGCGACGTTGGTTACGTCACTCTTTTGTCGATTTTCTCAGTATTCAGTTGGTTTTATTCGTTCTAACATCCGTTCTTTTACCACCTTTTATCTGTTTTCTTTATTATGTGGTTTCGTGTGCTCGCAATTTTCCGTTAGTCGTTTTTTGCCCCCTTCCACATCTTCCCACGGCGTTGGTTACTTTAATGTTTTAGTCGAGTTTCTCAGTATGCAGTTAGTTCTATTCGTTCTAACATCCGTTCTTTTATCACCTTTTTTCTGCTTTCTTTATTCTGTGGTTTTGTGTGCTCGTAGTTTTTCATTTGTCGTTTTCTGCCCCCTTTCACATCTTCCCGCGACGTTGGTTACGTCACTCTTTTGTCGATTTTCTCAGTATTCAGTTGGTTTTATTCGTTCTAACATCCGTTCTTTTACCACCTTTTATCTGTTTTCTTTATTATGTGGTTTCGTGTGCTCGCAATTTTCCGTTAGTCGTTTTTTGCCCCCTTCCACATCTTCCCACGGCGTTGGTTACTTTAATGTTTTAGTCGAGTTTCTCAGTATGCAGTTAGTTCTATTCGTTCTAACATCCGTTCTTTTATCACCTTTTTTCTGCTTTCTTTATTCTGTGGTTTTGTGTGCTCGTAGTTTTTCATTTGTCGTTTTCTGCCCCCTTTCACATCTTCCCGCGACGTTGGTTACGTCACTCTTTTGTCGATTTTCTCAGTATTCAGTTGGTTTTATTCGTTCTAACATCCGTTCTTTTACCACCTTTTATCTGTTTTCTTTATTATGTGGTTTCGTGTGCTCGCAATTTTCCGTTAGTCGTTTTTTGCCCCCTTCCACATCTTCCCACGGCGTTGGTTACTTTAATGTTTTAGTCGAGTTTCTCAGTATGCAGTTAGTTCTATTCGTTCTAACATCCGTTCTTTTATCACCTTTTTTCTGCTTTCTTTATTCTGTGGTTTTGTGTGCTCGTAGTTTTTCATTTGTCGTTTTCTGCCCCCTTTCACATCTCCCCGCGACGTTGGTTACGTCACTCTTTTGTCGATTTTCTCAGTATTCAGTTGGTTCTATTCTTTCTAACATCTGTTCTTTCACCACCTTTTATCTGATTTCTTTATTATGTGGTTTCGTGTGCTCGTAATTTTCCGTTAGTCGTTTTTTGCCCCCTTCCACATCTTCCCACGGCGTTGGTTACTTTAATGTTTTAGTCGAGTTTCTCAGTATGCAGTTAATTCTATTCGTTCTAACATCCGTTCTTTTATCACCTTTTTTCTGCTTTCTTTATTCTGTGGTTTTGTGTGCTCGTAGTTTTTCATTTGTCGTTTTCTGCCCCCTTTCACATCTTCCCGCGACGTTGGTTACGTCACTCTTTTGTCGATTTTCTCAGTATTCAGTTGGTTTTATTCGTTCTAACATCCGTTCTTTTACCACCTTTTATCTGTTTTCTTTATTATGTGGTTTCGTGTGCTCGCAATTTTCCGTTAGTCGTTTTTTGCCCCCTTCCACATCTTCCCACGGCGTTGGTTACTTTAATGTTTTAGTCGAGTTTCTCAGTATGCAGTTAGTTCTATTCGTTCTAACATCCGTTCTTTTATCACCTTTTTTCTGCTTTCTTTATTCTGTGGTTTTGTGTGCTCGTAGTTTTTCATTTGTCGTTTTCTGCCCCCTTTCACATCTTCCCGCGACGTTGGTTACGTCACTCTTTTGTCGATTTTCTCAGTATTCAGTTGGTTCTATTCTTTCTAACATCTGTTCTTTTACCACCTTTTATCTGATTCCTTTATTATGTGGTTTCGTGTGCTCGTAATTTTCCGTTAGTCGTTTTTTGCCCCCTTCCACATCTTCCCACGGCGTTGGTTACTTTAATGTTTTAGTCGAGTTTCTCAGTATGCAGTTAGTTCTATTCGTTCTAACATCCGTTCTTTTATCACCTTTTTTCTGCTTTCTTTATTCTGTGGTTTTGTGTGCTCGTAGTTCTTCATTTGTCGTTTTCTGCCCCCTTTCACATCTTCCCGCGACGTTGGTTACGTCACTCTTTTGTCGATTTTCTCAGTATTCAGTTGGTTCTATTCTTTCTAACATCTGTTCTTTTACCACCTTTTATCTGATTTCTTTATTATGTGGTTTCGTGTGCTCGTAATTTTCCGTTAGTCGTTTTTTGCCCCCTTCCACATCTTCCCACGGCGTTTGTTACTTTAATGTTTTAGTCGAGTTTCTCAGTATGCAGTTAGTTCTATTCGTTCTAACATCCGTTCTTTTATCACCTTTTTTCTGCTTTCTTTATTCTGTGGTTTTGTGTGCTCGTAGTTTTTCATTTGTCGTTTTCTGCCCCCTTTCACATCTTCCCGCGACGTTGGTTACGTCACTCTTTTGTCAATTTTCTCAGTATTCAGTTGGTTCTATTCTTTCTAAAATCTGTTCTTTTACCACCTTTTATCTGTTTTCTTTATTATGTGGTTTCGTGTGCTCGCAATTTTCCGTTAGTCGTTTTTTGCCCCCTTCCACATCTTCCCACGGCGTTGGTTACTTTAATGTTTTAGTCGAGTTTCTCAGTATGCAGTTAGTTCTATTCGTTCTAACATCCGTTCTTTTATCACCTTTTTTCTGCTTTCTTTATTCTGTGGTTTTGTGTGCTCGTAGTTTTTCATTTGTCGTTTTCTGCCCCCTTTCACATCTCCCCGCGACGTTGGTTACGTCACTCTTTTGTCGATTTTCTCAGTATTCAGTTGGTTCTATTCTTTCTAACATCTGTTCTTTCACCACCTTTTATCTGATTTCTTTATTATGTGATTTCGTGTGCTCGTAATTTTCCGTTAGTCGTTTTTTGCCCCCTTCCACATCTTCCCACGGCGTTGGTTACTTTAATGTTTTAGTCGAGTTTCTCAGTATGCAGTTAATTCTATTCGTTCTAACATCCGTTCTTTTATCACCTTTTTTCTGCTTTCTTTATTCTGTGGTTTTGTGTGCTCGTAGTTTTTCATTTGTCGTTTTCTGCCCCCTTTCACATCTTCCCGCGACGTTGGTTACGTCACTCTTTTGTCGATTTTCTCAGTATTCAGTTGGTTTTATTCGTTCTAACATCCGTTCTTTTACCACCTTTTATCTGTTTTCTTTATTATGTGGTTTCGTGTGCTCGCAATTTTCCGTTAGTCGTTTTTTGCCCCCTTCCACATCTTCCCACGGCGTTGGTTACTTTAATGTTTTAGTCGAGTTTCTCAGTATGCAGTTAGTTCTATTCGTTCTAACATCCGTTCTTTTATCACCTTTTTTCTGCTTTCTTTATTCTGTGGTTTTGTGTGCTCGTAGTTTTTCATTTGTCGTTTTCTGCCCCCTTTCACATCTTCCCGCGACGTTGGTTACGTCACTCTTTTGTCGATTTTCTCAGTATTCAGTTGGTTCTATTCTTTCTAACATCTGTTCTTTTACCACCTTTTATCTGATTTCTTTATTATGTGGTTTCGTGTGCTCGTAATTTTCCGTTAGTCGTTTTTTGCCCCCTTCCACATCTTCCCACGGCGTTGGTTACTTTAATGTTTTAGTCGAGTTTCTCAGTATGCAGTTAGTTCTATTCGTTCTAACATCCGTTCTTTTATCACCTTTTTTCTGCTTTCTTTATTCTGTGGTTTTGTGTGCTCGTAGTTCTTCATTTGTCGTTTTCTGCCCCCTTTCACATCTTCCCGCGACGTTGGTTACGTCACTCTTTTGTCGATTTTCTCAGTATTCAGTTGGTTCTATTCTTTCTAACATCTGTTCTTTTACCACCTTTTATCTGATTTCTTTATTATGTGGTTTCGTGTGCTCGTAATTTTCCGTTAGTCGTTTTTTGCCCCCTTCCACATCTTCCCACGGCGTTGGTTACTTTAATGTTTTAGTCGAGTTTCTCAGTATGCAGTTAGTTCTATTCGTTCTAACATCCGTTCTTTTATCACCTTTTTTCTGCTTTCTTTATTCTGTGGTTTTGTGTGCTCGTAGTTTTTCATTTGTCGTTTTCTGCCCCCTTTCACATCTTCTCGCGACGTTGGTTACGTCACTCTTTTGTCGATTTTCTCAGTATTCAGTTGGTTCTATTCTTTCTAACATCTGTTCTTTTACCACCTTTTATCTGTTTTCTTTATTATGTGGTTTCGTGTGCTCGCAATTTTCCGTTAGTCGTTTTTTGCCCCCTTCCACATCTTCCCACGGCGTTGGTTACTTTAATGTTTTAGTCGAGTTTCTCAGTATGCAGTTAGTTCTATTCGTTCTAACATCCGTTCTTTTATCACCTTTTTTCTGCTTTCTTTATTCTGTGGTTTTGTGTGCTCGTAGTTTTTCATTTGTCGTTTTCTGCCCCCTTTCACATCTTCCCGCGACGTTGGTTACGTCACTCTTTTGTCGATTTTCTCAGTATTCAGTTGGTTCTATTCTTTCTAACATCTGTTCTTTTACCACCTTTTATCTGTTTTCTTTATTATGTGGTTTCGTGTGCTCGCAATTTTCCGTTAGTCGTTTTTTGCCCCCTTCCACATCTTCCCACGGCGTTGGTTACTTTAATGTTTTAGTCGAGTTTCTCAGTATGCAGTTAGTTCTATTCGTTCTAACATCCGTTCTTTTATCACCTTTTTTCTGCTTTCTTTATTCTGTGGTTTTGTGTGCTCGTAGTTTTTCATTTGTCGTTTTCTGCCCCCTTTCACATCTTCCCGCGACGTTGGTTACGTCACTCTTTTGTCGATTTTCTCAGTATTCAGTTGGTTCTATTCTTTCTAACATCTGTTCTTTTACCACCTTTTATCTGATTTCTTTATTATGTGGTTTCGTGTGCTCGTAATTTTCCGTTAGTCGTTTTTTGCCCCCTTCCACATCTTCCCACGGCGTTGGTTACTTTAATGTTTTAGTCGAGTTTCTCAGTATGCAGTTAGTTCTATTCGTTCTAACATCCGTTCTTTTATCACCTTTTTTCTGCTTTCTTTATTCTGTGGTTTTGTGTGCTCGTAGTTCTTCATTTGTCGTTTTCTGCCCCCGTTCACATCTTCCCGCGACGTTGGTTACGTCACTCTTTTGTCGATTTTCTCAGTATTCAGTTGGTTTTATTCGTTCTAACATCCGTTCTTTTACCACCTTTTATCTGTTTTCTTTATTCTGTGGTTTCGTGTACTCGTAGTTCTCCGTTAGTCATTTTGGTTTATTCCCTTTTTTCCGTGACATTGGTGACTTCTTTCGCCTCTCCTATTTTCAAACAGGCGTCCTCAGTTGCCAACCTGATTTGAGCAAGTGATGTCGCGCATAATGTCAGTCCTGAAGAAGAAGTCTATTTTCAACACTTTCCTGAAAAGTTGAGAAGTATTTATGACTTTGGTCATTCTGTCTGTCTGACCGTTTGTGCGATAACTGCCGTAAAAATAACTTTATCAAAATGAAATTTTAGTATGTTGTTGAGATGGTCTGTGGGATGTTTGGATATAAAAATGAATCACATCACACAATTTATTTAGTATTTAACACGTGTTGAAAAATACATTGAACACTATACAACTTAATTTTTCAAAAATATTTTAAACAAAGTTAAAATTCACAAATTGCTTTGAAAATTTTAGGAAATATTCAAATTATTACATAAAATGTGTAAGAAAAAATTCAGAAAAATATGTTGAGTAGTTTTTAAATAAAAATTGACATAATAATTACACCCATGATATAAAGAGATCACGTGACTTATTGCAAAAAGAAATATGGTTTCCATTTTTCGCTGTTATCGTAGATATTTAAAGATCATTTAAATTGCATCATAAAACAGCTTCATTTTCTCGTATTATCTGTGCATCCAAATTCCGTACCATTAAAATTACATTATTTTTTATTTTAAATGATCGCTGAACTTTAGTTATTCATACAACGAAATCTCATTTTAACGCTATACTCTAGCATTCAGAATGTAAACAAATCAGGCGATTATAAGTTGAATTGTGTAAAAATTGCTGAATTTTCTTCATGGAAAATTATTTATTAATTATTCATTGATTTTACATAGAGAGACAGACGATTTATATATCTATGACGTCATTTGAATAAAGTGCATTTTGTGTAACTAGAGTCTTTTTCAATGCAGTTTTAAGTTTTCAAGTATAATAACTTAGTGTAGCAATGTGATAATTAAAAAAAATATCAGCGCTGAATGTGTCACATTTCAGAGATGTTTAACTAAAATTGAATTTCGGCTGGAAAGTGTTTCATAATCAATGTTTAATATATGATTGATTTTTCTTGTTTTCCTATAATACTGTTTGATCTGTTTATTTTTGCATGTGTGCTATATTTTAAGAATTTTTAGATTAGTGATTTTATTAACTGTGCTTCATGTACAAGTGTTTGAAAGGATTAAAGTTAGTAAAATAATTCGCCGCCCGCAGGTGATCCTTTTTAAACCTCAATAATAATAAGATTTCTTTAAAACGCAAACAAAAAGGAACGCCACATTAATGTAGTTGATGGTTGAGTAAATGCGAATGAAAATTACTTTCTAAGGAATATAAGTACATTTCTCGGTGTCAAATAGAAACACATAAGTTTTGTGTTTAAGCCTTTTTGTACATTTTACTGTGAATCATTATCTTAATGGTTAATGGATATCAGTTGTAATAATGATTAGATTTAGACACAAATCTTTAAAGTTAAATATATATTACCAATGTACACAGAAATAAAGTAACTTTCTTATTAATATTTTCTAAACCACTATCAATACATTAATATTTAAGATGTAAATCAAATTTGATCTTAAAAGGATTAAATGTGTAGAAAACTTCAAATGCAGAAGAGAGATTAAATATATTATAAATATATATTTTTCACAACTGTGAATGCATAAAAGTAATTGTAAAGTTGAACAATGATAATAAGCTTCCTTAAATATTCATTTTAATGTCATTCAAAGTTTATAACCTCTTACATTTAAATATTTATTTTGATGAAAACATGACTTATAAAAATTACATAAAATTTGTGAAAATTTTCTAAGTTAACTCTAATTGAATAAATCGTTTCTTGGAAAGGTAGTTGAATTAACCTTTGCAAGTAGAAAATTGTGACATTTGTTTAAATCTAAAGTATATATTATCTATTTTGTATGGCGTTTAAAGAAGCTATTGATACATTTCTACGTAAACTTCATACTTTTTACGGAAATAGTCGTTCATAAAAAAAATTGTTCAGAGCATGAAGTTCTTTATTTCAAATGGCGAGTACAAAAGACAACTGGAGTTAACAAAAAATATAACATGAACAGAAATAACAAAAAATTACAGCCGCAGAAGAAAGTCTATAGACCACTCATACGGACTCAGCTTCCCAGTATCGCTCCCACTCAGATATTTCGGAGAGAGCCGGACAGTGGAGAAGGTGAGTTTTGTTCATTACCTCTGGAGATCTCAGACTATGGCGGGTACAAAAGACAACGGGAGCTAATAAACATGAATAGAAATAAGAAAAAATTACAGCCGCAGAAGAAAGTCCATAAACCACTCATACGAACCCTTGCTTCCCAGTATCTTTTCCATTCAGATGTTACAGAGAGAGCCGGACAGTGGAGAAGCTGAGTCTTGTTCATTACCTCCTGGAGGTCTCAGACTTTGGTGGGTACAAAAGACAACGGGAGCTAACAAACATGAATAGAAATGAGAAAAATTACAGCCGCAGAAGAATGTCCATAAACCACTCATACGAACCCTTGCTTCCCAGTATCTTTTCCATTCAGATGTTACAGAGAGAGCCGGACAGTGGAGAAGCTGAGTCTTGTTCATTACCTCCTGGAGGTCTCAGACTTTGGTGGGTACAAAAGACAACGGGAGCTAGCAAACATGAATAGAAATGAGAAAAATTACAGCCGCAGAAGAATGTCCATAAACCACTCATACGAACCCTTGCTTCCCAGTATCTTTTCCATTCAGATGTTACAGAGAGAGCCGGACAGTGGAGAAGCTGAGTCTTGTTCATTACCTCCTGGAGGTCTCAGACTTTGGTGGGTACAAAAGGCAACGGGAGCTAACAAACATGAATAGAAATGAGAAAAATTACAGCCGCAGAAGAATGTCCATAAACCACTCATACGAACCCTTGCTTCCCAGTACCTCTTCCATTCAGATGTTACAGAGACAGCCGGACAGTGGAGAAGGTGAGTCTTGTCTATTACCTCCTGAGGGTCTCAGACTTTGGCTGGTACAATAGACAACCTGAGCTAACAAAAAATATAACATGAATTGAAATAAGAAAAAATTACAGCTGTAGAAGAAAGTCTATAGACCACTCATGGGGACCCTTGATTCCCAGTATCGCTCCCACTCGGATGTTACGGAGAGAGACGGGCTGTGTAGAAGGTGCGTCTTGTCCATTACCTCCTGAAGGTTTCGGACTTTGCAAAAAGTGTCGTTAAATATACGATTTCGACGCAGATGTTTCACAAGGTAATGATGCCCAGTAGCAAGGCGGATTTCCGTTACAGATCTCCTCCTAAGCCAGTCTTATATGTCTAAAATTGTGTTCCACCACAATTTCTGAGAATTCCTCTCCGAAAGTTCTTTTGATGGGTTATATTTAATGATGTTTTTGATTACCAACTCAATATCGTAAAATGGGATTGCAACACTTGTTGGAATTTGGGAAATTGTTCCGTTTTTGGCCAGAAAATCGGCTTTCTCATTCCTGTTGATACGGCAGTGGCCAAGGGTCCTCTGATAAAGTCACATTATTACGGCTGAACAAGCTGTATATTAAATATATAGTATATTAAGTTATATTTTTGATATCTACGAATTCTTCTGATCTCTAATCAATTATTTAAGCAAGTTTACAGATATTAACAAACCTTCTAGAATACAAGTTTCAACACCGATGAAAGTATAGAACATCGTTTATTGAAAGAAAATTAATTTATATTCAAAACACCGTACATAAAGCTAATAACATTTGCGAAAAGCTCCCAAATTATCTCTATAATTGAATGAACCTTGACATGTAGAGATTTGTGACATGTGCTAACACGTTCTAATACACCATGTTCTACTTCCTATAAAGTTTAAATCAAACGTCTGATACGCTTCTATGTGAAACTCAATTATCATTCATGAAACTAGAATTGAATTTCAACTGCAGAAGTTTAAATAGTAATTTAGAAACCTTTCTTGCCGAATTACATTAATTCGAATCCCTGTGCCATTCTGATATTTATTCACTAATTTTCTGGCACTCCGTTAATAAATGCTCTGTTAGGTTAAAAGTTTTATCAAAGGATATTTAAAGGCTGCATATATTTTTAAATTAACTATACTGTTTTTAACCAAAATGTAATTAAAAGTTGTATTTTGTTTAAATGGAATAATTCAAACTATATAGCTGTTCTTGTGAATTTTGTCGTTCAACAGTAAAATCTCAACGGGGGATTCATTTGTAGTTTTAATTTATGGTACATGTTTCTTTTGATTGCACAGTATAAATTCCTTACATTTTATTTTTTCTTTAACTGATTTTAATTGTTAATAAAGTTAATTTACTCCATTTCATCATATTTATTCTCTAACCTTTTGAGATTTTAAAGTTCTTTTTAAACTTGTTCATCTCGTTCGAAATGCTGCTTCTTTTTGTCAATTCAAATTTATAACTTCATTTCATGAAATTCTGGGAAAAATTAGAATCACTTGATTAGAAACAATCACAAAATAAGAATTATTAGAATCACTTCTTTAAAAAGGCGTTACTTTCATGTGTGTGCATCATTGTTTGCTTTTCTAAATTTAGCGGATTTTATACGATCTATATTAGTGTTTTACCCAAACGAAATAGTTAGGGATACAAAAGATGGTACTTTTTGAAGCAGAAAAATTTTACTTAAACATTTTAGGATCTTTTTAAATAAAAATTACAAAATAAATATGAGGATTTCAGTGTCAGATTGAGCTTTATATTCGGCGAGAAATATATTTAAAATCGGAAATTTTAGCAATAAAATGTTGAAAGTATATGTGTTTTACAAATTTTGATATGCAGCATATTCTCGTAACCAGGTAACACTATAAAAATGTAGTTATAGCACTGAACTAGTTTTTCCAATCACTTCCAAAAATCACAAATATAAATTGCAAATATTTTGGATCATGCATTGTGTAAATAAAACTCCTAATTTTAACTCGGAATAAACATGACTAGTTTTTGATTTAATATAGCTGTTATCATTTGTGGTTCATTTGCGTAAACTGTCCACTTATCCTTTTCTCCATAAAGTATTTTTCTCCAAAACCAATTTATTGTCCACCCTGTAAGGAATACTTTCTTCAAAATGACATTAACTAGCTTGAAGGCTGATATGCAGTCATTAGTTTCCTTTTGGATGCTAAAAAATTTCCAAGCAGCGGCAAATGGAGAGAATACAGGATAGTGTTGATACGTTCATTCAAAATATATAAAGTATAACAACAATAATTAGTTATATTTTTATAGGGATTTTAGTCAAGTAAGTATCGAAGCAAATAAATAAATACAGATTTCAATCCAGTGTATTGTTATATAAATTAGTACACTTTTTATTAAATGAATTATGAGTTGATCTGTTAAATGAAGATAGATATAATTGAATATATAACTTCACTGAGTCAAACAGATTTCTACAATTCCATTTACAGTCCCATTTTAGTATATTAGATTTCAGATGTACTGGGAATATATTTTGAATTGATTCTGTAGTTTCAATAATTGTATTTGTTAAGCAAAAATCACCTAATGTCAAGAAATTTAAAAGGTAACCAAATCTTTTGGATATTAAGTATCATCCATTTCATCATAAAATTCACACATAATCATGTAAAATTTAAAGCAATCGTAAGCGTAATATAAAATATAGTTTCGTTATGAATAATCTTCAATAATAAAAATACAATTGTCATGTTCGCGAAAACCCAGCTTCAATTTCAACCTAAATGCGCGTTCTCGGTTCAGAAGACAGCCATCCAATGCTGAAGAAACGTTAGATATGATTTGATCATCTGTGACGTCTTAGGCTCATCAGCTAACGAATGGTTGCTTATTACACTGGCATCAAACAGTTCTCCGTTTCTACTGAGCAGTTGCTGATGATTTGTTACACTGCGACTATTTGGGCTCGTCAGCAAAGAATGGTTGTTTACTGCATTTGCAAAGTAAACGACCATTCATTGCTGATGAGTCAAAAGTTATAGCAATTTTGCAATCGCAGATTTAGTGACGATGAACAGGAACACCACAACTTAAATTGTTTTTGAGATAAAATCAAACGAAATTCAATTTTCACACACACACACACATACATATATACATATATATATATATATATATATATATATATATATATATATATATATATATATATATATATATATATATATATATGTATATATATATATGTATATATACACACACACATATATATATATTCTTTGCGTTCTACATAAAATAAAAATCCTATTAAAATAATTAAAATTTAAAATAAATTTATGGTATTAAAATATATACCATTAATACACTGCCTTTTAAAAGTTAAGCACGCGATGCCAATTCTCAAAAACCGATCGCATTCGTGATTTTTGTTAGATGACGCTTACTGTTGTTGTCAACTGATATGTCCATGCAAATATCGAATGATGTATTATGTTGCGATTTGCTTCTTTAACAATATGGAAATTAAGCATGAAGTTAAATCGACTCGTTTGTGCCTAAGAGTTTCAATGCTCAAATACAATTTTTCGAATAGTGTTAGGATGCTTGTTGGATTAGATTATCTTCATTAATATACAAAGGATACTCTTGAAAGATTCTCAACGCTGACATGCGTTTAGGAGATTTGAATATAAAAAAAATCCATTAAAGAAGTCACCAACTTTTCTTTTGTGGATCATTCTGTCATTTATCGGTTATGAAATATTTACAAACAAGTAAAACAGTTATCTGGAGACCTGTTTCATGTCGTCTGGGGATTACAACATCCTTTGATGAATAGTACATCGCATCACTGACCAATCACAATCACAGAGCGACCTCACCGTCTGTTGGATCAACGGCTACTACAACAAAAGGAAATTCGTTACTAATGATTTTAAGCAAAGACACAAAGGACTCTATGCCCAGATATCAAGAGTCTTTCTGCATTTGATCTCTATGTTCAGAGGAGCACGATTAAAGTGGTGCCGTCAAGTATAATGGAAATGGTCTAATGTACTATTTCTTCATGAATGAGTCAATATTTGCCTCCTAGATCCGTCCAGTAAACATGTAAAGGTCTGGTGATAAATCGTAATACGCAATTAGCTTTATATCACAGTTAAACACCATGCATTTAGTCGTGGTAGTGTGATGGTATGAAGTGAACTTTCTTTTGGATACCATACCGACTTACATATTTTCACATAGAGTACTGTGACGGCGAAAAGGTATCAGGATCAATTCCTTAAAAACTTTCTAAGACTGTACGCTGTAGTACTGGATCCAAATGTTCTTGGGGTTCACTTTAACGCCCATCCACACATAGCACGGTGGGTGGGCCAGTGTCATGAGAGCAAAGGTATTATTTGTATGCAGTGGTCATCGTATTATCCAGACCTGAATTCCACGAAATCTCTTTAGGATGCATTTGGAAGTGCTGTCCCTGTCCCTCTATACCCTCCAACTAATATCCAAGAACTGTAAACTGATCTTCTATAGCAGTGGTCTCCAAAATACGGCCCGCGGGCCAACACCGGCCCGAGAACACCACCAATCCGGCTCGCCATAGTTTATTTTGATCACATTGTAAAATTTACTAAATTAATTTAAATCATACAAAATAATTATCCGATGTTTTTATTTAACGACCAATTAAGAAGCACAATAACTGACATACATAATGAAATTGAACATTTTAACTGTAATTAATGATATGAGATCTATCCTAAAAACTTACAATAAGTGATATACATAAGTAATTCACATGATGAAATGAAACATTATTCGTTACTAATTCCCCCGTGGTGAAGAAGCGCCTACGCACCACGTCCACAAGACCCCCCAGGGTAATTAAATATTATAATCATGATTAATGAGATTTATGTAGCCGCAAATTTCCACTGACAATTGCTTACAGTTGTGGATCAAGTTTACTAGTGGAAATTATCAGCAGCAACTTCAAATGCTCATGAGTTAATTTGGATCTGTAACTATTTTTTGTATATTTCATTTTGGAGAATGTTTTTTCACACAGATAAGTAATGCCGAAAGCGGAAAAAAAAGCCACGAGCAAATTTATGCAATTGATCAAACTGTTGAGTGGGAGACTTGTATAAAATTCCAGCAATGATGACTTGAAATATTTTTCTTTAAAAATATCGCTACATTGCAAATCAATAATTCCCATTTGATGTTCTGGGGCAAGGGTTTCCATATTGGCGTTAAATGGATTTTGAAAAATCTTGATATCGTTTGCAATTGCATCAAAATCTGAAAAACGAGACTCAAAATTTATTTTTAAAGCACTCAAAGCTTCAATTGCGAAATCTACGGGAAATGGAGTCTCAGTTTGCTGACTGAATGTTTGGCATGTATTGAAATGCGTGAAACATTTTTTGTTCAATTGAGATTGGAAGAAAACAAATTTTTGTCGAAAGGACTTAGTATGAGTATATAAATCAGGCAGAAGCTGATTTTCTCCTTGTAATTTTAAATTAAGGTCATTCATATGTTTTGTTAAATCTGTATAGAATGATAACTTTCATAACCACTCATTGTTTTGTAACTCTGCCAGAGTACGATTCATTTCATTCAAGAAAATTCCGATTACTGCTCGGAGCTCAAAAAATCGCGTTAGAACATTTCCGCAGCTAAGCAAGCGTACTGCAGTATAATATGGTGAGTCATTTTCTCCAATATCTTCAATAAACTTGCGGAATTGACGATGATTGAGCGCATGCTATGCACGTCAAGAAGCTCTTCACACACTTCATAATTTTTATATATCTTTCGAATAAAAAGTAACACTTGAACAGTATCTGAAACATCTGTTGACTCATTCACGGCCAAAGAGAACCACTCTAAATGTCAATTTTTGTCAGACAATTGAGTTAATATATTTTCTGCAACATCATCTACTCTTCGAGCCGCAGTGTTTGCTGACAAGCTGATATTACTTTCCTTATATACATAATGTATAAGGAAAATATATTGTGACGGGGTCGAAAACTCGATTTCGAGTTTTTGTGCTTTTGGTGGGTGACCACCTAGGAACACCGCGTGCTGTTGGCACATTTCGGGCGCGGCATCTCGGTGGTATGCGCGCTGGATTTGCACGCTGCCACAACTGCCGCCGTGTTCATGCAGAGTACGATCACGTTAAACATGTGGGTCCGTAAGTCCTTCCGAGAGGTTGGTTGTAGGGGAAGGAGGGTACGGTCCCTGTGGATGTCTCCTCCACTAGGTTCCGGTCTAAATTGGGTGACACTTCCCGGCCGTCCAAACAGTTACCTTACACATTTCTAGTAGGTCGGACGGTCTGGATCTTAACAACACATAAAGGACGTAACTTCAAATTAAAATAATGCCAATTAATACTATTAAGAGCAGGGGTTCTGAGTAAACAAAATGTACTGGATTTATCTTTAAGACCCTTTTAATTAAATTAAACACGTACAATTAAACACACTGTATTTTCACTAAGAAACTATGGTCACAAAACACACTAGTCGCACTGTATTTCACTTTTCAGATCGCACTTGTCGCTCCGAATTCAAACTTTGGAACTCTCCAACTCTCGGTTGTCTTCCGTATTTATACCACGCGTCCTCGGTGCGTAGAACGTATTTGAAAACTCTCGAAAGTACTCGAATCTTCCAGACAAGTGATAACGATGGCGTTGTATACTTCGACTAACCAAGGATAATTGACATTTTTGCTTAATTCCGCCGCTCCCCGCAAGATGGCGCTGTACTGTAGCTTTTCGACGTCCTGCACTTAACTTCTCTACTCTCCGCAAGATGTCACTACTATACATTTAGCATGGTCGTAAGTAGTCGTAACAATACGTAACGGACAGCACGCGCATCGGCCATCTCCTCGGCAATTAAATGTCCTTGACACTTGCCCGTAAGTACCAACCGAAATTCCGAACGCAACGGAGTCCATTCCCGAGCCCTGCGCCATAGATACCTCACTCGTTGGCTAGTCCTGAAATGAAAATTTGCGCGTAATTCAAAACTACATTATGTTGGTATGATGAGCTAGCTAGGTCTTGGCCCTTGGGACTTAGTGGAGGAGTCAGTGTGGCCCTAAGGCTGAAAAGTTTGGAGACCCCTGTTCTACAGGAAAGCCAAGGAATGCTAGTATGGTGACGGAATTCGTCACTCTTTTGTAAATTATATAATTACGATACTTTTTAAACTTTTATATTGATATTTAATTAATCTGTGTCCTGGAACCTTCATGTCATTATATATTTTACCATATTTAAATTTATTTGAATCTGTATTTAATTGTGGCCATTTTTATTTAATATAATAATTCTTTCCCACTTGAGGAACAGCGTCCGTTGCTCAAGGTCGCACTTGTTTGCTGGCGGAGACGGCTGTCTCCATGTTTTTTCGCTATGTTGGGTGATGCAATCTTGTGCTGGATTTCGTGTGGTTCTGCACGTGCCTTGAGAGCCTTGCTGTTGTAGGGGCGGATCCCTGGATGTATTTGAAATGAAAGATTTTTCGATTGGCGGAAATGAGAAGATGTGAGCCCCTTGTAAATTTCAATTGGCCGGGTTCTGGATCCACCTGGAATGTTTGAAAGCTGAGTGATACTTGATTCTGGGCTCTCTCCCTGGAAAACATCGTCGAACCCACGAACGGCTCGGAACTTATCCTTCAGGCTAAGTTCTGTCGCTGTGGGGCTTGGGGGGAGATGCCACTACATTGACTGGGACTTCGCTGATGCCGAACCTCTTCGCTTGCTGCCGCCGTTGACCGTCCGGGAACCTCCTGTTCCGGATGCCTGCAGACCGCTTCGATTGGAGTCCGTTATGAAGCCTGAGCCCTGTGTGAAGATTTCTCCCCGAGGGAACTCTGGCGGATGTGTGGTCTTCAACCTTTCTGAGTCCTTCCAGATATGGAGGTAAGCGACCCTTTTCGGTAATTGGAGGCTGCTGACTCGATTGCCTGGTGTTCCGGCGAACTGAACCTCCTGATGTATTCTCAAGATCTTCTGAGTTAAAATACTACTAAATTAATTCCATGAAGTAAAATAATTGAATTGAATTAAATTGAAAATTAAGCCTTAAGCGTTCCTCGAGTGTGTCTTTCTCTCCATGACCATACCATAGTTAATATGATTGAATATGTGAAAGAAATATGTAATTAATGATTTATTGAATTGATATTAAATTCCGGCAAAGTGCCGATGATTTTTGGTAGAAGAGGTCCAGTGGTTTAGAGCTGATTAAATCATAAATTGTATGTGATATGCAAACTCCATTCGTAAGTAATTAATAAATTTTGGATTTGAATTTAAATTGTGTTTTTATTTGTGTAGAAATTGTGCTGATTTATGTTTTTCAGCTTTGACTGAGTTCTTAAAGGTAAAGGTAGATTTCTGTTTATTTTTGGATTTTGGTTGGGTTTCTCGGCAGGTCATCAATTGGAATATTTCCAATTGACGGGAGGTGTGTTTAGAACCTGGGTAGAGAAATTTCTCTGAGAAAGTTAGACTTTCTCGGTCAGCCGTGTCTGGCGGGAATCCGATGCGACGTTTGATGCCCTCGGAATTCCCGTCTTGACACTAGTTACTGTTATTCCTTTAAATGCATTATTGCCATACCTTAGTAGTTATTGTAGAAGTTATTTCCATTCCTGCATTGCCCTCTGCTGAGCTGGAGCACCTGATTAAAGGAATGAAACGTCAATCCTTTAATCAGGTGCTCCTATCCTTCCTCCTTGTCAATGTCAAGGAAAAAGGATCACATCCCATATTAAGGCATATTTGACTTGTTTGTTTAGCATAACAAATTGTTTCCGAATGTACTAGGTGTAAAGTAGGGTGCATTTATTAAGGTGCATTTCCAAATGTACTAGGTACAAAGTAGGGTTTAGGTGCATTTTTCACCCTTAAAGGGTAAAAAACGCACCTAAATATATTTTCTTTAATTTTTATGTTATAGTCATAAATATATCACTCAACGTATTATCCTCTTGCGAAA
This sequence comes from Amaurobius ferox, assembly GCA_951213105.1. NCBI lineage: Eukaryota > Metazoa > Arthropoda > Arachnida > Araneae > Amaurobiidae > Amaurobius > Amaurobius ferox. The sequence goes on from OX578137.1 coordinate 123,004,738, forward strand.
CTTGGAGTCATTCAGAGCAGAGCCTTTTGGGTTATTTTAGATTATCTGCTGTGTAATTAACTTTTGAAATACAGTGTAAATAACCGTAAGGAATTTTTATTACCGATAAAGGGATTGAAATATTTATGTAAAATTACTATTTTACACGTCTTCTTTTAATTCGATTGTTAATTTTGCTACGCTTTCATCGTGTGCAGATAACCATTCTTAATTTAGTAAAATGATTCTAAAGTAAACATTTTTATGGAAACAATTTGATTTATTATCCTGAGTATTTTATTAATAGCCCAAAATAATTTTCTTTCAGACGCATTTTTGTTCAAACACAAATAGAATTGTTTTTATTATTTTTCTTTACGAGGATATTATTTCTTAATTTAATGGTACATTATTTATGATATCATTATTCATATTTTAGAAACCTTTTGAATTACTTAACACCTCGTTTGAGATACATTAAATATAATTTTAAGAAAAGAAGCAATTGATAAATAAATAGACGCAGTTTGCTTATAAATATTTTTCATTCAAGGTGGTAATTTATTGGGTATTTTCCCATTATATTCAGTGCTTAATCGTGCATTTGCTTATTCCCGTTTTGCGATGTTCATTAAGAAATAAAAAATGTTTGCGCAGGTTGCGTACATGAGTTTCGCTGGAAAATTCTTGAGCATTCACAGTACAGCCCGAACTTGGCACCATTGGACTACCACTTTATTACCAAGTTTTGCATGGAATGGATACTTAAACGTGTCCCAATATATGACAAGTATCTATGTGTTCAGGGTGATTATGTAAAAAAAATAGATATGGTATAAATGAAAAATTGCAAATAAATGTTTCAAAAATTTTAATAGCAGATTTTTGCTATAACTAAACGTTCTTTACTTTCTAAATGGATGTCACAATTCTTTGGCATGATTCAATTTAAATTACAGTCGGTAAATAAGTGTTGCTTTTGACCCCATTTTGTACGTTAGAATATTCATACAGCATATTCATACTCATACAAACATATTCATACAGCACACAAATAATTTTTTAAACTCTCCAATAAAATGAAAATTTGCTTATAAGAATTGATAGATGGAATATTTATAAGTATCACTGCTCCACTTATATCTGTTTATATAAATATCGCGCTCCACTTATATAAATGCCATACTCCGCTTATATAAGAAGCAATCTCCATTTGATATTATTATACAATTTTCATATTCCTTATTATCCATGTCCGTGTATGTCACATAGTATTTAATTACATATGTATTTAATTATCGAACGGCTGCACCGAATTTCATGAAATATTGTGGGTATCTTTGGAATAATCCCACTTAAAATTTAGTCCATGTGTCAAGTTTCTAGGACCAGGGGTTGTCTGTTTATTAACAAAAAAGCCACGGTTAAATCTTTCATAGGCTTATCATTATGCAGACAATATTTTTCGGCAAATGTATTTGAAGAAAATTATATCATGTCGCTTACCAACTGATTTAAATTCAATGTGTTTATGCGGCAAAATATGTTTATTACATATTTTTCCATTCTAAATAATAAAGAAATGTATATAAAATAAATATTTTCGAAACTATATTTTTGATTGCATTACTTCAATTACAGCCTTCAGTTTCGAATATTACAGTGATTATTGATATTTTCAATTTTTTACGTCTTCTGTTTTATTTTGGTGAAATTTTTTGAAAGTCATATATTATAGTACGGGTAATTATCTACTTATACTACACGGGTATATCTTCTAATCTACGAGAATATATGTAGTGCAGTTCCCATACAATTTTAGTGCTTTCATTTTGCCATATATTGGAATCAATTACGGCGTTCAAATTTAAATATGACGGGGGTTATTGATATTTTCAATTTATTAAGTCATATGTTTTATTTTGGCAAAAATTTATGAAACTGATATATTTTAGTGTAGTGCACAATTTACAAATAAACTTTTAAAGTTGGGTTTTTAAATATTATTAAATTCAACATATCTTAATATGGCCGTAAAATCGTATATAGTGGTGGAACTCATTATTACATTATACATTGCGCTGTTTGACACTGATAAAGCCCTCCAATTATTTATCTTTCGCGCAAGTTCTGTAAAAGAATATTAATTAATATAATACTAAATTGATTGCACTATTTAACTTTAACAATAAAACTATTTATTGACAACAAGGAATACTTATCGAATCCATTTCACAATTATATTATTTCGACGGAGAGAGACAATGTGAGACCATTATTAAAAATACCTAACATGTATTTAAGACATGATATCATATTTGAGGAACACATACCTTCAAGACTGTCTTGGTTTGGTCACCAGCACGTACTTCCCCGATCATATTGTAGTGTAATTCGCCGATATACTTAATTCGCCTATCATATTGTACTGCTGGCTCGAACACTCGTACTTATGTCATTCTCTTAGTCTGTTCTCTGTAAGTTCCTCGTTCAGTATCCCCGTTCTTATGTAATTTTAGTAGCCTGATCTTTCTCATCGTTCTTAGGTCATTCTATCTCTATATCTTTCTAAGTGCCGTGCTGTAAGTCTTTTTCTCGCTATATCTGTTTTTATCGTCGTTCTTATGTCATAGGTTGTGGCTCTTTTTGCATCAGGACTAACACTCCTCCTTTTCTCTCACTGGCAGCCCTTCAGGGTAACGCTACAAGCCTCTTCTGAATTGGTCAGCCATTTTATCCAATGTCGTTCTTTACATTTTCTTAACAGTCCTTCGACCCCTTCTTGTCTTGACACCCCTAAATTTATGATTTTAGTTGACCTTTGGGTCAGTATGTCATAAACACTGGCGTCATTCAGACTGCAGGTATTGTCTGATGTTTGAGGCACAATAAATAATGCACATAAAACTGTCTCACAATAACTGGTGTGAGATCTATTTCTGGTCTCACATATAATACGAGTTATTTTCTACTATTTCATATGCTTAACTTCTAATATACGATAATATAAGTAGCACGGGTATATCTCCCCCATACCATTTTAACGCTTTAACTTTGGCATATATTGATTCAATTTCATATTTTTGTAAATTTGTTTACAAAGGCGACCAGGGTGTTTTATCCTTCTAATATGCAGGTTAAGATAATTTTGCACAACGAAAACAGATATTCTTAAATGTCTTTTTAGGAGCATTCATTTAAATATTGTAATAGAATATTTTATTAACAGAGACATTTAGAATACTGTGGGAATTTGCACATGATTATGCATTTTAAAATTTTTTGTAATGTACAGGGTGATCCAAAAGTCCTTGACACATTTTAAAATTGACTATAAACTCAAGTAATTGCCTTACGATAGTGAGGTTTGGACTAAAATGCTTTTCACGTTGAAAAGTTTTGGTTAAACAAATAAAAAAATTAATTCCAAACGTTGCTCCTAGATGGCGCTACTTATTCAAAATTTGTATATGTAAGTTGGAAATGGAGTACCGTTTGGATGTGGTTCTAGCTACAAAGGGCGCACATATTCAAATATGGTAGCGGATAAAAAAAGAAATGCTCTGTAACTACTCGTCTTCAGTTTTTATGCTTTTTTTGGCATTTTTAAAGTACAACGCCATCTATGGGCGAAGTTTGGAACTAAATATTTTTATTTGCTTAACCAAAACTTTTCAACGTGGAAAGCATTTTAGTCCAAACCTGACTATCGTACGGCAATTACTTGAGTTTTTATTCAATTTTAAAATGTGTCAAGGACTTTTGGATCACCCTGTATATTCCGTACAAGTAACCTACATACTGTTAGTGTTTTATAAAAAAATACCTTTTTATTATCTAATTGAATTTTTGTTTGTGTATTTCTTATGATTTATATATTTTTTTTTAATTCTCATATCATTGCCTGAAAATCCACTGAACTTCAATTAATTTATCTGAATCATTAAACCAATTTATTTAATTAGGCTTGACATGGGAATTCGCTCAATGGAAATAATTGACAGGGGCTTATGTTTGAATGATGTGATTAACTTAGGAATTTGATTCTTGAAGCTCTTACAGCAGTTACGCTTTGATTTTCACTTTAATTAATATAATCAAAAATGCAACATGCAACATGTTTATCAAAACATTACTTTCCTTAAATGAGCAAACGAAATGATGGTTTGGGCTTCATATATTTCGTTGGGCGCACATTCATATATTTGTTTCCTAGTAAAGCGATAATTACGATAAGGTACATGTGAATGAGGGCTAAAACTCTATCTAAGGTCTTTTGTTGGTGAAAAAGATAATATATTACTTTCCTTATATACATAATGTATAAGGAAAGTATTGTGAAGGGGTCGAAAATTCGAATTCGAGTTTTCGACGGTAGAGCACTTTTGAAGCATCCCTGATCACGAATCGAAAATTTTTAGGTGGTGTATGTGTGTGTGTGTGTGTGTGTGTGTGTGTGTGTAAGCCTGTGGAGACGATATCTCACAACGAATGGAGTGATTTGAATGAAATTTGGTACAAAAATCATCACAATCCATGAATACTGGAAGCCTATTGTTTTAAAACACAATCGAATGTCCAGAACCCCCTAAATTTTCGACTGACATTTTGAAAAAATCAAAACCTTTAATAAAGTTACGCAAATAGACATTTCTTATGTAATTTTTCCTTAGAAAACGATTCACATAAACTTTAGAACGCTAGCATGAACCGTTCTCGAGATATTGCATATTTTTCAAATAAATTTATCAAACAAATCCCATAAATTAAAAAAACAATTAAATGTTGAGAAACATGTTTACTTTTCATATGTAATATCATCCGATAAATTTGCTGACATCAATCTCATGGATCTAACTCGTTCCATTCACGAGAAAAGGTACTTTGTGTAATACTTTTGTATTTGAACGCCAATAGTCATTTATCTGCTGTAAGAATACCTTATTTCTCCGTCCATAACGGTTGGTGATATTTTGGCGGGGAATTTAGTGAAATGTCGCTAACTTGGAGACATTTTTAAATGTTGCCAAATTAACGAAAATCTCGCCAAATGGATAAAAATGACACTAAATCAATAAAAATTGTGACTAATTGAAGAAAATTCAATATCTTGGAAAGAATATAAGTATCTACTATAAGAATAACATTTTTTATAACTGTAAAAGTAGTAAATTCATTGTATTGTATAAGGAAAGTCATGTGTTGCCCACATCAGATTTTTTTTAATGTGCTCCGTAATTTTTAGAACTACAAGACGACCGTCCCCGCGATATACTATGTATATAGAGAAAGTAATATTGTTGTGAGTTCTACATTATTGCGAAGGCTGATCATACTCCATATTGTTGTATTATAACTATTGTATTTTAACCCATTATTTTCGAACTTATCCTTCATGTCCAAATAGTTATAGGAAATATATACTTCACATTTTAGTGTTTTACTTTGGCGCTCTAGTGTAATGTAGATTTGTCACGGATTTCGTTGAAATTGCTGGGATATATTTTAAGTTCTTGTTATGTTTATTTTATTTTCATTAATTTACGAAAATCATTGTACTTAAATTTAAAATTTCATAACATATTGTTACTTTCCTTATATACATAGTATAATGTATATGAAAATTATTGTGAAAAAATTTAAATTAAAAAAAATCGAAAATTTAAATTCCAGTTTAGGACGGGAGATCACATTTTAAGCAACCCTGAGCACGAATCAAACGTTTTAGAGGTGGTGTCTCCCTCTCTCTGACTGTGTGTGTGTGTGTGTGTGTGTTTGTGTGATAGTGAATCTGTGGAGACGATATCTCACAAACAAATGATGTAATTCGAACGATATTGGGTATAAAAATTACAATCCATGAATGCCGGTAGCCTATTGATTTTAAACACAATGGAATGTGCAAAACACTCCCACATTTTCAAGTGAAATTTAAAAAAAAATTTCAAAAAATCAAAACTTTTAATTAAGTTATAAAGATAGTTAAAGATAATCATTTCTTATGTAATTTATCATTAGAAAAAAATTACACAAACTTAAGAACTTTAGCATGCACCGTTGTCGAGATATTGCAAATTTTTCGAATAATTTTATCAAAAAATTACATAAAATAAATAAAAAATGTTAACTTTTGTGGAAGATGTTGACTTTTCATGTGTAATATTATGCCAAAAATGTGTTAACATCATTCGCGTGGATCTAGCTCATTCCATTCACGAGAAAATGTACTTTGGGCAATAGTTTTGTATTTGGACGCCAATAGTCATTTATCCACTATAAGAATAACCTATTTTTCCATCCATAATACTCAACGAGATATTGGCGACAAATTTGGCAGAATTTCGTCAACTTTCGAAATTTAAATGTCGCCAAATTAATGAAAATATCGCCAAATTGATAAAATGATATTAAGTCAAAGAAAATGAGAACTAATTGATGAGAATTCAATATCTTGTAAAAAATATAAGAATCTACTATAGGAATAACCGATTTTTCCGTCTTTAACGCTTAGCGGAATTTTGACAAAATATCGCCAAGATGACAAATTTTTAAATGTTGCCAAATTGATGCAAATATCACCAGTTTAATAAAAATATTGCGAAACTGATAGAAATGTCGCCACATTGACAAAAATAACGCTAAATCAATAAAAATGACGAAAATTGAAATGAGGAAAGTTGATTAAAATTAAATATATCGGAAAAAACATAAGATTCTATTATGAGATTTACCCATTTCTCCGTCCATATTGTTTGTCGGTAAAATTTTGCGGGATGTCGCCATCTTGGCAGCATTTTAAATGTTTGCAAATGGATGAAAATGTCTTCAAACTGATAAAAATGACTCTAAATAGGATGTAATATTTTTCAGAATTTTAATTCCATCATATGACAGACATGCTTTCCAGTATATAAGAAATATTCTTCTTTCCATTTATTTGTGACACTTGGTGATCTATTTGGCGGACTTGGTGCACAATCTATAGATATATCGCCAACTTGGCGATTTTTTACCCCAGATTGCCAAAAATATCGTCAAATTGTAAAAATTACGCCAAGTCAATGAAAATGATGCCTAATTGAAGAATTTGTTTTTAAAATATTATATATATGTGGGCTATATTGCTTATTGAGGATGCCAACTCCCTTACACCACATTATAGTGGCTTATTTATATCCATTTTATTAACGCGGTTCATGAATCTAGAGGCCATTCAGAAATATGGTTAATTCACAGAAACCATTTATTAGGGTATTATAACGATATTTTTCAGCAGTTTGTCTCTAAAACTATTGAGGACAGATAGGTGATTCAAATTAAGGATTTTTTTCCCATTTATATAAGGCAAGAAGCTGATATGTGTAATTGTGTTGGTCTGTTAAATGTTTTGCTAAAATATATATGCAAAAATAAGTTTGTCCTTCAAATTATCTTCAGTTTGATTGCATTAAGAACTAGAATATCAGTTTCGTTCTCTATATATCATATTTATCTCATAGAGTCCTACATTACTGCACAACCGCATAATTGAAAGTAATTATGTAGCAGAGCTATGTGGATGCTTAAATATAGACTGTGAAACGAAGTAATGGTGACATAATAACTTTACTGAGATATTTGAATAAAATAAATTTAAATACGCAGTAAAAGTTTTAGTAACTATTTGAAACATAAGTTGATTTGCGGATTATTCCCCAATAAATGTTTAAATTAATGATAATTATATCAAATCTGATCATATCAGAGTCCAATTTTTGTCAGTTTCGCCGTATTTCGATTACATTTGTTTTCATCTTATAAGCAACATTTATTTAATTTCAAATTTTTCGCTAGAGGAGCTCTATAATTTTTTTTTACTCTATGCAAAAATATTGAACATTATTTAAATTACTTTTCCATAACTACTTATCGTATTTAAAGTATATTGCAATTGGGACTATGTATCTACAACTAATAGTTCAAAATAACTTTCAATGTTCAATTTAATATTACGGCAAAAGGACATTATTAAAGAAAAGGCATTTGAGGTGAACTTTACATTCCACACATATTCAATTTATATATGAAACGAGAAAGACATTTTTCTTCATTCAATACACTAAATCAGATCTTTTTGTGAGTATCATATTTTCTATAATGAAACAAAGAAAATTTTTCTGAAGTAATAATACATCATCAGTGTAATGGTCCTATTTTTCTCCCATACTCAACACTATATATCGCATTTCCTTTTTGTATTATATATAAAAGAGAAAAATCTCTGAGATAATAAATTAGTTTGCAGAAAATTGGATGAAAGCAAAACCAATCTTATAATTGCATTTTCTGAAATATATATTTTTACTCAATTTAGAGCTAATTTTTCTTCGGGGTTTTTTACATACATTATAATCATGCTCCCACTGTAGTAATCAGCAATAATGAACTAGTTTGATTTCAAGTTGAATAGAACTCGTCCTGACTAGAACGACCTGATTCACTAGAACTCGTCAGAGAGATCGAACGGTTACTGTAGTGACAGTTATCAAACTTTTATTGAGCAACAATTTTACAAAATCTCTGGTGACAAACTAGAAATAGTTCCACCACCCATCAGGCATTCGGCCCAAGGCATCGGGTACATCTTCAGCGAGATAGAACTGCATGAATATGCAAAGGTGGGGTTCATTGTCAGAAGAGCCGTTCCTATAAGATACGTTTCAAATGATATATTATTTTCCAACCGCAGCAGCCTACGCAGATATACTTGCACTACCCATGCCGTCTGACTCACACGAAGGTTAAAGTAGCAATGGAAGGCTGGATGGAATTTCTTAACATTTTTTATCTTACATCTGAAAATGATATTCCTACAGTCTGACTGACTTTTTAGATCTGCAGTTTACTTTTAAATTTTTTTCTTCGTTCTTAAATGTTATAGTCTTCGTTTTAGTGTATTCCTTTCGTTGTCTTTACTGTGGTGTTTGTGCTATATGTTCTTACACACTAGTGATTGATTAGTGTATCAAGTGCAGCTGCTAGGAATAAAAATATATATTACTTATACAGTGCAGAAAAATTAATTTTAACAAAATAAATTCCAAAGCAATTCTTACAGTTGAACAATAATCAAATTGAAATGAGAACACACAATTAATACGAATTATACAGGAATAAGAAATAAATCAAAAAATGACTGTTGTAACATGCAAATGAGCATAATTCCGTTAATCAAGAAAATTTTGAAAACATTCAAACCATGCCACTCCCAAAACTCTACTGATGCATTCAAAATCAGCAATTTCATTCATTTTTATTACACATTGTTGAATGTTAAAACTTGATTTTTTATTCTGTTTAACCCTAGCAAACCAGAGAGAGGCGTACGTTCTGTTGTATGGTCCATAAGATGAAAGTTTTTTGATTGAGGACATAATGATGTACATCACCAATTTCCTTACAAATACAAAATTGGTGGTTATTATTGTAAACCTATTTAAATAATCAACAAATGGGCCGTGTCCTGTTAAGTAGTAAATAAAATAACAAGAAATAATAATGATGGGCTAAGAATAGGAAGAAAATACTTAATACGAGCAGGTTTATTTCGAAAAATAAAAGTATTTAAAAATACTGCCAGTCATTAATTATTTCATTTTTACAAGCACGCAACAGAAGAGAAAGAGATAAGGAATATTTTTATTGACACATCACAATCTGCAGCTATTTTGTAAAGTGATCAGATGTGTCCTTTTAAATTCCACATATATGTGATTTAACCCAAATTAGTCTAATATTTACCTTCCATTGATGTATTGAATTTTTGATAGTTTTAATATAAAATTATTTATTCTTAGTAGATTTTACAAAACTGCTAAAAGGCTATCTGTGTAAATATTACAATGGATACTATTGGTTATCCCATTCAATAGTGTGAGACCAGAAATAGATCTCACACTGTTATGGTGAGACAGTTTTATGTACATCATTATTTATTGTGTCTGAAACATCGGACAATACCTCCAGTCTGAATGATGCCAGTGCTTACAGCATGCTGACCCAAAGGTCAGAAAATCATAAATTTAGGAGTGTCAAGACAGAGGGGTCGAACGCACTCTTAAGAAAATGTGACGTAAGGACATTGAATGGAAAGGCTAACCAATAGAGAAGATGCTTGTGGCGTCGCTGTGAATACTGCCAATCAAAGCAAAGGGGGAGTGTCAGTCCTGAGGCAAAAATAGCTATAACCTATGACTTAAGAACGACGGCACTTGTACAATAGAGCACAAAAATGGAGTTAACAGATTGTAACAGTTCGACGACTAGGTTAAGAGATTAACAGCTCGAAATTAAGGAGCTCGAAACTTAGAAAGATGTGTCGACTACGAGATTTATACAACTACTAGATATGTGGAGAGAACAGACTAAAAGAATGAAATAAGTAAGAGTATTCACTCCAGCACTAGAATATGATCGTAGATATTACGTGTCGGTGAATAATACTTTGAGTTAATTACAGTAATATGATCGGCGAAGTACGTGGCGATGACTATGCCAAGACAGCCTTGAAGGTATGTGTTCCTCAAATAATTACAGGTCGTAGACACATTTTAAGTATTTTTATTAATGGTCTCACATTGTCTCCCTCCGCCGAAATAATACAATTAATTGTGCAATGAAGTCATTAAGTATAATATGTTGTTAATAAATGTTTTATTGTTAAAGTTAAAATAGTGCAATCAATTTAGTATTATGTTAATTAATATTCTTTAACAGAACTCGCTCGAAAGACAAATAATTGGAGGGTTAAGAGCGGCACACAATGCAATGTACAATTTAATAATGAGTTCCACGAATACGATCAATTTACGACCATGTCAATTTAGCAGTAGTATTCTGATAATCTTTTGTTTTGTGCACCACAAATAGCAAAAATTATAGCAGCAATTTAAAGTTGGAAAACTGAATTATGAGTAAACTTACGTAGGTGGATTATTTTTCCTTTTACGCACCTGTTATTACCACATTGCTGCACTATATTATGGCTTTCTTTGTATCCATACCGTTCGGCATACCCATAGGTGTAAGGTATGTGTTTGTACGACTAGGAAAATGCCCTACAAATTAGAACGGGACCTAACTGGGATGGAAGGTATAGAGACCGTAACATCATCTTTCTAACATATAATCTCTGGAATAAACTTTCGGAACAACAGATTCATCGTAACCACGTTTCGAATAAATATGGGAATAGTTATTGGTGGCGTCTAGGATCAAATACCGTATTATCGCTTGTGATCATCCTACCTTAACCACTTGACTTTCCCTGCCCACTATTACATATTTTTATTTATTCCCAGACAATCCGACCCATCTGATGGTGTAACTGTTGTATTGCTGTAAAACTGCATAAGTACGCTAAATAGGCTGTCTAATTATGCCAAGTAAACTACATAGAATAAAATTTTGCTTCAATAATAAACTCATACAAGTTTTGTAGTAGGTATCAAGGGCGAAAATAGAAAATCCTGTTTCATGATATACAGACAAAATAACTACATCATCAACCAGCAAAAGACATGGGCCTTTTCATCTGTGAAATATGCTCAAAACAAAAGTACTTTTATGTTTCAAATTATATTTTATTGCAGACAAAACCAAGAATAAAACGTTTTTAAAAAACGAAAGGAACTTTATTTAACATCCTAAAAGACGTACAAAAATTGTTAAAAACAGCCAGAGCGTTTTCGGACGTATATACGCCCTTCATCAGTGGCTACATGAGTTAGTAAAAGCATGGAATGTTTATATATATAGAGACCATTTTAAAACAAATTTGCATAAAATATAAAATGGTAAATGAACTTACTAAAATAATACAAGAAATATACACTGAAATTACACAATAAGTTTAAACGCTTACATATCCGATTAGCAGAACATGCTCGCGATGTCAAATCTGGTAAACTTTCTACGGCTCCTGCTCAATATGTGGCTAATGATAAATGTCTTCCCGTTTTTGAAAACACTTTCCTTTTGGTTCGTTGTAACAATCCACGTAGTATTCTTCTTTATGAATCCCTGTTTATTTATATTTACCGTGAATCAATTTGTAATTTTGATCCTGTTCAAATTTTAAGTGTTATGCTTGGCGACTCATTCTCGACTATATGCAATTCAAATCTCTTAAAAGTTTTTTGTGACGTCATTCTCAGGAATATCATGCTTGACGTTTTTCTAAAATTTGTATTAGTTCTTTTCTTGCAATAGTTAAAATTCGTAAGAGTTTAAACTTATTGTGTAATTTCAGTGTATATTTCTTCTATTATTTTAGTAAGTTCATTTACCATTTTATATTTTATGCAAATTTGTTTTAAAATGGTCTCTCTATATATAAACATTCCATGCTTTTACTAACTCATGTAGCCACTGATGAAGGGCGTATATACGTCCGAAAGCGCTCTGGCTGTTTTTAACAATTTTTGTACGTCTTTTAGGATGTTAAATAAAGGACCTTTCGTTTTTTAAAGACGTTTTGTTCTTGGTTTTGTCGATTATATGCAGACGTGGTGCCAATCTTGATTATATTTTATTGTGTGTGAATTCGCTACCGCATTTGCCACTTTAGACGCCTTTTGACCTGTGGCATAATGCTAACACATAAATATGTTATCAAGGTTCAAGACAAAAGTTTGATCGAAGCTGTAAATATGACGAAACTGCCTAAACACAGTCCTTCTAAAATACATTTAAATCATTTTCCTTTTAAAATTTGTCTGCTTAAGTCATATGATAATAAATAATATGTATTGCAAAAAATATTAATAGACTATTTTTTTAAAAGTTTATTGACACTATATGAACCCTGGTCATTTTTATGAATATTGCATTTTTAGAAATAAAACTATATTCAGAGATGCGTCATCATTGTAAATAACATATTTATTTTTCTATATTTTTCTATCGGATGTAATTTTCAAAATTGTATCTTGTGAATTTCGAAAATATAGATTAAGGGTTAATAACTCCTTTGTTTGCTATATTACAAACAAGAAAAGAAAACAACCCAATTAAGTGGCTTAATGTAACATACATTTTTCTCTAGGATTTTAGGAAAATTTCACATTTATTCTTATTTTACACTCCATTTTCTTTGAAAATATAAGTAATGAAATTTTTCTAGTAATGAGCTACATTATTTTATAGTTCAGTTCATTCATATTAGTTCATATTATATATTTTACTTCGTATTTTAAAGATGTTTAAGGCTTTAGTTGAAATACCGTTGTCCTTAAATATATATATATATATATATATATATATATATATATATATATATATATATACAAAGAACATCTTCATAAATTTATCAACACCGTTATCAAAAATAACTACCAGCCCAATCTTATTTTTTTTATTAAAACACATTTTAAATTTAAATACAAAAACTTGCAACATTTACAGCAACATATTGACAGATCATACTCTAGTATTTCTAAATAATTCATAATCTCCATGTCTTCTTCTAACAGTTAAACACTTCGTATAATTCACTTTAACCTGCTTAGCGAAAACTGCTTAGTCAGTAACTAAAAATTCACTGTAACCTGTTCTGAGATGATTGGTAATACACATGCTTTTCCAGAAGTACCACAGTACTAGGGGTAGATATATTTTCATTTTATTTTCATTATATTCTTTTGATATTACTTTATAATACTTTGCATCCTCATTTCAATAATTAGCCACAAGCTGGTGTAACAGAATATTTTATATTCATGTTTGATTTAATTGTGTATTTGATCCACTTTGTCTTTTCTTCTACGTCGGGCCATTTACATTATTTCTGTAATACATTTTACATTTGTTGTTGTTGAAACCCAGACCGTCCGACCTACCAGAAAGGTGTAAGGTAACTGTTTGGACGGTCGGGACGTGCCACCCAATTTAGACCGGAACCCTGTAGGGGACATTTTACAGTTGTGAAAACAGAAACGTAGAATCAGCATTAATGAAACATGTATGGCCCTTGATAACGTACATGGTTTCAGAAATGCTTTTCATATACATTTTATTCCTTTTAAATTCACTAGATTCCATTTATTCAATTTCCAAACTTCATGCATAGCTCATCGTGCTACACTAGGCTTCTGATTTGCAATTTTCTTTGGTATTTCTCGGGTATATATATCACAAGTAATCATAAAAATCTTCAATTATATATATATATATATTTATATATATATAGTATGAAAATCCAATGATATAATAAACAGAAATGGTAACTCAAAAAACCTAACTTAAAATATGCCTACAAATTGAAAAGAAGTATTTAGTAGAGAATCAACAATTATGAGGAAAATAATATATGTGATATAAATTATATATATATATATATATATATATAAACAAAGCTTGAGATAAAAAAAAATTACTCACCTAATAATTCTAATTTTAATTTTTAACGCACATGTTTAACTTAGTGACCTTCCCATTGAAATCCATAAAATTTCAGTTTTGGTTACCGTTTCATCACAACAAAAACAGTTACAGAAAATATGAACCTGATTAACGAATTGCAATGATGCGAAGTACAAATCTATACTTATGTTCTTATATTTAATCTTGTCTTCCAATGAAACCAGGAATGACTAAAGTAGTATGCACGCAACTTCATTATTTCATCTTATTTTAAAAAGAATGCAGCTAAAGAACGAAAAATTTTAATTAACAGTATCATTTCTACATTTCTAAAATATATTGACATTGTCTCTGTTATCAAAACATTATTTTAAAAAAAACGTCTTTATTATTTCACCAGAACAAAATTTCTTTCACCAATGAAATTTTCAGTTTTTAACACTTTAGAACACAGTTGAAAAGTGTTTTTGACTTTATTTATTCATTCTGTCTGTCTGTCAGTTCACACGGTAATTGCCAGAAAACTGACTTTATCGAAATGAAATTTTAGTATGTTGTTGAGACAGTCTGTGGGACAAAAGGGAATGTAAATGACTAATACCACCCGATTAGTTTTAGACTGAAAGCGGGTTGAATAAATGAATTACATTAAACCCTATGGGAGCTAATTTTTCAAATATTTTTTAAGAGAAGTTAAAATTCACCAATCGCTTCGAAAATTTTAAGAAATACTTAAATTATCTTATAAATTATATAAAGTATAACAACAATTTCAGCAAAATACGTTTGGCAATTTATTAAATAAAAATTAAAATATTAATGACACCCATATATTATGAAGAGGTCACGTGACCCACTTCAAAATTAAATATATATATATATATATATATATATTTCCAATGGTCTGGACTCTTTCATCATTCGCCTATACACCGGCCAGAACCGTGAAACTCTTAGCTATCATATGACGTTGCCCAAGCGCACCAGTGGGGGTAGGATCACACCGCGCTGAACAACACAACATCCATACCTGAAGGTGGGACTCGAACCCACAACCCGGCGGCCGTCAAAATGAGGTATGGTATCTCTCTTATGTCAAAATCGTGATTTTTATTCTTTTTAATTTATATTTAGTGTTTTATCCGACCTACAACCGCTTTATTTTTAAATTTTTTCTGTGCATCCGTATTCTGCGTCAACGCAGTTACAACATTTTTTAGTTTAAATGAGCATCAAACTTTGATTATTTTTATAACGAAGCCTAACTTTAATAAATGTAAAATGTAAACAAGTGATTATAAGATAAGTTGTATAAGAATTGCTGAATTCTTTAACTCAAAAGTATTTAGCTCTGGAGTCTGGAACATATGTGATATGAATGGAATACTCATTGATTTTACTTAGATAGAGAAGAACGTGATTCTATGGCATTGCTTTTTTTGATGAAGTTTTAAGTTTCCAATTATTGTGCTATGACAATTTTAAAAATATCACCGCTGAATGCATCACATTATATAGATGTTTAAATAAAATTACATTTCTGTGGAAAAGTGTTTCATATTCAATGATTTATCTATTATTAATCTTTCACGTTATTATATGTTATTTATCATTAATATACACATATTTCTACTTAGTTATAAAAATACTTTTAAGTATGTAAAATTTTTACTTCAACTTAAAATACGCAAATTTAATTTAAATAAGCCTGAGCGCTTTCATTCGTTACACGCTTTTCATCAGTAGCGTATAACAAGATAAGTGTGCATACAGAGGAAGTTTATTACAAAATATATGTCTATGAAATCCAGGATGAAACTTAAAGCGTACCATTTTGTAATCATAGAGATACAGCCATTATCTACGTATGTAAACATTTGAAATTTTTTGCATTTCCCATTTTTCAATTTTGCACTTTGTGATTTTATATTTATTGTGTAATAAGTCAATTTTATACTTTATCACTTTCATTTCAATGTTATGACTTATGTAATTTTCTGTTCTTTTTACCGTTTGGCTATTATTAACATGCCATTTTTAAATATTTAGTTGAATATAAATATACCAATATAATTATATCTTGTCATAAACCTCTGATGAGAAGCGTATGACTTTCGAAAACACCCAGGCTCATTGAAATGTGATTTACATATTTTATTTGAAATAAACTTTTTAACTATTTTAATGAATGTTAATATTTGAAAATTGAACGTGCCGCTCTATTGTAATTATTTATATTTAGTATTAATTGCAGGCCATTGAATTAATTTTGTGTTAGAAAATGTACGTAAATATTTCATATTTCTAATAAAATTGTTGGAGTATTGTTCATCAGTATCATTAAGAATCATATCAATGAGAACTTTTTTTAAAATTAATTAGTGACGACAGAAACATGTTATTACACGTGACATTTTATCATGTACGCGATTTTAACCTGAGAATAATGATTTTAACATAGTTAAAATAATTTTTTCCTCATAACACATTTTTTTATAATTATTAATTCTTCAATTAAAAACATAAAAAAGTCTCTATATCTGTAATGGTTTTCGGATACATCAAATATTATTCTTTATTTTGATGTATTTTAAAAATACGAGTATATTAGATAAAAAATCTTTATTTCCTGTCATATACCGAAATCGGTCATTTTATTAAGCATTAAGTTTTTTAAATGGAAACACGAAAATTGTAGTAACGAATTATCATAATACACACATTTGCTTTTTCCATACTAACAACTCTATCATTTTTATACTGTATCCCATCTCAATATATTTCAAAATATTTTATAGAATATTTGAAAGAAGTGAAATGAATATAATTGTGTTATCTTTGAAATCTCTTGTGTTTACTTAGCGTTATTTTTCACCGATTGTTTTTTGAAGAAATAAATAACTGTCATTTTGAATTTCTTCTTTATTTTTTCTCGTATCAGAAGTATCTTTTGTGACTATTTGAAATAATATGTTTCACTTTAACGGCATGCCATTACGGAATATCTTCGGTATTTTATGTGTTGTGCTTGAAAAGTTGTACTTTAAATTTTTTTCGATATTACCAAAATTCAATCAATTTATTTTTCTTGTGTACATTGTATAACAAAACGGAGTATTTCATTCAAAAGGGATTAATGATTTCTACAAATATCAGTATTTAAAATTTTTACAAAGATCCGTCTTCAGAGTTATTTTTGCCAAAACTTCAAAATCTTCATGGACAAACCCTTGCGATTAGTTTACATCCGGGTTCACCAAAAGTTTTTATGCAAATTACAAAATAATAACGAAAAAATGCCCGAAATCTACCAAGAAAATCCTTAAAACCATTAAGCGAGCGCCTAAAATTGAATTCTGTTGAAGAAGGATGTATTTTGATATGGTTTTGTTCCGCCAGTATATAATGTTTTGTCGCTTTCAACTACCTTTTGGAGGAGTTTTGTTTTAGTGTCACACACAGGCTGTGGTTGTTTTTTAAACATCGACTAGTTAAGTGTGGTATTCGATATTTCTAATAGAATTATGTTTCAAAAACATCCATGCTTACTGCCAAGAACAGTGAAATAAATGTAAAATTGTGTGCCTAAACTTTGATATTTCATTATTAATTTTATGTTTGATTCAGTACGATGTTATTAATCATTTGCATGCCTTTTGTGTTAAGAAGAAATGGTCATGTGTTAATCAATGCATTATGAATGACGTCCGTTAAAAAAAATTAGGTATTCTGTTTAAATATTTTATTCTTTGAGCTCGAAATTGATGGCACATGCCAATGTTTAATTGTTTATTATGATGGTTATATTGATATTTTCTAAGATATGATTAACTGTATTAATATTTTCTTAGCGATCTTCATCCTTATTTTACACGTTAATTTTATTTTAGAAATTCACTTTTATTTGTGGGGATAAAGAAATAATACTACTATCAAAATGTTTCATAGAGTTCTAAACATGCCAATAAAATATAATATTTTAAATTAAATATAGAATTATTTTATAAAATTTACAAATAAGAAAATTGTAATATTCTTTATTTCACGCTATCATAATATTTATGCGGATTAAAAGCTCTTTCATACTATTTTAAATCTTATTAACACTATTTATACAGCCAAATTAAAAATAAATTATGAAAATTTAATTATTCTTATCCCAGCGGCGGAACTCTGATTATTTTCGCCCGGGGCCAAGCTAAAGTTTTGCGCTCCCTTTTTCACAAAATCGGCGCCCGGTGAACGTACGAACTCAATAGTTTCTCCCATTCTTATCATCAATGAAGGAATATATAGTTTCCTGAACTTAGATGGCTATAACAGCCACTGAACGTCAAATTTTTCGAAATCGCAAATGTTTCAAAGTCCATACTGACGCTTGCCATATTGGGTGTCAGGTCCTATACCTGCATATGAAGGGGTAGCTCCCCCCCCCACACACACACCCTGCATGGCTGGGTATCTGAAGTGATTCAGAAATAATTTTAAACTATATACTTTTAATTTTTAGACTAGGTACCTGTATAGATAATCACAGGATGAAATCTTTCGAAAAGGGTAAACTTTTGTTTTATACCTGCTCATAATTTTCCATGGAATCTGAAAATGTAATGATTAATGGGGTTTTGGGTTGAAAATTTCGGAGTTGGTGTAAAAATAAAATATTCTTAAGTGGCCTTTCTCATAGTTAACTGTTCATATTTACAGGACGCATTAATTCCTATTGAATAATATATTTCGTTTTGCTGTACGATGCAAATTGTGCAATTGCGGTAATTTATTTTTCTTCTTATTCCTTTTTAATTGGTTGTTATACACTTAGAATTATGGGTCTCATTTAAACACCGTATATATAGTATATAAGGTGTGTAATCTTATATATGTAGTATATGTATGTATAATATACTATATATATGCATATATATATATATATATATATATATATATATATATATATGTGTGTGTGTGTGTGTGTGTGTGTGTGATAAAATGATTACTATTTATTATCAAATTATTATATATATACATACACACGCATATATATTTATATATATATATATATATATATATATATATAATACATTTTCTGTGTTTTATGTAAAACTACGACAAGTTTCATTTTAATTATATTTTGAAAAATTGAGTTAAAATTTATTCAAATATTTTATTCCTTAAAAATAGCTTTATTGAACCAATAAATCCGTTTTATTAAATAATTTATGAAAATAATTTGACGTTATATCCAGTTTTACGAAAAACGTGTTATAATTAGGATTACAAACATGGTATTTTCATGAAAATAAAAAGCTTTAAAAATACAAAATGTAGTGAAGCGAATTAAATTGCAACTTATTTCGAGAGATAAATTATAATAGCCTTTTAATCCTAGCACAAGTTTTAATTAAATAAACATTTACGAATCTCCCTGTAAAATATATTTAATTGGGATATATACGCTTTTAAGAAGACACGGTGCTAATGTTAATATTTGAATGTCAATTTTCATGTTTTAAATAAAAATAATAATTAGCAATCATTCTATTGCTGGACTGTGCTTCCTCATTTTTCGAACTGCCTTTTTTTACAAGCAATAATGAATTTGGTTGCGGGTGAAGTATATTGTAAGATCCATAAAAATCAACATTGAGAGAAGGAGTACAGTGGAATGGTATTAATCTTAGACTCAGTCAACCGATTCCTAAACAAAAGCGCAGCTGCCAAACGTATGCAAATGAATTATAAAATATTTCTCTGTTGAATAATATTTAGTTGATTTATTAAACATTTAACAACATGGCTAAATGTAAATATTTAAGTCAGTTACTTCAATGATTCAAATCAACTGAATTTCACAAGATGGTGACTTTTCGTAAATTTTACAACATTTTGTCTATTTGGCGATATTTCCAAAAAATTGCTAAATTTGTCGCCTAATTTATTACGAAGCATTACAAAAGGATATACATAAAGAAGTGTTTTAATATAGAGTTATGTATAAATACCCAACGTATTACATTGAGATAAAACAAAAACAACTTTAATTTTAACAAATGTATAATCAGAATTGCTGAACATTGCTAAAAGAATAAAATACCATTTAAAGAAAATATTATTAAAAAAAATTGAAGTTATGATTTTTGTAAAATGCGCTAAAATGTAAAAAATAATTTTTAGATATCACAACATTCTTGGTCATATGCAACTTAATAAACCGTGGAGCACCCATAAAGGAATTGTATTAAAAATCCGTCATTCATATGAGTCATTTCTATGCTATCACTTCCATTATTTCTAAAATTCTGTTAATTCCAAATACAATTTATTTATGGTCACCTTATGGGTCATTTTAGTTGCATATGACCAAGAGTGTTGTAATAGCTAAAATTAGCTTTTACTTTTAGTGCATTTTACAAAAGCCGTATAACTCAAAAAGTGTTTTTATAATATTGTATTTCATACCTTTTTGTCTTTTGCGATTTTGTAATCAATTTTTCATCAGATATGCAATTAAACCTTTTCCAAATCTTTTATTGAATTCGTCATGACCTATGTTTGTTTGTTTCAACTTCTTTGCAATTTTTCACGTACCATTTTTCATGAAGATTCAAAATTTGGTACATTGCTTAATCCAATGGAACGTTTTAAACTATTAAAATTTGGTGGATCCTTGAAAAATAAAACCGACTTTTTCTGTAAAATGACCCTCACTATACATAATCTCAATGAATAATCTTCATTATACATTCCATTCTTGTGGAATAGTTAATAGATCTCGCTTCTGTATACATACATACATACATATAAATAAAAAAACATTTTAAACTATCTTACAAATATGGGATTTCTACGGAACATTCTGGGCATGAATCTGCTGGAGAGGCAGAATCCGCAGAGCGGATGAACTCAAATTTAATGAATTGTTGTACTGTCACCTTAAATACGTATGTGTTTAAAATTTCAAGATAATCGTCTCGGCAGAAGGAGGTCAAAAATTGATTTCAAGATTTGACCCAACCAAACAGAGACACCACTATAAATAACGGAGTGTGATAAAAATATTTAAATTCGATTGTTTCATTATAAATCTGTAAATGTAGCCACACTAAGTCCAATGTTTTAATAAACTGTTTCCCTCCAATAACACGCATTGCTGGACATAGCGTGGTAAAATATATTTCACATATCAAAACATAAAATGACAATAATGGTTTATTTCGGGAAAACGCACAAAAATGTCAAAAATAGTTTTTCCCTATAGACTTAACATGGTGATATTTTTCCTCAACTATAGTAACCCACAGAATTTTAAAATTAGCAATTCATCACGACCTGTAATATGATCAATTTCTTAGTTCTAAATTTTCCCCCAAATCGGTCAAACAGTCGCTGAGAAAACAGAAAAGTATTTGTGTGGAAGACAAGTAAAATCCGCTCGTACCTCCCTGTGCTTTAAAAATGTAATTCAAAATATTCTACTTATAACGAACTCACTTTCAGCGGCTAACAATGGGTGATAAGGGTATTTGTGATGGGCCTCGTAACGTTGAAACGCACATGAGTGTCAATCCTTTATAGTAAAATAGAAATATAGATACATGTCTGTTCCCTTCATATTAATAAGGAATTCTTAAGCAACGTATTTAATCACAAATAACAATAATGTTTGTGCTAGACAAACAACAAACTCGAAGTCAAGAAGATTAAATGGGCAAAAATACAAGAAACAGAAAAAACACGTCTTGGATTAAGAGTCAAAGAGACAATCGGGATGTTCGACTTGGGTATATATATCCATCTATTTTTTTCTATGTGTATCCATTTCGTAAAAAGCCTTTCGTCTTTCTGACTTCGGATTTGATGGTTATCAAGCATAGATGAAGGGTATCTAGGGTATCCTCTAAATTTTGTTATGGTATTTGCACTTATATACTTCTCCCAAGTATTTATTACTCTTTGCATGGAGATGTTGCTTATTAATCCATTTTAATAATTTTATCTAATTATATATTTCCAGTTTTGTGCTCACCAAGAAACATCAGACAAGCAACTATACCCCACCTTTGCCAGAACTCGCCCACCAGACACACAGATTTCAAAATCCGTGGCTTCTCTTCTTTTGAGCTTCGGATGGATGAAGGTAGCCTTTCTGTATTCAACCAATAACCAAGATCGCAGTTTTCTTGAAGTGTCTGGTACCATCATTAGAACATTAGAGGAAGTCGGAATAGAAATCCGGTACTTGGGAACATGGCCAGAGACATATCATTATGGTTACGGGGAAAATCCTTTCGATGCTTTAGTCGAAAATTCCTACATGGATGCACGAAGTAAGTATGTTCTTAGAATTATGGTATGTTCTTAGAATTATTATAAGTGCAGAACGCCACAATGGTGGCCTGGTTTGCAGTCACTCTGCTTTCGGCTGTTCTGCTTAGAACCGCTCTACATAGAGCTACTCTTCTTGTCTTCTTTGAGCTGCTCTGCTTAGAAACGCTCTACATAGAGCTACTCTTCTTGTCTTCTTTGAGCTGCTCTGCTTAGGACCGCTCTACATAGAGCTACTCTTCTTGTCTTCTTTGAGCTACTCTGCTTAGAACCGCTCTACATAGAGCTACTCTTCTTGTCTTCTTTGAGCTGCTCTGTTTAGAACCGCTCTACATAGAGCTACTCTTCTTGTCTTCTTTGAGCTACTCTGCTTAGAACCGCTCTACATAGAGCTACTCTTCTTGTCTTCTTTGAGCTGCTCTGCTTAGAACCGCTCTACATAGAGCTACTCTTCTTGTCTTCTTTGAGCTACTCTGCTTAGAACCGCTCTACATAGAGCTACTCTTCTTGTCTTCTTTGAGCTGCTCTGCTTAGAACCGCTCTACATAGAGCTACACTTCTTGTCTTCTTTGAGCTGCTCTGCTTAGAACCGCTCTACATAGAGCTACTCTTCTTGTCTTCTTTGAGCTGCTCTGCTTAGAACCGCTCTACATGAGCTACTCTTCTTGTCTTCTTTGAGCTGCTCTGCTTAGAACCGCTCTACATAGAGCTACCCTTCTTGTCTTCTTTGAGCTGCTCTTCTTAGTCTTCTTAGAGCTGCTCTTCTTAGTCTTCTTAGAGCTACTCTTCTTAATCTTCTTAGAACTGCTATTTTTAGTCTTCTTAGAGCTGCCCTTCTTAGTCTTCTTAGAGCTGCTTTTCTTAGTCTTTTTAGAGCTGCTCTTCATAGAGCTGCATTGTTTAGAGCTGCTCTGCTTAGATCTGC
Source organism: Amaurobius ferox (assembly GCA_951213105.1). Classification (NCBI taxonomy): domain Eukaryota; kingdom Metazoa; phylum Arthropoda; class Arachnida; order Araneae; family Amaurobiidae; genus Amaurobius; species Amaurobius ferox. The sequence goes on from OX578137.1 coordinate 123,028,367, forward strand.
TCTGCTTAGAGCTGCTCTGCGTAGAGATGATCTGCTTAGAGCTGCTCTGTTTAGAGCTGCTCTACTTAGAGCTGCTCTGTAACTTTAGAGCTTCTCTACTTAGAGCTGCTCTGGAACTTTAGAGCTTCTCTACTTAGAACTGCTCTACTTAGAGCTGCTCTATTTAGAGCTGCTCTACTTAGAACTGCTCTACTTAGAGATGCTCTACTTATAGCTGCTCTGATTAGAAGTGCTCTGACAGGTCTCTGATTAGAGCTGCTCTGCTTAGAACAGTTCTGCTTAGAGCTGCTCTGCTTAGAGCTGCTATTCAGAGATCTGCTCTGCTTAGAGCTGCTATTCAGAGATCTGATTTGCTTAGAGCTGCAATCCATAGAGCTGCTCTGCTTAAAACTGCTCTGTTTAAATCTGCTCTGCTTAGAAAATCTGAAGCTCAAGAAAATTGAAATCGCCGCAATTTTGCGAACATCATTGATGACCAAAGAATCGATGTCCACGAACTGAAGTAAATATAATATTGAGTAATATTTAAGAGATCAATGATAAACGGTTTCATCACGTTCTTTTTCCCATAGTGCGCATGTTAAAAAAAAACACTGATTGTAATGTTGTGGGAAAGCATCTCTGCGTTTTACTCATAGTGAGGGAAGGTAAGATATAATGTTTGCAAGATTGTATGTTTAACTATTTTGGCTAACTACCTATTGTTTCTTACTTCAGATGATTAGTGAAATTATATATTTAACAAAACTATAATCAAAGTCAGGAACTAAATATTCAGCATGAAAATAAATATTAAGAGAGATTAACGCGAAATATTGAGGTAAATTGGCCATATGTCATGTCCGATTCGAATCTAAACCTGCAATACAAATCCAAACTTGCAACTTCCAAGCGGTCCAAGAAATTTAATATTATGGAACAAGGAGTGTCAATATAAGGAGCTATATGGGGATCTGTAGAGTAAGCCATATAGGGAGTGCCTCGCCTCCTATATATAGAGTAATTCTCTTCTTATGATATATATCTCAGTGAAATCTTACCACTCAGTTTATGTCAAATTTATAAAGATGTGCACTTATTAACACTTTTCGTCCTTTGTGGTTTAATAAAAAATAAATACTATTATATACTCTATTGACTAATTAAATTTTAATACAAGTCATAGTGAATTTAATATAAATATATATTCTACAAATTCAATGAACACTGTGTGGTCCATTCAGCTGTCTTTACAAATCCATGAAAAATTGTACTAGCATATATGTTAATACCAGTGCAGAAACAGCATGTCGGTGATAACAAACTGTAAAAAGCCTTGAAATTGATCCTTCAATCTTGGTTGTTTCCCAAAATGCATGTTTCGTAGCACCACTAACAGTTGATTTTTGGGATTGCAAAGCACTTTTTGTCGTAAATTCGTACATAGTTTAACCGGACAATGTAGCACTGGGCAACATGCATCATAAACATCATAAACTCAATGCATTCAATATCATCTTACAAGCATTCAATATCATCTTACAAGCATTCCTTAAATTTCTGTAACGTTTCATACAAACTTGGTGTTTTGATTTGCTGTCTTTGTTAATGTTTCCCTCGACTATACATTAATGATGCTTCTTATTCGAATGTTTTTATTGGTGGAAAAATGTCCAAAGATCATACTGTAAAAATTAGTTGGCAAAGGGTTAAAGTCGTGTTTTCCATCTGTCTAACTGAAAAAAATTTAAGGCATCAGTTTGAATAGTATTTTATAAGCATGGTGAGAAATATATGGGAATTTTATCTAATGTTTTTACATTTGAATTTTAGTTTCCATGTTTTTATTTTTGAATGAATTTTAGAAATTATAATGCGCGGTTTCATTAATACGGTAAACTTTTGAAGTTTGATTTACACACGCATTAATTTTATTTTCCAGAATTTTCTAAATTCTAGAAATATTTTATCACTTTCCTAATATTATTTGAAACATATATGTACCTTAAACTTTATATTTGTATTTGTATCAAACAGCTATTTTTGTAGCTGGTTTATATTTTCAGTGAACATGAATATATTAAATATGCAGATTTATTTCTCCGATTTAATTACTAGTTTCTATTGAGATCTGTTTTCTACAGTTATCACTCATTTAATTATTGGAGTAACATTCGTTTATCAGACAACTAAATCTTATTATACTACTAGTTAGTAAATTTGTCTGAAGTAATTGTGGAGTTTCACCGAACTCTAAAATAATTAAATTAAAACTGAAGATTTAAATTTAAATTAAATAGATTTTCAGTTGCATAATGAATTGATATAGTTTACCCGATTCTTTATTTCATTTACTATGTTTCATGGGATACAAACTTACTTTGACGTCTTTAAACACTTTAAAGCAGCAAAAATTAATAGATTTAAAATCAATGCAATTTAAAATAATTTATAATGTTGTATTTTAAATTAAAAGTACAATTTTCTCGCTTAATTCTCTTGAACCACTCGCCAAAATTCCATTTAAATGCACTTGATTATAAATGTAGGTGTCCAAAGAATCGCGCTCCCAATTTATCAATCAGCATTGAAGAACCTAGGCGTACGACTTATAAGCGCTCTTCAGAACAAAAAAGCTAGTAATTTACCTAGTAGCTAGCAAGAGCATAATTGCGAATATAAGGTGGCCAATAAATGTGTTATATCACACAGCTGGCTTCAAATATTTAAAATATTGAGCTGAGATTGAACTAAGTTGTAATGTATAAATCCATGATCACAGAACCAGTGCTGTTATCGGGTATTATTGGTTTTGAAAAGCAAGAAGAGAGAAATGTAAAACAACAAAAATAACTGATAACTGCACTGTAAGAGTTATTCTATATTATGAAACACATTTATTGTAAGATTTTATGACATTTCATATTTCACTTATTTGACATTACATCTGCCAATCAGCTTATAAAAAGAAATGTATATTGTTTATTATATGATCTTTCGATTAGCTTAATATATATATATATATATATATATATATATATATATATATATATATATATATATATATATATATATATATACATATATATATATATATATATATATATATATATATATAGATATATATATATATATATATATATATATATATATATATATATATATATATATATATATATATATATATATATATATATATATATATATATATATATATATATATATATATATATATATGTAATAAAATACAATCCCATAAAGTTAAATATAAAACTATGTGCAACTCTTCCTTGATTCTCACTAAGTTGGTTTGTAAAATTTCTAATATTTTTTATCTTTTCTTTTGATCTTCTTATCTGTTGCCTGGGATTCGGACAATTTATCCCCACGGACAAGTTTGATTGCTGCTTCGGGCGTGCAGTGTCTCTGGGAGCGTTTTCATGAAGTCAAAGCTAGCTTCTAACCAGGAAAAAGGGGTCGCAATCCCCCTTGACCTTTCTACAACCCTGTAAACACAATCATCCCACCTCTATAATCGTTCTTCATTTTAAATCTTATATATATATATATATATCAGATATGTATATATTATATATATATATATATATATATATATATATATATATATATATATATATATATATATATATATATATATATATATATATATATATATATATATATATATATATATATATATATATATATATATATATATTTGTTTAATATGATTATTTTTAACTTATGGTAGAAAAAAGTGAATTTTTGATGACAGGTGTGACCTTCCCCTTAATTATAAATTAATAACAAATGCGGTTCGGTTAAACGTCCCAAACACTAAACATTTCGCTTGCAACACAATTTTACTGTAGCAATCAGATGTTCCTGTCTTTCTGCTTCAAGCAAACGAACATATTTCATGCTTCTTTCTGGTTTATTGTAGAACTTTTTGTTTCATTTTAAAAGAATGATTCGCTTTTTAAAAGTGTCAATTTTACATTGTACGATGTGCAAAGATAATCCAGTTTGAAAACGTCGAAAAATATCTTCCCGCACTCAATTTGCATAACTTAGTTATGAGATCATATTTTATAAATATTTTACCAGTATAAAAGAATAAAAAGTTTTCAGTCGCCGGGCAAGGTGATAACATAATTTACTTGCATGCCATTATTTTCACGACTAACGCTTTGTCTTCTGGCTCCTTACACTTTCAAAATAGATTAAATGTCGTGCTAAAACTAACCCTGGGAAAAATTTCTGCAAATTTATCACCTATGAGGTATTATTTTCGTAAAAGTAGCTAAAAATAGTCAATAATTCATCCGCATAATGCTAAAATGGATGAAATATCAAAGTACAGTAATTACATGTGTCAAAAAAACACATGCTGAAAGCTCCAAAAAATACGTGAAAATTATTTATTAAATAATTTGCCTAAAATTAATAACAAACACATAAAAAGGGAAATTAATTAAGTAGTGTGGTCATGTGTCGTGGGTTAAACCCATTGTCTCAGAATTGTTTTTCCTGCATTTAGTTTGGGATAATGTATTTCCGAAAACTGGTTCAGATTCTTTTCATTCATTACTTTTGCATGTTTATTTTTGCTAATTAATATTCATCGTTCCCCACCCTGAAATATTTGGCAATTTTTCTTCAACTTTATGCTCCAGAATTTTAATTTTAATAAACCACACTCGATATTATAAATACTCGCCAAAAAATATATGCACGCATAAAAATTGAACTTAGCCGTGAAACTTGGCATGCAACACTCGTTTTAAGAGTTACGCAAATGATCAAACTCTCAGCACAAATGATGTTATAGACCTCATACCACGCGCTGGAGAACAATTCATAGTGCAACAATTACAAGAGCCGGTGTTCTCACACAAGAGCAATTGGAACTGGCGTTTGTGTTTTGATACTGAAAGTTGTATACAAAGATAACTTTGAGACGTACTCGACGGCGCTATAAACTATTCTTGGATTTAAAGAGAGGTCGCATCATAGACCTAAGGAAAGCTGGTTGTCCCAAGAGACTCATCGTTTACCATCTTTGTTGGAGCAATATAGTATTTGTTCTGTGTTGGCTAAAATGGATCAGCGAAGACAAATGTAATAGTCTCAGAGGCTCAGCAAGCAACTGCTCGAGAGGATCGTGCAGTCAGGAGAGGAGCCACTTCCACACCAATGGTGTCTTTATCAGCCATTTGCCATCCCCCATGCATCCTGTATCAAGAGATACTATTTGAGGATGAGTAGCAGGAGGTAGTATTATGTGTTGACATCCATTAAGGCGCCAACCACTGACCCCACAATATAGGTAGAGTCGTCTGGATTGGTGACGAGATCGGTCAGCCTAAACAGTGTCCGATAGGCTGCATGTTGTTTTTTGCGATGAATCCAGGTTTTCTCTGATAGTGATGACCGCCGCATACATGTATGGAAGAGGACTGGATAACGTTCGGATTTCGCATTTGATGTCAAGCCGCACATGTTCGTAACACGTGGTGTGACGGTCTGGGGAGCCATGTCGTGGGTCGATCTGTTGTACTTGTGCTGCAAACCAATCTGACGGCTCGCTTGTATGTTGATGATAGTCTGAAAGCAAAAGTTCTACCTATTATATTAAGCCGCCCAGGTTCCAATTACCAACAGGATAACAACAACTGCGCGACTTTATTAACAATGTCTTCGAGGATTTAGTTCACTCCCATGGCCATCCAGTCTTCAGACCTATCACCAACATTTCTGGAATATGCTAAGTCGGCAATTGTGTCTTCTCATAATACCACTGAATTAACTCACCAGCTGAAATATTTGGGGCAAAATATTTCGCAGAGGGACATAAACAACTCTATGGTGCACTGAGTATCAACTTATATAGAGTAGGATTTGCCAGTTGCTAAAATGTAATCTTCTTGTTGCCGCCATTTCATTTTTTTCGCTTGCTCCTAAATTCTTATTATTTACATATCTCTATATTTGATACGTACATAACAAGGTACCACACTTTCTTAGGATGCATACATTATTTGTGCAATACATTGTATTTCAATTCATTGCCACCTCAAAGTTTTATTATTTCCCTTTTTTCCAAATCAAGCTAGATAATTTGTACTAGTTTTCCTCTATCAGAGTTGAAATAATGCATATTTAAACAAGAAAGATCAATCATGCTTAAAGCATTGATTATGAAACACTTTCCAACTTCAATGCAATTTTATTTAAAAAAGTCGAAAATGCAATACATTCCTCGGTAATATTTTAAAACTTATCACGATACTACATTGATTTATTATATTTGAAAACTTAAACCTTCATTGAAAAAAATGAACTTCATTCAAAAGACGGCATTGAAATATATTAAATATCTCTAAAATGTTTAAATATCTCTAAAATGCAATACATTCCACGGTAATATTTTTAAATCTATCATAATACTACGATAATTTATTATATTTGAAAACTTCATCGAAAACAACTGAAATTAATTCAAATGACGTCATAGAAAAAATAACACGCCTGGATCTCTCTATAAAAGCAGCATTTCATTCATAACTTTCTCCATTTCATTCATCACAAAACTATAATAATTTATTTTATTTAAAAATTAAGACCATGGAGCTACAATTCATAAACTTTATGCTTAAAACTTCATCGAAAAATATCGTCCTTCTGTTTATAAAATCAATTAATATTTCATTCATATCAGCCATGCAGACTCCATGGCCTGAATTATTTTGTGTTAAAGAAATACAGTAATTCTAATACAACTCATTCTACATATTTTGCTGTTTACATTTTACATAGGTGAAAAATAGGCTTAATTGTAGAAATAATCAAATTTGAATGAGAATTTAAACTCAAATATATTGTCATTGTGTTGTTTTAGTATGTAGATGCACAGAATTTAAGCAGAAATAAAGTAGTTTTAGGATGGATACAACACTCAATATGAATTAAAAAGAACTTTAAAAAATCACGAATTTGAAACAAGATGGATGCCATATCTCATTTTGAAGTGGGTCATGTGATCGTTTCATATCATGGTCACGTGATCGCTTCATATTAAGATGTGTAATTATTATTTTAATTTTTATTTAAAAAACTACTGAATATATTTAGCTGAATTTTTTTTTATATATTTTATGGAACAATTTGACTATTACCTAAAATTTTCGAAGCAATTTGTGAATTTTAAATCCGCTTAAAAAATGTTAGAAAAATTAGGTCCCATAGGGCTCAATGTATTTCATTTTTTCAACCCGGGTTCAATCCAAAACTAATTGTGTAATATTATTCATTTATATTCCCATAGGTCCTACAGACCGTCTGAACAACATACTAAAATTTCATTTTGATTAAGTCATTTTTACGGCAGTTATCGTGCTAACGGACAGACAGACAGACAGACAGACAGACAGACAGACAGACAGAATGAACAAAGTCATAAACACTTTTCAACTTTGTTGTAAGTGTTAAAAAGATTAAATTTTGTCCCTAAATACTTTTTCCTAAACTGAGCAGAACTGATTTTTCCACCCCTCACTTTCGGTAAATTAAACATGACAGACTAATCAAGCATAAAGCATTGATTCTGAAAACTTTTTAACTGCAATGGAATTTTATTTAAACATCTCTAAAATGCGATACATTCAGCGGTAATATTTTTAAAATTATCACAATCTGCAATAATTTATTATATTTGAAAACTAAAAACTTCATCGATAAAAGTGAACTTTATTCAAATGACGTCATTGAAATATATCTCGCCTGGCTCTATATAAAAGCAGTATATATTTCACACATTCACTTTTATTCCATTCTTTTCATTCATCACAATACTACAGTAATTTATTTTACTTTAAAACTTAAAACCATGGAGGTAAAAGTACTTTAACTCTATTTTTAAAATTTCATCCAAGTCTGTATAAAATCATGTGTTTCTCTATGTAAAATCAGTGAATATTTTATTGATATAAACTTTATTCCAGATTCCAGAGCTAAATAATTTTGCATTAAAAATCTCAGCACTTCTTATACAACTCATCTTATATCTTGATATGTTTACAATTTGCAGACATCAAAAGTAGGTTTCGTTGCGGAAATAATCAAAGCTTGATGTTCATTTAAGCTCAAGTTTATTGTAATTGCGTCGTTTTAGAATATAGATGCACAGAAAATAAACAAAAATAAAGCGCTTTTAAAACGCATACAACGTTAAATATACACTGACATCCAAAAGTTAGCATGCAATAAAAATTTTCATTTTTTGAAAGCGTATTTGAGTTTGAGTGGCTAAAAATCGTTACGGATATAGATGACAGTATGCAAATATCGTTTATTACAGCCAATCACGATTGACTGTCCGGATATATGCTAATTAGGCAGTCGTTGAAGACTGCAGCATTCTGAAGGGTTTGATGAGGTGCATTTAAATGATGATACGAATCGTTTATAACTCTTGTAGGAGTATTTTTGATGATATTCATATTTCTGTGACTGAAAGAAGACGAATGACAGATAATGTGCGCTGGCGTGTTATCGGACGTATTGAAGCAGGACAGTTAATCAAAGATGTCGCTATTTTTTGGGGCGTTGATCATTCAGTAAGTTTTCAATTATGGAAACAATTCCAAACAAGTTAAATACTTGTCTGGAGACCTGTGCCCGGTCGTCCAAGGGTTACCACCCCCTTTGGTGATCGGTATATTGCTATAGAAGCCAAGTGGAATCGACGAGAGACCTTTGCAACAGTTACATCGATGGTTGCAGCGGCACTTGGTAAGACAATATCTGCCAGTACTGTGTGCCGAAGGCTCCATATGAAGGGACTGTATGTCCGAGTACCACGTTTTTGTGTTCCACTAACCGTCCAAATCAGAGGAGCAAGATTAAAGTGGTGTCGTCAACATGTCAATTGGACTATCTCAGATTGGTGCAACGTCCTGTTCATGGACGAGTCCATATTTGCCCCGGAATCAGATGATAAGCATTTAAGTATCTGCAGAAAAAGAGGCACACGCAATCAGGCCAAGAACATCATCGAACATCGCGCGTTCAGAGGTGGCAGAGTCATGATGTAGGCTGAAATTTCAATGGGATATCGCACAAAACTGCATATCTTTAAAGTCGGTTCTGTGACGGCTGCGCGGTATCGGGATGAAGTCCTAGACCCCATTGCTAGACTCTACGCTGCAGCAGATGGTCCAGATTTCCACCTTATGGACTATACTTGGAAAGTGGGAACATTTCTCGTATGAAGTGGTAAGAGCATTCTCCCGGCCTTAATCCTATTGAAACTTTCGAGATGCTCCCGGACGTGCTGTCTCTGCACGTTTACCTCCTCCAGCCAGTCTCCGAGCGTTGGAAACTGCCCTATTGGAGGAATGGTCATTACTCGCATCTGAGATGGTTGATCACCTCATTGAAAGTATGGCAAATCGTTGCTAGGTTTGTGTAAAGGTCCGGGGTGGTCACATACCTTAATAATGAAAGTTTTGTTTGGTTTGTTTGCCTTTAAACATCATTTTTAATGACCCAAATGTGACGTCAATATATAACTTACGGAAAGTAAATATTTTTTTCATCTTTGTACATAATTATTATTCTCTTTAATGCATAAAACACAATTGCTACCTTCATGTACAATTTTGTGCTAATCAAAGCTTTACTATTTCATTATGTCGATTTTACCGTCCGTGCCTCACTTTTGGAAGCCAGTGCACATTAAATAACTTTAAAAATCACGATCTTGACACAAGATAGGTGCCATATTTGATTTTGAAGTGGAACACGTGATCTCTTCACATAATAAGGGTGTAATTGATATTTTAATTTTTATTTAAAAAACTACCAAATATATTTTGCTGAAACTTTTTTTATTTTTTATGGGATAATTTTAACATTCTCTAAAACTTTCGAAGCAATTTGTGAATTTTAAATTTGCTTTCAAAATGATTGAAAAATTAGGTCCCATAGGGTTCAATATATTTCATTTTTTCAACCCGAGTGCAATCCAAAACTAATTGGGTGATATTATTCGTTTACATTCCCACATGTTCTAAAGACCGTCTAACGGACAGACAGACTAAAATTTCGTTATGGTAAAGCCATTTTTACGGCAATTAAAGTGCGAACGGACGGACAGACAGACAGACTGAATGAACAAAGTCATAAACACTTTACAGCTATGTTGTAAAGTGCTAAAAAACGATACATTTGGATAGAACATTTTATGGCTAGTTCACTGAATGTTTTATTGTATATTAGTTTTTGGTATACTGCTTCACTTCCCACATCCTTCGACACTTGAAATTTATTTATTATAAAAGTTTGTTATTAATCACTAATCTGTAGCTGCTTGCCGAAATTCATCATAGGTATGAACAAATCAGACATTATGAACAGGCCAGACTTTCGGGGGGAACGCAGACACTTATACAGCTGTGTTAAAAATTGCATCCCCTAAAAAATTCAATATTTTCAAAATTAATGCTTACTATATAGCGTAACAAATCCGAATATTGCAATATATTTTAAGTGCATTGATTTTTATAATGAAAATGTCAAGTGTCACCACCTTCTAGCTATTACTATGCAACAAGTAGTCATTACTCCTTGCCATCTCGGATATTTAAACAGGTATTTTTTGTTATTATGAAAAACTCTTTATTATTAAATATTTAATAACATAAGAGTGTCACATATTAATTATTATTTTGAAATATTTCATACAGACTACATAAATAATATCACTACATAAATATCACTTTAAATGCAAAGACCATTTTCTTCCATAGAGCTCGTTAGGATTCCTGTTTATAAATACAAAATCGCAAAAAGCCTAATTGACAATAATCTGGATTTAATAGAATATGTTCTAAAAATTGAAAATTTACTAATAATTAAATGCAAATTGAAGAAGACTGCATCTAACTTTATGAAGGCGCTTAAAATAAAATGATTATATAGCAAGAAAGCATTCTTCATATAATTACTTCTGATAACTTATTATAGACAATTCCGATTTTTTTAAAGCTCTTAAAACAAATTGATATTTATAGAGAATATTTTCTGATTTCAAATATCCAAGCAAAAATCTGTTAAAATAATTATTTATTTAAATATCAAGAAATGAAAATGCACAAAATCTACTCAAACATAAAACGGCCCGTGATTGGATGTGACGTTTAATGGCCCGTTCGACCTATGATGCAACATTCTAGTATGTACTGTTTCTAGTGATATATTTGCAAATAGCTGACGTTTGATTTTGTTTGCAATTTGCTTATAATTATTTTACCCATTTGTTCTTGGTCTGCTTGAGTTTAAATTCTTTATTCCTTATATTATTTTATTGTAAACATGGATTTCGGTTTTATTAAAGGGCAATCAGAGAATTTGCCCATGATTGAGTCTATCATGATGGCTTTGTATTTTGAAAACAGTATATATTTTGTGACGAATAAATCACGTGGTGTAAAAGTTGATATGTAAGATTTACCCCTTTTCTTGAGTTTTTCTGGAAAAAAAAGAAAAACTTTTGAATTATATGTTTATTTTCATATTGCAACATTCTATCGCGTTTTGCCTTGAGATATTTGCAGGTTAGTTGGGGTTTAATTTTGTATACAATTGAAATTTTACATTTGTACTTGGTCTGATTGAATTTAGAGCATTTGCTGATTATTTTATTTTATTGAAAACATGGAACCTGGTCTTGACCCTAGCTTTTGATGGGGAATCAGACAATTTGTCTAAGATCGATTGTACTGTGATGGCGCTCTATTTCAGAAATAATAAATATTTTGTGACAGCTGAAACTCATGGTGTAAACACACACTGATACACTTTTCTTGAAGGTTTATAATCCTTATTATTATTGTTATTATTATTATTATTATTATTATGTGAATTACATCTACGTTTATGGTATCTGTAGTGGAAATCCGAGCATTACCAAAAATGCAAACACCTTGGACGCCAATTTCTCCGAACCTGATAAATAAAAATGTACATAATTTTTTCTTGTTCCGTTGGTCCAGAATCCAGATTATGAGGATATGATATAATTTTAATACTTTGGAACTTTTTTAGAAAACGCTTAAAGCATCTATCCGAGCAAGTGATTTTTTAATTTTTCTTACTTTCACTCAAACTTCAAAAGACAGATATAAATAGTAAGCGTCAAAAACATGTATTAGTAAATTTAGTTTCTGAATCTAATTTTTGAAAAAAAAAGCCAATTTATTGAAACTTACTGAGTTTCCCCGTAATCGTCTTGTCAAATTGAAGAAGATTGAATTTTTTTTCTTTTTACAAGTTTGTAATGCTTATATCTCAGAAACTAAAAGTGCTAGCTATAAACAATAAGCAAGAATGTATAGCACTTTTAAAGTCCTGCTAGTGTATATAATTGGGTTTTGGATCGAATGGCTATAATTTCGATATCTTAGTTTTTAACCTGAATTTTCCAATGGCTGGGAAAGCTGCAATATTTGAAATATCACGATTGTTGCAGCTCAGTGTCTTTACTTACTTCTTAGTGAAATATGGGTGCACAAGAGCGAGATATTATATTTTGTTTAAAAACATTAGAAGGTTAAATAAAATTGGAGATTCTAAACATGTTTAATGATTGGTGAGGTTTGAACATAATACATGGAAACATATATAATCAAATACGCATTATGTGTCGCCAGACAAGTTTGTAAATTATCTTAAATGTAAAATCTCGTCAGATATATTGTTGCTAAGTTTAATATATATACCGCAAAGCAAGTTAATAAAAAAATTGCATATTTTGAGAAAATTACATATATAGAGTCAGAGTATCCAGATGAAATCAGGACGAAAACTGCAAGTGCTTGCTAGCTATAAACAGCTAGCCAGTAATTTGTAGCACTTTGAACGCCTGTAAACAAAACATATGAGTCTGAAAAAAAAATCAAAACGAACAAATGGAATGTAACTGAAGTCTTATTTTACAAAATATTATTTACGCAAAACCATTTCGGCTCCATCGGACTGAACGAACCACCTCTGATTTTTTTTCTTTTTTTCTTTTTTTTTTAATGTGCTCCGTAATTTTTTAAGTACCACTAGCCTTTCATAGCTAAGTTTGTTATACAGTAAATTTAAACCAAAAGTTTAAATTGAGTGGTGTACATTTTCTGGGAATTAAAAATAATATTTATGTTTATATTTATATATATTTTTATGCATATATTACTTTCCTTATATACATAATGTATAAGGAAAGTGTTGTGACGGGGTCGAAAATTCGAATTGGAGTTTTCGACGGTAGAGCACGTTTCAAGCATCCATGATCACGAATCAAACATTTTTGACGTGATGTCTGTGTGAAAGTGTGTGTGTTTGTGTGTGTGTGTGTGTTTGTGTGTGTGTGTGTGTGTGTGAGTGTGGAGACGATAACTAACGAACGAATGGACCGTTTCGAACCAAATTTGGTACAAAAATCCCAATCCGTAAACACTGGAAGCCTATTGTTTTTATACGCAATTGAATATTCAGAACCCCCCTAAATTTTCGAGTGAAATTTTGAAAAAATCTTCAAAAAATCAAAACCGCTAATAAAGTTACGCAAATAGACATTTCTTATGTAATTTTTCATTAGAAAACGATTGACATGAATTTTAGAACGTTAACATGAACCGTTCTCGAGTTATTGCACATTTTTCAAAAAAATTATCAAAAAGTCATATAAAATAAAAAAAAAATTCCTATTGTGAAACATGTTCATTTTTCATATGTAATACCATGCGATAAATTGGGTGACATCATTCTCGTGGATCTAGTTCGTTCCATTCATGAAAAAAAGAGACTTTGAGTAATACTTTTGTATTTGAACGCCAATAGTCATTTGGCTGCTGTAAGAATAACTTATTTCTTCGTCCGTAAAGCTTGGCGATATTTTGGCGACGAATTTGGTGGAATGTCTCCAACTTAGCGATTTTTTAAATGCTGATAAATTAACGAAAAACTCGCCAAATGGATAAAAATGACACTAAATCAATGACGACTGATTGATGATGACGACATGGAAAATGACGACTCATTGACAAAAATTCAATATCTTGGAAAGAATATAAATAATTTCTATAAAAATTGTCTATTTGTTTTTACTGTAAAAGTAGTAAATTCATTGCATTATATAAGGTTAGTGATGTGCTGCCCACATCAGATTTTTTTATTATATTATATGATTTGTGAGGATTCTAAATTATATAGTTAATAATTTATTTTTAAATTAAGAGCAGTTTTAAATTGTTTCTTATAATATTATATCTTAAAACATAATAAATTGTGAATTATTTATGATTTTGAATAATTGAAGCAATTTTACATTATTTTCCATTTAATTTCTATTCCTTTTGTGCAATGTTTCAAATTTGTCATTTATTTTTTAGATAAAATTTATTTAATAAATTTTCAAAAGCACATGTACTTAATGAAAATACTAAATTGCAACTGCTCACTGCATTATACTGGTATAAATATCTTTCATGCTCGGAATTTTTTATATTCTCTAAATTAACTGCGAACATCACACAATAAACCGGGTACAAAGTCAATAATCCACTTTGAATCTGGCTTTAAATGCATCCGTAATAGCAAAACTAAAAATCTGATGTGGGCAATACATGCCTTTCCTTATATAATGTAATGAATTTACTACTTTTACAGTAAAAAAATTAGGTTTTTCTTATGGTAGATACGAATATTCTTTCCAAGACATTGAATTTCCGACAATTAGTCGTCATTTTCATTGATTTAGCGTCATTTTTATCCATTTGGCGAGATTTTCGTTAATTTGGCAACATTTCAAAAAGTCGCCAAGTTGGCGACATTCCGCCAAATTCGTTGCCAAAATCTCTCCAAGCGTTATGCACTAAGAAATAAGTTATTCTTACAACCGATAAATGACTATTGGCGTCCAAATACAAAAGTGTTACTCAGAGTATCTTTTTTCATGAATGGAACGAGCTAGATCCACGAGAATGATGTCACCCAATTTATAGCATGGTATTACATATGAAAAGTGAACATGTTTATCAATTGGAATTTTTTTTTTATTTTATATGACTTTTTGATATTTTTTTTTAAATGTACAATATCTCAAAAACGGCTCATGTTAGCGTTCTAAAATTTATGTCACTCGTTTTCTAATGAAAAATTACATAAGAAATGTCTATTTGCGTAACTTTATTAGTGGTTTGATTTTTTGACGATTTTTTTCAAAATTTCATTCGAAAATTTAGGGAGGTTCTGAACATTCGATTGCGTATAAAAACAATAGGCTTCCAGTGTTTACGGATTGTAATTTTTGTACCAAATTTGGTTCAAATCGGTCCATTCGTTCGTCAGTTAGCGTCTCCACAGACCCACTGACACACACACACACACACACAGACATCACTTCAAAAATGTTTAATTCGTGATCAGGGATGCTTGAAACGTGCTCTCCCGTCGAAAACTCGAATTCGAATTTTCGACCCCGTCACAATACTTTCCTTATACATTATGTATATAAGGAAAGTAATAAATAAAAAATGTGGCCGGAATTGTCCATTATTTAAATTGTGTTATTTTGGAATATTCATATAACACGTATAATCATGTTCCTTGTTTTACTTATATGCAAGCTATATGTAGAACAAAAAGAGCAAAAGTTTTTTTTTTTTTTTTTTTTTTGTTGAAACTCAATTTTGATTTTGAAAATAGTTTTAATAGAACTACTTATTTTAAAAGTTCACTAACGCAGGAAGTGTATCAGAAATTATTTATCTTGAGTAGTGTTTATTTTAAATCTTGGAGCTCTTTAATGCGGCATTTTGTTATTATATTTGTGCTCTTTGGTTTCGGCATTGTATTATTTCTCACAATGTCGAAATTAGTCAGAATTATCTGAATGGATGTTTTTCAAATCGCTCGATCAGGCACAGAGGCAACATACCTTGTCTTACCAGATCACCAGATTTAACCCGCTTGGATGGGGGCATGTATTTCTTTGGAAGGGGAGTCATTTCAAGTCTATCAGACGAATTTTGAAAACCTACGCACTCGGATAAGAATTGCGTCTAATACACGTGCGATCTGACAGAACAACGTTCAAAGACATCTAAAGCGACAAAATTTTGTGATCATGCTGACTAATGTCTGTTTCCTCAGCGTTTCATCCTACTTCTCAGAATACAACCATTCAGATATTCCTGATCAATTTTGGTATAGTCACAAGAAGTACTATTATCTAGCATCAAAGGGCACAGAAAGAACGTCTATTGTTTTATAAGAGTATATTACCAGACCTTTGATATCTTGATATAACCCGATATAAAGTAACCAAAAAGTTGGTTAATAAATAAATATTTCGAAATATTATATAGTTTTAATTATTCTTAACCTAGACTCCCTTCATTTGAACACAAACTATATAACCTAGATTTCAATATTGCAAATTATTTTAGATTGTAAAATTATATGTTTTCATATTCAATTGTTTTTCATTTGTTATCTTACGTTCGTTTCTGTGCTTTCATAACATAAATTACTAAAGAATATGTTATGAATTTACATATTTTCTGTAGTATATATAGTTCTTGGATATTACTTTGAACATCTTGGTCTAATGGTGAGTATGCAGAAGCATGGCCTTCTTGATAAAGGAGAGTACTACGTGCTGGGTGTTGATATAGAACAGTACGAAAGTCAAGATCCAAGACGGTATTTGAAAGGTGAGTAACTATATATTTTTAATAATTATTTAATGTTGATTGCTTAAGATTAAATTTGAAACATTTTCAAAACAAAATGTTTTACTACACTATTTACTAATGCATCGCTAACAGCCATGCATATAATATGAATTATTAATATTAACGAATATGTGATAAGTTTAAGAAATATAATACATTTATAGACAATGGAATTGAAAAATTATAAATGTTTACTAGGTCTACTTCGGGATGAAATTGACGAAATCGCAAGCAAAGCCTTTCAGTCTTATATAGGCATTGTAGGATCTCCTCCAGTAGGATTTGAAGAATTTACGGCGAAAGTTAACAAATACATGCAATTACCTCCTTTCAACTTTCCAAATCCTGTTAAGCGCCTGGGAGGAATGAAAAGAGTAAGTGTAAATATTCACTAATTCAGTCTTTTACTTTCTTTACTAACTTTATAATAGTGTATACATAGCCTTAAAATTAATTTCCCAATTTTGCAATGTTTACGCGTTTCTAGAATTAGAATCAATTCCATGTAGGCAGTAAAAGAAATATCGCGTAAAAGATAACAGTATAACACAATCCTGTGTTTTAGAATTAGGAAATAGTATAAAAGAAGCACGTAAAATTATCTTAAATAAAGGAATCACTTTTTTGGTTGAAAGTTAAAAAAGTCTGATGTGGACAACACATGACTTTCCTTATATAATGCAATGAGTTTACTACTTTTACAGTAAAAAAATAGGTTTTTCTTATAATAGATACTTATATTCTTTCCAAGATATTGAATTTTCGTCAATTAGTCGTCATTTTCATTTATTTAGAGTCATTTTTATCCATTTGGCGAGAGTTTCGTTAATTTGGTAACATTTAGAAAAGTCGCCAAGTTGGCGCCATTCCGCCAGATTCGTCATCAAAATCTCGCCAAGCGTTATAAACGGAGAAATAAGTTATTCTTGTAGCAAATAAATGACTATATTGGTGTTCGAATACAAAAGTATTACTCAAAGTATCTTTTCTCATGAATGGAAAGAGCTAGATACACGAAAATGATGTCAGCAAATTTATCGCATGATATTCCATATGAAAAGTGAACATGTTTCTCAACAGTTAATATATTTTTATTAATTCATTGGATTTTTTGATAAATTTATTTAAAAAATTTGCAATATCTCGAGAACGGTTCATGCTAGCATTCTAAAGTTTATGTCAATCGTTTTCTAAGGAAAAATTACATCAGAAATGTATAATTGAGTAACTTTATAGAAGATGATTTTTTGATGATTTTTCAAGATTTCTCTCGAAAATTTAGGGGGGGTTCTGAACATTCGATTACGTTTAAACACAACAGGCTTCCAATGAACATAGATTGTGAGTTTTGTACCAAATTTCATTTGAATCGCTTCATTCGTTCATGAGATATCGTCTCCAGACTCACTGACACACGCACACACTCCCAAACACACACAGACATCACCTCAAAAATGTTTGATTCGTGATCAGGGATGCTTGAAACGTGCTCTCCCGTCGAAAACTCGAATTCGAATTTTCGAATTCCGAAATCTCGAAAATTCGAATTTCGAGATTTCGAGAATTCAAAGATTTGAATCCGAGATTTCGGAATTCGAAGATTCGAATTCCGAAATCTTCGAATCTTCGAAAGTCCGTCACAATACTTTCCTTATACATTATGTATATAAGGAAAGTAAAAAATGTACATTCATTTAATCTCATTGTTACATTATATTTCGGCCAGTCCACAACTGACTGGGTATTCAGTTTTAAATGAAATTTTAACTGGATACTGCTCAATGACAGAGTAATGCAAATAAGCAAGGCTGAACGATCTTTACTCTTAACTGTGGCCTAAAGATTTGTCGTCCGGTTAAATATACTACCCATAGATATTGATGGGCTGTAGATAACAATGGAAGATAATTGGTGGTGGTAGATAGTATATAAATCTACACTGTAAAAAATTTTGCAACCTTTGCTCATTTTTTCAGCTACTTTGTTGATAATTTCGACAAACTATCAGAATAGCAGCAATTATAAACATTCATGAAAATCCCAGCTTCATTTCTGCAATATTCAACTAATTATCGTCTGTTGAAGCGTTATTTTTGTATTTGCCCTTGTACCAATAATATTGGCCCAATATTGGCATCCAATATTGGAAATATTGGACACATTTTAAAAAAGGGGACATTCTGATGGAATTTTTCGGTATTGGCTTAAAGTATTGGGACAATATTACGCCATATTGGTATTTCACTAGAGATACTTCCAATGTAACACCAATATTGGCGTAATTTTGTAATGAAAATATTTAGCCATTATTGAAGTCCAATGTAACCCCCGTCCCCTACCCCAATAGTTGCCCAATATTGGGATTACATAGGAAATATTTACAATGTAATACCAAGATATGCAATATTGGTCCGATAAATATTAGACCATTACTAAATGCTACTAGGATATATATATATATATATATATATATATATATATATATATATATATATATATATATATATATATATATATATATATATATATATATATATATATATATATATATATATATATGTATTATCATAACTATCATGAATCTTACTCCCCACTACAGACAGATTATTCTCATAAAACTTTCAGTAACGTGCTTACAATTCTGGTAGGTCGGACGGTCTGGGTTTCAACAACAACAACAACAGTGTACTTCTAAAAATTATGCAATCATTTGCTCTAAATACCTGTGTCCAACACTCTAATTACATCATCTACTATTTCATGCAATGACTTTTTTGGTTATTACATCAAACTTTTGATTTTGAAACTTTGTCATGGTTGATGCACATATGAGATAACCCAAATGTGAATGAAAGGGATAAAAATAACATCGCATAGCATGATGAAATTTTCTTTTCCATTAAATTTTGTTATAAGAAACAATTATAGTATATAATGTGTTTCTTTACGATAGAGTATTTTCTTTTCATATTTCGAAAATTTTTCAAGACTAGACTAGTAAAGTTTATAGAATAAACAATGACGAGTTTAATATACACCGTTCACTCTTGGGAAAACAATGCAGTCCACATTAACTAATGTGATATCCCATTATCTTTTCTCAGTCATAGTAGAGATAGGTACAAAATTTCTGTTTTCACTAAAATGACTTAAAATCCTATGAGGAAAAAACAAGTAATTCGAATGAAGGAACATTTTATAGAATGATGCAATTTCGAAAATACATTTCAATTACAATTTACATGAAATTAGCTTACATTTTATCCCTTATAAGATTTTATTCAGCAAATTTTTAATACATATACAGTTATATATGAAAAACTGTGTAATTTAGTCCAAAATTAAAGCACTTATTTGTAATATCATAAAAATCTGATTCAAAGTATCAACTGATTTCGGAAGCAAAAATAACAATTAAAATAAAACAACCACATGTAACCTCTAAAACAAAGCTTCAACACCATAAAGCAACCACTAAAATAAAACAACCACACCATAAAGCAACATCTAAAATAAAGCAACCACACCAGCAAAAGAAAGACACTCTCCTTTTTCGTGATCGTGGTCTAGCTTTTAACTCCTTTTATGCGAAAAATCGGGGTTATATTTCACTCCAAAACGAGTTGATTCATCATATAAACTGTTTATATTGTTACTATAATGAATTACTTTAGCTCCAAACATATGCTGCTACATGGAACTCAGTTTATAGTTGCAATGCAATATTTTGGATTATGAAATCATACCAATATGTATGTTAACAAAAATTTGAACAATGTATAAAAGCAAAAATAATGCAATAATGCTGTATACAGCTGTTTCGAGGATACCGCTTCGTCAGTGCAAGAGAAGCAACAAACCGGAGCTCCAAAAGAGAAATGGGCGCAAAGGGAAGAAGATGAGAAGATTATATACTAAGACATGGATTAAGAAAGAACCAATCAGAAACCAACACGAAGAACCTCCCAGCCAATTTAAAACGACAAGTAACAAGTTTGGTGTGGGCCAAAATACAACAGGAATATTCCAACAAGAGAATTCCAGTCAGAACAAAAGTAAATGCGACCCACAATGACGAAAAAATGTT
Organism: Amaurobius ferox; assembly: GCA_951213105.1. Taxonomy (NCBI): domain Eukaryota; kingdom Metazoa; phylum Arthropoda; class Arachnida; order Araneae; family Amaurobiidae; genus Amaurobius; species Amaurobius ferox. Next base: position 123,049,220 of record OX578137.1, read on the forward strand.
AAAAGAAAACATAAAACCCCCAAAGGAATGGAACAAAGAAAAGAGGGGCGTTACAGGGCAGAACGCCCTGTTACCCCCCTCATTTCGAGGATACTTATTGATTCCAAGATGTATGTTCTTCTAAACCCCTACAGAAACTATATTTATCAAATCACGCATATATATTTTATATCGTTCAGGTAAGGACGACATGAATAGATCATAACTGAAACGGAACTGATTTGCAACGTAAATACGTTGTGACATCTCAAATAGGAAAAAAAAACATAAAAGTACACAACACTAATTGTAGTCTGGATCTAAGAAAATGTTTATTCTTTAAAGTAATAAGGAAAATAGATAAATATTTTGGATTATGAAAGCATATTTTTGTTCTTCAAAACCTTTACAGAAACTATGTTTATCAAATCACGCATATGCATAGTTCTATATCGTTAAGGCAAGGAGGACACGAATAGATCATAATTGAAGTGGAACTGATTTGTAACGTGAATACGTTGTGACATCTCAAATAAAGAAAGAACATACAAATACGCAACACTAAAAGCAGTTTGGTTCAAACAAAATTTTTATTCTTTAAAGTAATAAAGAAAATATATAAATATTTTTGTTTATGAAATCGTATTTTTGTTCTCCAAAACCTTTACAGAAACTATGTTTATCAAATCACGCATATGCATAGTTCTATATCGTTAAGGCAAGGAGGACATGAATAGATCATAATTGAAGTGGAACTGATTTGTAACGTAAATACGTTGTGACATCTCAAATAAAGAAAGAACATACAAATACGCAACACTAAAAGCAGTTTGGTTCAAACAAAATTTTTATTCTTTAAAGTAATAAAGAAAATATATAAATATTTTTGTTTATGAAATCGTATTTTTGTTCTCCAAAACCTTTACAGAAACTATGTTTATCAAATCACGCATATGCATAGTTCTATATCGTTGAAGTAAGGAGGACATGAATAAATGATGATTGTAGTGAAACTGATTTGTAACGTAAATACGTTGTGACATCTCAAATAAAGAAATAAAAATACGCAACACTAAAAGCAGTTTGGTTCAAACAAAATGTTTATTCTTTAAAGTAGTAAATAAGAAAAATAATTATATCAAGTATTCTGTAACAAGATAAATTTGCTGTGCTCTCTATTTTAAGCATCCATTTTATCATTTGCTGGAATAGTATTTTGTCTTTAAATTTATGAAATGTCCATTCTTTCCAACTTTGTTTAATATAATTTAGTTCACTTAGTGTTTCGCAAAAGAAATAAAATATTTGAATTTCCGCTTTAAAAGAAACATTTATAAATCACGCATAACGAAAAAGTACCATTAAGTCCAGGTGTTCTGTGTTGTTCGATTTCCATAAGATCTCTGGCATAGCTCATTTGCCTAAATGTTTTTATTTCATCATTGGTTTGTTCAAGAAACTCCAAAATGGTGTATTTTTAAGGATTGTTATTACTATTATTTATATATTAAAGATTTGAATTTATTCTTGGTTTGTGTAAGATCTGTCGCCGTTATTCCTTTAATAAATTATTAATTATAGAAGCATATAGTATTTACTCCTAACTATAAATCTGATGAGCGGAAACCATAATTGAATTTCCACTAGCAAAAACTTATAACATTGTCAACTGTCATTCAATGTACTTTATTCATTACAAAGAAATGAATTATTTAAATTTCCGATGAAGAAAAGTGCTTTGAAATCACATACGATGAAAAACCATAGTTATGTTACAGTGATTTATGTTGTCCAGTTACAACGGGATTTATGTTTATGACGCCTTATTTGGAAGTTACATATCCTTAGTTTTTTATTTTTATTTAATTACTTTAAGCTGTTGGAAGTAAGGTAAAATTTCATCGCCTGTAAATTTACCCCCTATTACTCGTTCTCGCTTTGGTGATTGGTTCTAAAACAGCTTGATTGGCAGCAACCAAATCCTTAGCACACCTTTTCTCTCCTACGCTGAAACAACCAATCCCTTTCTCAAAGAAAAGTATACTGTGCCAGGTTGTGGGGGGGATATATTTATTTTCCCCTATTGGTTGCTATCTAGTATTAATAGAAGTAGCCTATCTGTTGTTTATCCAACTTAAGAGTATAGCCAGTATCTTCCAGAATCTCTCCTTTCATTTCTACAAATGACCGTCATATTTGGCACGCTCTCGCTTGAAAGGACATTGTAACAGTTACAGAAAATTGTCAAAATGGGCCATTGTGGTTGTTTGTTAATTGTTAAACACAATTTTTTTTCAAAATCTTAATCAACGTATTTTAAAATATCTGAAATATATAGGTTCAAAATGCGTGGATTAAGATTCTGCAACACTTTCTTTTCTTTCTCATTTCAATTCCCATTCTGTTAGGGCAGTTTTAGCTTTCTTTTTCAAATTATCATTGCAGAAAATGATTTCAAATTATTTTTAATTAATATTTCAGTTTTTTTATCAAAAAACATAAAAAATAACATCGAAAGATATCATTTTGGTAATATTGTTAACGAGATATAATTAAAAAATGAGCAAATCACTGCAGTAAATTGACTTCTATTAATTGCTAAGCATTTTCAATTTCAAAACCACAAAACTTCAATTCCAGATGGTTATTTGTTTGTTTCTTTCTAAAATTCTAATATGTAAATTCTCACCTCTCATTATATATATATATATATATATGTGTGTGTGTGTGTGTGTGTGTGTACGTAGTAACTTTATTATATGTTTTGATTTTTTGATGATTTTTTCAAAATTTCACTCGAAAATTTAGGGAGGTTCTGAACAATTGACTTCGTTTAAAAACAATACTATTCCAATATTCACAAATTGTAATTTGTGTGCTAACTTTCATTCGAATCTCTCCAGTTGTTCGAGAAATATCGTCTCCACAGACTCATTAACACGTACACACAGACATCACCTCACATACGCTTGATTCGTGTTCAGGTATTCTTGAAACTTGTTCTCCCATCGAAAACTCGAATTCAAATTTTCGACCCCTTCACAATTTTTTCCTTATACATTATACTATGACTGAATCCACATAAGTCATCATTTAAGTAATACCTATAATAGATCCCGAGAAATAGATGCATCAAAAATTGTTTTAATAAAAACATAGAGAGCGTACATGATTGTCATCAATAATAATAAGCACATTATTCACTGAACAGACATCGCAGTAGACACTTCAATTTAATGACCTGAACTTGCTTTTTCAAAAACTATCTACTATGGTCACTTTATACAGATGTATGTCTAATAATTATTACTGACTAAAATATTCCTGATACCCTAAGATATGTAATATGATATTTGGTGACCTCAAACTTGCTTTTTCAAAAACCATTTATGATCACTTTATATACATTTATAACCAATAACTTTACTTACTACAGCATTCTTTATACACTGAAGTGCGTAATATGATACTTATTGACCATAAAGATGCATTTTTAAAAATCATCTATAGTCACGTTATACAGATTTATATCTAATACCTTTACTTATTACAATATTCCTGATCCTGTGAGGTACATAATATGATATTTATTGATCTCAAACTTGCATTTTCAAAACCCATCTAGATCACTTTATACAAATGTATTTCTAAAAATTTTACTAACTACAATATTCCTGACACCCTAAGGTACGTAATATGATATTTACTGACCTCAAACTTTCTTTTCCCAAAATCATCTACGGTCAAATTACGTATACAGATGTATCTCTAATAATTTTACTGACTGCAATATTTCTGACCGCCTGAGGTACGCAATATGATATTTATTGACCTCAAACTTGCTTTTTCAAAACCCATCTATGGTCACTTTATACAGATTTATATCTAATAATTTTACTTACTACAATATTCCTGATCCCCTAAGGTACATAATATGATAGATTACTATTTGTTTAATTTATCTTCAACCACCATGTGTCCTTGATCTCTCTAGGTGCCATCAGAGGGTGCCTATCTTTATGACGCAGTATACGTCTACGCGAGAGCGTTGAATGAATGTCTTTTGCATAACAAAGACCCTTATGATGGACGAGGAATAATGAAGTACATAACGGGAAGGACATATTTTAGTAAGTTTTAGACGTGCGTTGATCTTATCCATGGTTCACGAAAATTTAACGTTTATTATATAAAATTTAATTAGGATGCCCCAATTGTTGTTTATAAATCATTATATTTATAGCACGTAATTATGCATTGTGTGAACTATTTTATTATTTTGCATAACTAAAAATATTATGTCTTTGGCAATAACACATTTAAATATTTTCTATTAATTTAAATATAACATGAGCATGTTGAATAATTGGGAATTTTCTAAAATATTTTTACTAATGTGCATAACATATTCCAGACAATGTATATCAATAAAAATATTTTGATATTAAATATATATTCCCTTCTTAAGTTTTATTATCAATCCAATTAGAAAATTTGAACGAAAGTATGTAAGGCATTATTTTGTTACAATTATGTAGAAAATAATGTTTTAACAATCCGGAAGAAACGCCATATTTAATTTGGTAAAACTAACATTTCGAAGAAAATGAAGAGCAATAGCATATTCGCCTTATTTTTGCTCATAATTTTGTACAATTATCTTTAATTAATTTAATGAAGTTATAAAATATTAAAAAATAAAATTCTTAAACTTCCCAGAAGACTTAAGAAGGGAGACCTGAATGTTACGCATCAAGAAACATAACCTGGAATTCATTTGGACAAAATTACACCTTTATAGTTTTCGAAAAACGGATGTGAAACACTTTCTCTCGGCAGACGAACAGACATAAATAAAGTTCATGTTAGAGAGAAATAGCGTTTGTTTAAGTATTTTTCAAGAAATGATTATAAAATAAAAATTTTTGATGCATTCTAGTCACTTAAAACATTCAAAATCTTTTAAGTCACGTCACTTGATTGAGGATATTTGCATTCCTGTCTAGTTAATGATTCCCAAATTTGTGGGTACAATATCACAACATAGTTATTTACAAGAATCATCGTATCTCCAGAATTGCCACATAATAAACATGTTTTTACAATCTTAAGTTGACTATATTTTTAGTAAATAAATTAATAATAAATTTCAGTTACATACTTAATAAGAACACCAGTAGGGGGCTACTACAAAAAAGGAATGATAAGTTAAGAGCTTTTTAAAAAATCAGTCGGTCCAGTCAGCGAAGACAGCTAATTTATATTTAAAGAAAAATAAACTAAATCAAACCTGGCACTCACCAGTCATGCCTCAAAAAATTGTTTGCAAGCGACAAAATACAAACTTGTAATGCAATTCGTTTTTGTAGTAGAATGAAACTTCATATGCAAGGATAAAAACTACATAACAGTTACAAGATCAACAGTGAAACCAACTACAATCTAGTTCTAAACACCGTTGAAAATATAAGAATATTGTCTGACCAACAGTTAGAATAATCGAGCATAACATTTCGGAGAGATACAACAGAAAGAATTTGCAGCAAATGTATTAAAGTGAACAAAAGCATAAGTAATATTAAAAAATCGAATACATACTTATTCGAAGTATTTATTCTACGTTTGTTTACATTCAACAATTTTGTGATTTTAAATTATCGTCAGCGCCAAAATCCCAAAAATATCTCCTTAAATATCGCGAGATTGTTTCACCTTACAGTAGAAGTAGATTTTATTAGTATTGCCTTAAAAAAATATGCATTTTATCAATGCATTTAACCAAATGTCGACCTTCATTTTATATTTTGACGATTTTTGCGTCTCATTTCATAAAAAATGCCCTAAATTTTTTCCTAATCGTGCTCAAATCTACCAATTTAAGACACAAGTAAATTAACTACGAAATTTTACGTAATTTAATCAAATTTTTTTTTCAAATACATTAGATACATGCATTGCACTGACACATATACATACAGGGTGTCCCAAAAATGACTGACACATTTGATAAATGCATTTAAAAAAACAGAAGGCGATAGAAATGTAGCGTTTGCTGCATTGTCCTTGGGAAACCAGGGAATTTTATTCAACCAATTTTCAAAATTTATTACAAAGGTCACCAACAGATGGCGCTGCTGAATGGGAAAAATTAATAAACGGTATGACCATGTTTCAAAAACTACAAATCAATGTTCCAAAATAACCACCATTTGCAGCAACAACATGGCGCGGTCTGAGAACAAAATTCGCAAACACCTGTGCAAACATTTCAGCCGGAATGGTCCAGTCAAGGAATATCCGCTGTTTCAACTAATAAACCATTTTCAACGAATAAACCAACAGCAACTTGAAGTCTTTGAGAAACAGACACCAGCAGAATGCTGAAGAAAGTACAGAATGGCGATCTGGCAGTATGCGTTTTCCTGCAGCTCTCACACAACCGCAGCGCCATCGGTTGGTGACCTTAGTAACGAATTTTGAAAATTGGCTGAATAAAATTCCCTGATTTCCCAAGCAAACGTTACATTTTTATCGCCTTCTGGTTTTCTTTAATGCATTTTTCAAATGTGTCAGTCATTTTTGGGACACCCTGTACAAACACACACAAACAACACGCTATAAAAAGTGGACTTTGTAAAACGTGGAGATATCATTCTGAAAATTCGAGTTTCAATTTTCAATCTCATTCCAATATATTCCTTATACAATACGACATATCACATGGAAAGTAAAATCATAATAAAAAGCAAAAACCCATTAAAAGTTATCGGCTGAGGCAATTCTGAAGTCAGAATGTTTAGCTTCTCTTAAATTTTGTTGCTTACAGAAACTCAGATATTAATGCACAATGAAAGAGAAATATGTAAAAAGACTGATGAAAACACTATAAGATTATTTTCATATTTCAATTATTTATTTTGTCAGGTGCAATGGGCTACATGGTGTACATGGATGAAAATGGAGACGCAGAAGGGAATTATACCCTCATTGCAAGAAAGCCTGTCCCAGGTGTTGCGGGGGAGTATGGTCTCTATCCTGTAGGTGTCTTCCAGCTTCATGAAAACCGGACTGCCATACCTGTAAGGCAAACATAATTATTTAGTGATATTTGGAAGAGTTTCTCAAAAATTTTATTAAAATGCATATAAATAATCACATAACCACAGGAAGACATAACATAATATAAAAATCTTAAATATGTATATTTTCTAGAATTAATTGTAAACTTTTGGATTAATAAAAGCAAGAAACTTGCATCACTTGTTTATTGAATGAAATTACAAATATCATTACATTACAAATTTAAATATTAAATTCTGGTAGATACACATTATAGACACATTTTTAATAAAAAAAAACTGTATTATATAATAGACTTAGCGAGTTGGCATTGTTATTTTTTAAATTCCTAATATTCGTTAATTTAATAGCAGAAATTCTTGCAAAAATATTGGAATACTTTATACAAAAATATTTAATCAAAATAAGCCAATTCAATATTTCTGTAATTTAGGTAATAAAGAATGAGAGTTTAAATAGCCTTTGGTCTTACTTTGTGAAGTAGTACCACTACATTAGATATAAAATACGTCCAAACCAACTCATCATACACCTAATTAATAAAATCCATAAGGTAGTCAATTACGTCTAAATAAATGCATTGATATAAACTCGATTTATTCTTCTATATTTTTAACAATATAATTTAACTGATTGAAACCCCTTAATCGTATTATTTCTCATACATCTGTATTAAGTTATCAATAAAAGTATTGTTTCTTTATAAGTTTTATAACTATATTTGGGACATTCTTCTAAATCTAAGTTCCATAAGTTAAATTACAAGATAATTAAAGTGGTATCACGTCTAGATCAATATTTAAGCATAAATTAAATACACAAATCATAGATAAAAAGGTTATGTAATCAAATAAAACCATCCTATAAGACGTACAAATATTAAAAGGAAAGAGCGGCTTCGGGCATCACTATACCCTTCATCAGTGGCTATATGACAAATTACCGTGGGAAAAAAGCTTCTATATATACCAAATCGACAGACAAAATTTGCATAAATCAGCTACGGAATAATGACAATTAAATGGTATTATAAAAAAGCTATTAAAGATAAAACAATTACAAAATTACAATAAAAAGTGTTATAAACGAGAGATTTAAAGTTCAAACAAGTATTAAATACAAACACAAAAGAAAATACAATGAAACATACTCAAATTTCAGACAAGCATAAATTACATTAAAATGAAACGCCACAGATAACTGTGTAGAGGTTTGATACGCATAGAGTGGAAAACGAATCGCCAAGCGTAACTTAAAATTTGCACAGGTTCAAAATTACAACTGGAATCACGCTACATATAAAGAAACAGGGATTCATAAAGAAGAATATTACGATGGTTATTGCAGCGAATTAAAAGGAAATTTTTTTTAGAAACGGGTTGAAAGTTATCATTAGCAACACATTGGACAAGAGCCGTAGAAAGTTAACCATTATTGACGTCACGAGCAGGTTCAGCTAAACGGATACCAACAGTACTTTTAGTACTACAAATATAAAACTTGTAGTCATTATCAGGAGTTAAAAAGAGTACAACGTACACCCCAGCATGGCTTTTAAAATTATCTCTATTCCTAAACTTATCCGTACGAATGCGATTGAATAAGGTAGTAATATTCGAGTGAGCAGGTTTAAATTTAAATTCATGGTAAAATTGAATGAGGGGACGGAAAATCTTCGGATGATACGGAAGAGTAGATTTATACAGCATAAAGTCAACAACAGCAGCAAGTTTAGTACTAGGTTGAATAAATTTACGGCGAATATGAGCGAAAATTTTATAAATAAACTCAAAAGAATAAGCGGTTTCATGTCCAAGTTTAAAGATAAAAGTTAATTTCATTAGTTATAGCAGAAATAAACGAGCAGACGTTAAAAGCACGATTAAAATAAGTGTTAAAGGAAAATTTTTAGAGGATATAGGATGAGATGAATTAGCAGGGATACAAGAATTAGTGAAAATGGGTTTACGAAATATAGAGGTATGAAAACCAAGTGAGTTACGGGAAACAAGAACATCCAAAAACGGCAAAGAACAATTGGATCATGCTTAACGGTAAAATTAATAGAGAGGTAAAATCATTAACTTTATACAAAAGATTAAGGAAATCATTTAAATCATGATTTCAAATAATAAACACATCGTCAACATAGCGACACCAAAGAATAAATTTAAGCTTTAAAAAAGGCAAAATCTCGATCTCGAGCTCCTAAGTTTGAGTCTAATAACTTCAAAATCAAAATTATAAAATTCTCTCTATCGACGCCATAACGTCTGTATTGATCATTGTTGTGTACACGAATTATTTTGGTTTCCGCGACACTATTTACTTACTTGCAAACTTCTGGTGCCCCTATGAGTAGCTCTTTATCTGGCATTTTTGCTGAAGCTGTTTTGCTGGAGCTCGAGAACGAGATCATGTCTTTTTTAACGCTTAAACCAATTCTTTAGTGCCGCTATGTTGACGATGTGTTCATTATTTGGGATTAGGATTTAAATGATCTCCTTAATCTTTTGGATAAAGTTACTGATTTTTACCCCTCTATTAATTTTACCGTTGAGCATGGGTCCAATTTTTACTTTGCCATTTGTGGATGTTCTTGTTTCCCGTAACTCACTTGGCATTCATACCTCAATTTTTCGTAAACCCACTTTTACTAATTCTTGTATCCCTACCATTTCATCTCATCCTATATCCTCTAAAAAAGCTTCCTTTAACACTTATTTTAATCGTGTTTTTAACGTTTGCTCGTCTATTTGGGCTTTAACTAATGAACTTAATTTTATCTTTAATCCTGGCCATGAAGCCGATTATTCCTTTGAGATGGGTTTATTTATGATGTTTCCGCTCGTATTCGCCGTAAATTTATTAAATGTAGTACTAAAATTGCGTAAAATTTTCGCTCATATTCGCCCTAAATTTATTTAACCTAGTACTAAACTTGCTGCTGTTGTTGACCTTATGCTGTATAAATCTAGTCTTCCGTATCATCCGAAGATTTTCCGTCCCCTCATTCAATTTTACCATGAATTTAAATTTAAACCTGCTCACTCGAATATTACTCCTTATTCAATCGCAATCGTACGGACAAGTTTAGGGATAAAGATAACTTTAAAATCCATGCTGGGGTGTACGTTGTATTCCTTTTATCTCCTGATAATGACAAGTTTTATATATTGGTAGTACTAAACGTACTATTGGTATCCGTTGAGCTGAACATGCTTGTGACGCCAATAATGGTAAACTTTCTACGGCTCTTGCCCAATATGTTGCTAATAATTAGTTTCAACCCTTTTTCGAAAAACTTTTCTTTTAATTCGTTGCAATAACCCCCGTAATATTCTTCTTCATGAATCCCTGTTTATTTATATGTACCGTGATTCGATTTGTAATTTTGATCCTGTGCAAATTTTAAGTTACGTCTGGCGACTCATTATCGACTCTATGCCTGAAAGACCCAGGCCACCCGACTTACCCTAGGGTATGAGCTGCTTGTTAAGTGACTCTATGCATGTCAAACTTAGGAGCTCGAGATCGAGATTTTGCCTTTTTTAAAGCTTAAATTTATTCTTTGGTGTCGCTATGTTGACGATGTGTTTATTATTTGAAATCATGATTTAAATGATTTCCTTAATCTTTTGTATAAAGTTAATGATTTTACCTCTCTATTAATTTTACCGTTAAGCATGATCCAATTGTTCTTTGCCGTTTTTGGATGTTCTTGTTTCCCGTAACTCACTTGGTTTTCATACCTCTATATTTCGTAAACCCATTTTCACTAATTCTTGTATCCCTGCTAATTCATCTCATCCTATATCCTCTAAAAATTTTCCTTTAACACTTATTTTAATCGTGCTTTTAACGTCTGCTCGTTTATTTCTGCTATAACTAATGAAATTAACTTTTATCTTTAAACTTGGACATGAAACCGCTTATTCTTTTGAGTTTATTTATAACATTTTCGCTCATATTCGCCGTAAATTTATTCAACCTAGTACTAAACTTGCTGCTGTTGTTGACTTTATGCTGTATAAATCTAGTCTTCCGTATCATCCGAAGATTTTCCGTCCCCTCATTCAATTTTACCATGAATTTAAATTTAAACCTGCTCACTCGAATATTACTACCTTATTCAATCGCATTCGTACGGATAAGTTTAGGAATAGAGATAATTTTAAAAGCCATGCTGGGGTGTACGTTGTACTCTTTTTAACTCCTGATAATGACTACAAGTTTTATATTTGTAGTACTAAAAGTACTGTTGGTATCCGTTTAGCTGAACCTGCTCGTGACGTCAATAATGGTTAACTTTCTACGGCTCTTGTCCAATGTGTTGCTAATGATAACTTTCAACCCGTTTCTGAAAAAAATTTCCTTTTAATTCGCTGCAATAACCATCGTAATATTCTTCTTTATGAATCCCTGTTTCTTTATATGTAGCGTGATTCCAGTTGTAATTTTGAACCTGTGCAAATTTTAAGTTACGCTTGGCGATTCGTTTTCCACTCTATGCGTATCAAACCTCTACACAGTTATCTGTGGCGTTTCATTTTAATGTAATTTATGCTTGTCTGAAATTTGAGTATGTTTCATTGTATTTTCTTTTGTGTTTGTATTTAATACTTGTTTGAACTTTAAATCTCTCGTTTATAACACTTTTTATTGTAATTTTGTAATTGTTTTATCTTTAATAGCTTTTTTATAATACCATTTAATTGTCATTATTCCGTAGCTGATTTATGCAAATTTTGTCTGTCGATTTGGTATATATAGAAGCTTTTTTCCACGGTAATTTGTCATATAGCCACTGATGAAGGGTATAGTGATGCCCGAAGCCGCTCTTGCCTTTTAATATTTGTACGTCTTATATGACGGTTTTATTTGATTGAATAACCTCTTTATCTATGATCTGTGTCTTTAATTTATGCTCAAATTACAGGAAATTGAAAAATCTATTGAAGTATACAGTTGTACTTATCCTATATTTGAGATTTAGTAGATTTAGTAGATAATATTTGAATTTAGATATAATATAGCAATTGGTTTTATTTTAGAATTATTATTAAAATTTGAGCCTCTTAAATAGATTTATATTCGACAAAATATTTTGCAGGTGCTTCAGTTTTCTGCTTCTATCGATTGGGTGGCTGGATATCCTCCCAGTGATGAACCAAACTGTGGATTTCACGGTGAAAAATGTGTTAGTGAGTATTTATTTTCTGCAAAGAAACTTATCACATAACGGTTCCTATTTACTTTTCACTTATGTCTTTACTATAGTGCGGAGAAAGTAGTGCTTACCTTAAAATATCAATTCCAGATTTAATCATTAAATCGGGTTTTATGACGGTTTTAGTATTTATTATTTTCTCAATGGCGGGTATTGTTTGCCACACTGAGGGCGCTATTTAAAGATTTCAAAACGCAATTTTTAAAGTAATTCTGACGCTATAACTCTTCCCTCACACCAAGGATCGTCACATGTGTGACAGTGACGCGGTAGTCACATAACACCTGGGTCACAATGTGGCATCATATTTGTGACTTCTATGAGACGTTACGTATTAATAATTTTGTAACTTCATGGCGACTATATTGTGTGACGTTTCCACAATTTAAATAACACGTAACAATGTGACGACATTACAATGGCGATTACAATGTGACGTCACAAACAAGTTAATATGCGACGTCACAAACGACCATGAAATGACCAAAATGACTTCGCTGTGACCTCAATATAACATTGCCGAGACGTACTGCAACGTCCTGTGACGTCCCAAAGTCACAGTGTGGGGTAAATCTTACGTCACTGTGAAAAAAAAGTTGCTAGGGTTACGTGTCTGTTAATGTGTGTATGCATGTCTGTGAAGCATATAAAATTCCAGAACGCATTTCCGTATTGGCAAGAATAGTTGTAGTCAGAAAAGTATTTTTTTAAAGAAAACAAACAGAATTCCAATAATATAAAAATTTGATATAACTTAACAAACTCAACGTAAATACAGCATAAATGCATTTAAACATATACTCGTAAACCGGTTTAAAACCCAGAAAACAGCCTTTTTGAGGACAAACAAAAAGCGCTACCCCACTTATCCAAGTTAAATATAGGTACGAGAAAGTGACTGAACATAAGATGAAAGTTGGTATCGCCGCGAGGCTTAAGATAGAAGCAAAGTTGTCCTAAAATAAAGGAGTTAAAACCAATGAAGAATGAAAAAGGGAGACAGGACACTAAGAATGATAAAAATGATCAGTGAGAAAAAGGTAACGCTAAAAAAACTGCTATAACAAACTCAATATTAAAAACCTTAAATACAACATTATTTGTGTTTATGCTGCTTTAGGAAGTTTTTACATGATTTAGTTTCATCACAGCAGTTTTAAACTAGATATAATGTTTTGTAATTTGCATGATCTGACGGTTCGCAATTTTTTAGATCTTATAATATTATCCTCTATCGGGAAATGATTAGTCAAAAGCAGCGATAGTACTATCAATATACCGTTAATAATCCTGATATAAACATCTTAGCATATTTATACAGAAATTAAGAAAGAAATGAAATGGGATTTAAAAGTTCAGAAACATACAATTTAAAATAGCTAGAACACATTTATCATAAGATTTTTTTTTATGTAATAGTATCATAGTCGATTTGGTAGAGTTTCTTGGCATAACAAGACAAAAATATCTGTATATTAAAAAAAATATGATATAGACAGCACATGGCATTCCTTATATAAGGCAATGAATTTACTACTTTTACAGTTAAAATAATGTTATTCTTATAGTAAATACTTATATTCTTTCAAAGATATTGAATTTTCTTGAAGTAGTCGTCATTTTCATTGATTTAGCGTTATTTTTATCCATTTGGCGAGATTTTCGTTAATTTGGCAACATTATAAAATGTCGTTAAGTTGGCGGCATTCCGCTAAATTGGTCGCCAAAATCTCGCCAAGCGTTATGGACGGATAAATAAGTTATTCGTACAGCAAATAAATGACTATTGGCGTTCAAATACAAAAGTATAACTCAAAGTATCTTTTCTCGTGAATGGAACGAGCTAGAACCACGAGAAAGATGTCACCAATGTATCGCATGATATTACATATGAAAAGTGAACATGTTTCTCAACAGAATATATGTTTTTTAAATTTATAGGATTTTTTGATAAATTTATTTTAAAAATGTGCAATATCTCGAGAACGGTTCATGCTAGCGTTCTAAAGTTTATGTCAATCGTTTTCTAAGAAAAAATAACATAAGACATGTCTATTTGCGTAACTTTATTAAAGGTTTTAATATTTTGATGATTTTTTCAAAATTTCACTCGAGAAATTTTGGGAGATTCTGAACATTCGATTGCGTCTAAAAAAGCTTCCAGTATTCACGGATTGTGATTTTCGTACCAAATTTCATTCAAATCGCTCCATTCGTTCGTGAGATATCGTCTCCACAGACTCACTGACACACGCACACACACACACACACATCACCTGAAATATGTTTGATTCGTGATCAGGGATGCTTGAAACGTGCTCTCCCGTCGAAAACTCGAATTCGAATTTTCGACCCCGTCACAATACTTTCCTTATACATTATGTATATAATGAAAGTAATATTCCCAACCAAGATATATAATATTGGTCGATTAGACCTATTCATTAGACCTCGAGTAGACCAATATTAACTGCTACTAGGGGCAAAAGCTACAGCATACAAACACATGAAATTTGGTACATTTATAGAGAAATAATAATGTAACACGATAAAATAAACTGTTTACCGATTTCAGCATTGGTTTGGCTTGAAATAGCTCTCGAAGTCATTTACGGCAGTTAGCGAAGCTTAGCGAGCAAGGGTTAGGTTTTCCTAGTTATTTAAAAAGTACTTTTTTAGTAGTAGAAATAGTTTGAAATGCACTTAAGTGAAAGTTCTCTAATTAAGATTACAGGGGATTTGTGTTAGATATTATACGCTTATGAACTTTTATGATATCAGTATAATTGCACAATATAGAGTTTAATTGTATAAGACAGTCGGGTGTAGCCTGCCATTACAGTCCTTTCGAATTTCAATATTTAGTTAATAAATATATTTCTTGTACGATAACAGCAATTTGGCGTTTAAATAAGTTTCATTTTCTATAATACTTAAAACGCAATTATACTTGTATCATTGTTCAAATAGAAACAAAGTATAATATATGTACTACAAGATTAATTAAATCGCAATATTAATAAACATATATATTGAAAACTTTTGCAAACCATTTTAAAAGGTATCTTTTAATAAAACACTTCAAAGGAAATTAATAATATCCTGAAGTTATTTTAATTTTTAAGAACCAGAACGCTATCTATGTTGCTCAAGGTGAATACATTTTATTATGGAATTTAATAAAATTTCTGTCTTCACAATTCGCATGAGTTTAATGGTTTAACTTCCATATGGTAATAATAATAAACTTAATAAAATTAAAATAACTTCTTCCAAAACAGCGTACAACAACAAAAAAATAAATAAAATAAAATAAAAAAAAATCTGATATGAGCAGCGCATGACTTTACTTATATAATGCAATGAATTTACTACTTTTACAGTTTAAAAAATGTTATTCTTATAGTAGATACTTATATTCATTCCAATATATTGAATTTTCTTCAAATAGTCGTCGTTTTATTGATTTAACGTCATTTTTATACATTTGGAGAGATTTTCGTTAACTCGGAAACATTTAAAAATGTCGCCAAGTTGGCGATATTTCACTAAATTCGTCGCCAAATTCTCGCCAAGCGTTATGGACGGATAAATAAGTTATTCTTACAACGGATAAATGACTATTGGCGTTCAAATTCAAAAGTATTACTCAAAGTATATTTTCTCGTGAATGGAACGAGATAGTTGAATAATAGAATGATGTCACCAAATTTATCGCATGATATTACATATGAAAAGTGAACATATTTCTTAAAAGTTTATATATTTTTTTTAATTTATGGAAATTTTAATAACTTTATTTGAAAAATGTGCAATATCTCGAGAAAGGTTCATGCTAGCATTCTAAAGTTTAAGTCAATCGTTTTCTAAGAACAAATTACATAAGGAATGTCTATTTGCGTAACTTTATTAAAGGTTTTGATTTTTTGATGATTTTTTCAAAATTTCACTCGAAAATTCAGGGGGGGTTCTGAATATTCGATTGTATTTTAAAGCAATAGGCTTCCAGTATTTAAGGATTGTGATTTTTGTACCAAATGTTATTCGAATCGCTCCATTCGTTCGTGAGATATCGTCTCCACAGTCTCACTGACACACACACACAGATATCACTTCAAAAATGTTCGATTTGTGATCAGGGATGCTTGAAACGTGCTCTCCTGTCGAAAACTCGAATTCGAATTTTCGACCCCGTCACAGTACTTTCCTTATACATTATGTATATAAGGAAAGTAATACTCATATATTTTTATGTGTTGTATATTTCTGTGCTGTGTTTTAACAGAGTTATTTTTAATTTATTATTTTAGCAGTAGTTTGAGCTAAGCGAATAATATATTTATTTTTAGTGTGGAAATTGGCTACTGGAGTGACAGGTGGTTTAGTGCTTGTTTTACTAGTCGGAATATTAGTAGCATATAAGTAAGAATTGTATATTTACACTTTTTTACTTTATAGATATTTTTCATTTTTCTGCAACTGACATTTGAGAAATAGTGTATCGAAAAATTGACTGAGTCTGTCTGCGCGATGTTGGTATCCACATGTATTCTAAAAATGTATTTTCATAAAAAATATTACCTAAGATTTTAATACAAATTTGAAAAACTGGTGGCTTTCATTCAGGGTAGGATGAAGAAGTCACAGGAAATGAAGCAAAATAAATATTTTGAGATTTATTATTTGAATTATTTTATTTTTATTTTTTTATTGGTTATTTATGTATTTAATAAGTAATAAAAATAAATTTAATTGCCCACATAGACACGATTCTTGGATAAACTGTGTTCTTAGATAACCTGGGAGATTTCTCTAAGCTGGCGTCATTTGTAAATGCCTAAAGTCTCGTAAAAATGTTTAGATATTGTGTAATTTTAAATTAGAATTCCTGTAATATATTATATTATCTGATAAAACTTTTTATTATTAATACAGATATAAAAACAGAAACAGTTAATTTAAGTCTAGAGCACCAATAGCTAGTCACATTAAATGTTTAAGCATAATATGTTGGTTCTTTGTTTATTTTAATTATAAATACACAAGTACACTAGTAATCATGATTTTACTCGAATGAACTTGGTGTTGTTCTTTAACAAGGAAAATATTTAGGAATTTAATATTTATTTCAGACATGTGATTTACATTATATTTTGCTTTATCATTATTTTAAATTGTTTCAATTTTAATTCCATTTAACCCAATTAAGGCACTGTCCTATTTTTGCATGAATAACAGTTGGGATTTTTTTATTTTTTATTACTATAAATTAACTATTTTCTCTTTTGTAAGAAATTGGGCATATGAACAAGAATTGGACAGTTTAATATGGAAAATAGACTACAAAGACATTCAAATAAATGAATACACCCCATCCACTTATCTAGGAAGAGTATCAAGGGTATGTTACTAATATTTATTTAATTTTTAAATACATAGTAATTATAATAAAACATTTAAAATGATGTATAATACTTTATATTATCACTATAAAATTTTATACAAAGTCGGTAACTAAATTAAGACCTAGATTTCAAATTTTAAGCAAAACTATTCATAAATCGTTGAGCACTTTTATAATGTATTTACATTTACAACATCATTCAATAATGAAATAAAGTTATTTGGTTTATTCAATAAATTAAAACTAACTATTTGATTTAAATATGTTAAAAAGTAACACTTTATAGCATTGAAATAAAATTAACTTTTATATTAGATATAGTTATAAAACTTCAAATGTTGCAAAATCAAATGTTACACTTTTAATATAATACATCTTGCTACTTATATTACATTTTTACTCCAGATTCAACAGTTTCGTATATTATTTTAACGAATAGCGCTCGATTGTTAAATAATGTTTTATAAAAAATGTTTATTTCAGCGTGGCTTGTATTTAAATCTCCATAAAAATTTATAAATGCAATATGTACCCACGGATAAAATATTGTATCTTCTGCTATATTGGTGACTGTTGACAAAAATTCACGTGGATGTTTTTAAAAAGTAGTCAGTCTTAAAAATAACTTTAAATACATTAGTTTGAATCGTGAAGAAAACAAATTGCCTTTAAATATAATGTTATTATTTAAAATTTAAATTGAAAGAACACTTGTACTTTGAATGACGCTATAAAGAGTAGAACATATGTTTCTTCTTCTTCTTCTTCGAACCAGACCATCCGACCTACCCAATGGTATAAGGTACCCATTTGGACGGCCAGAAAGTGCCAAATTTTGACAGGAATCCAGTGAGAGCGGTATCCACAGGGACTTATCTTCCCTCCCCTACCACCAACCTCTCGGAAGGACTTACAGACCCACATATGTAACGTGCCCCTACTCCGCCGGAACACGTGAACAGTTTGGCTAAAGTCAGGAATCAAATTCGGGTCGTCTGGATGCAATCCCCGAGAGCGCGCAAACCACTGGACTATCTCACATTCAGAGCAAGTATTTATAAGTTTAATTGAGCAGGAGTTGGAAGACGTTGATACACTATATTCTTTTACTCAAATATGTCATTTGTATTTTTTATTTTTCAGTAGCCGAAGAATGGAAGAATATAATAAATAATAAATAACTTCTTTAAAGTCTAATTTTTTTTCTTGGGTTACACTATATATTGTTTTATATATATATACCAGATATCGTCAAAAAGCGCTAGAATACATCTCTGTAATGAGAAAATATATGTCTTCTTATTTTAGTTTAGAAATATGCTTATCCGCATTTCTATCCATAGATAACGTATACCTTGATCGGCATTTTATTTATATTCACCAGCCTGTGCATCTGCATAAATATGGGAAACTGATACAGCCCTTCCTAAAATGAATCCACCATTCTGAAGCCAAATAGATTGGAAGATAATTGCTTTATGTCTATCAATCTTTGTATCGACTAAACAGATTTTTATTTAACAAATTATAAAAGAAAATAAGTAAATTATTCAAAAATTAACACACAATTAAAGTTTTCTAATCAAAACTTTACTCGCAATTTGGAGAGAAACACATACGCATATATCTTTAGACCCAAGTTTTTTTTTTCAAGAAGTAAAAATGTATACATAGAGTTTGTGAAATAAATGATCGCAGTTTGATTAATTACAACCATTAGTATAAGATGAACTTAATAGATTCATAATACCTTTATTAATTTTAATTTATGGGATGGAATAACCCTACAAATAATAAAGCAAGTGTTAAAAAGTGTCAATGGGCAAGCGTTAAAAGTCGTTGATACACTGAATTTTGGTCCAACCGGGAATCGAACCACTGGGCTCTGTACTGGCTAGCCTACGCTCTGTCATTGGGCTAGTAAAACGGAACTGCAGCTGTTATCGTCGAAGTGAGCGCTACATTCTCCTCCCGCTAATGTCAGATTGACGTGTAATTTAAACAATCTGACTGACCACCTTCTACTGCTTTTACCTCAGGTTAGCCTCTAGCGTGATAGTTTCTTCCCGATTTTGAAATCGGCGCTTAATACCACCGAATCCATATTAATCGTATTAGAGTCACCTTCAGATCCACCCCCCCCCCATTCATCACTGCACTCACCTGCGTGGTAGTGTCATTGGTGGGAGTGCCATTCTAAAGACCCTTACTCTCCCAACCCGGAATATCACCACGAATTTTTATACTAGGTACCCGCCACCCTACAGCTGACCTACTAATACGGAATTGCAAACTCACATTGTTGAAACGAACTCTGCAATGCTCTTTAGAAGTATTTTCTTAACATTGTTTTTCTGTAGCCGATGAATATGGAAAACATGGGTGAATAAGTAGCCCCCTAAAATATTTTACGATCGAGGAAACAGCTTCTTGTTCTTGCCGACATTGGAACCAAAGTTTATCATTCTTGGTACACAGCGAACTTAATGGAGCTTATGGATTACAGTCCATTACAATAAAAGTGGCAGGTCAAAGTCATACTTATCCTCTTTCTATCCTAGAAAAGGGAGAAGGGCTTTCAGTGACCATGAGTTGCGGATTCTAATATATGGAGTACTGATATGACATAAAGCAGTTCATTTTGGTTATAATTCTTCGATTACATCACTTACATCCTATTTTCACTTTATATGGCATACTCACTGATGTTCTCTATCAAACAAAAAAATTAAGAACTGCAAACCTTTTCGCATAAACATCTGGTATAAATGAGCTAAATGCCATATGCAAAATGCCAGTTTTGAATTACCATACCACCTTATAAAATAATCAGGTATAAATGACATTATGAAATTAAATTTTCTTTCAAATATTTTATATTAAAATTGCAATCACCCTTGTCATGTGTAATTGAAATGTAGTGAGTTGGTAAAGAGTGATGTGTACTGTTCCAGAATCTTCATCCTCTCATACGGACAAGTCAGGTCTCACTTAGCTCCAATGCAGAAGCAGACTTTAGGTATACAAGTATTTACACAACAGTTGGGATATACAAGGGAAGAATGGTTGCCATAAAGAGACTTCGAAAAAAGAGTGTTGATATTACCAGGAAAATGAAGAAGGAACTCAAAATAGTAATACATAGATTTATGTATTCTATAGTTTGCTATATGTATTAATCTAGAATGCACAAAATTGTATTTATTTTAATCTTATATGTATTAAAAGGAATGTAAACATTATTTAGTGTAAGTATACTCAACTAGACTTTATATTTTTTATTATGAATCAGAAAAGTTATATTTATTTTCTGGAATGTATAATTAGCTGAAATATTTTTAAGGATTAAGATTTTATTCATAATTGGAGGAGTTTTATGGACAGTTTTGAAAAAATGAAGAAAGAACTCAAAACAGTAATAAATTTAACTATTGGTAATTAACGCATCATTTGCAGTGTAGATATATTAATTCAGATTCTATATTTTTTGTTATTTGAAATAAAAATGCATATTTTTTTCTGGAACGCGCGATTGGTTGGAATCATTAAGGATATAGTCAGGTTTTATTTGAGAATATTCTAACAGTATATAGAGTTAGTTTTGAAAAATTAAGTAGGAACTCAAAATGGGAATACATTTCTTTGTGTATTCTATATGTTTTTTCTTGATGCATTAAACATTACTGTGCCTATTGTTATATGATGTACGGTCGGTCAAAAAAGATCTGAACAACACTTGCTATTCCGGTTTTTCGAGACGTACATTCAAACCAAAAGTATCATTAGACTTGGTATAATGCCTACTGTAAATAAATATGCTTTTAATTTGCATAAGGATTCGCCTTCATATTCAGTTGATGACGTTTACAAAAAATTTAAACGGCAACACCCATTTTTTATGTCTTTATAAGATTTTCCATCTCAGCATTATGCTAAATATAAATTTGTACAAAATGACGGTCACATGTACTTTGCAGTTATACTTATTCTATTTTGTTCATATGCCACATTCTTTACTAAAACATTTTATCTAAAGGTTTGTGGTGACGCCCAGTGCTTCTATTCTTCTTCGAGCTAAACCGTCCGACATACCCGAAGGTTTAAGATAACTGTGTAGACGGCCGGAAAGTTCCACCCAATTTAGACCGGAACCCAGAAGAGGAGGTATTCACAGGATCCATACCCTCCTTCCCTACCACTAACCTCTCGGAAGGACTTACAGACCTACATGTGACGTGATCGTACTCTGCTTACTTTGCGTGAACACGGCGAGAGTATGGGAAGAGCCAGAAATTAGACTTTGGTCGTCCGTGTGTAATCCCCGCTCGCTAACCACTGGTCTGTCTCACCTTTGGGGCCCAGTGCATCCACCCAGGCCGCATGGCTCGTCAAAAAGGCTGAACAACCACAAGGGCCTAGTGCCCGAAAATGTTAGGGGCAACATGAAGACATTTATAACCCTCAATGTGTTAAAGTTAAATGAGTTTTATTGATATTACAAAATTTAGTACCGAAGGGAGAAAAATAACAAAATTGGCTGAAAATCGTTGGCATTGTATTTGAATCATACAAAGACGTATTTTCAATTTCTGCTTAGACTCATAAATTAAAATTTATGTAATGATTATTTGGCGGAAGTTAAGAATGTTTACTTATTAATTAGAAGTTATATAATGTGTCTTTTACCATTGGATTTTATATTTCTAGCACACAAATGAGTATCGAATCAAAACATTAAACGACATAAAAACATTTATCTTTCATCCATGGTACGATTTGTTTTAAACTTATTAACTAAAAGACAAAACATAAAATACGTACTAACGTATTGTTACGAATATGTAAAAAAAGTTCCACTCCGCTTTGCATTCCACACCGCGGACCTTAGCTTCTATTCAAGGAAGTTCCCCTATTCAAGGAGAAAACAAATTTACAGGCAGCCATTCCTATTAGGCGAATGTAGGGCTGCCATAAATTGAATTTCGGTGTGAGGTTTCCAGATGTGACAATTTATAGTTAGCATAGCGAATTTTCGAATACACTAGAAAGTTCTCGAAATAATGAATATTCTGGGCGATACGATCCTTTTCTGGAAGTTTCTTTGTAAAAAGAGTCGCATCGCTCAGTTGCAGAGCGGTTGATGTGATTTAAGCTAGAATGAATCGTAAGATATGCCAGTGAGAATAATACCAGTTATTTTGTGAATTAGACGATCATTTAATTGCTGTTTTACTGTATCTGACAGTTTAGTAATTTTGAAAGACAGATATCGAGCTATTTTTTGTAAATATTGACCCATTCTTGTATCCTGAAGATACATTCCAGAGGATACATTGTGAAAACTTACAGTAAAGCTAAATGTTATTTAATTTCATACAGCTTATTATAATCTGAGATATACGTAAAACATTACGACTTAATAAGACGTAAATTATCGTTCCTGTTAATAACTTCTTGGATGAGTTGCCCCATTGAATCTATCAAGCGGTGGACAAGGTCGGCGTCCTGACTAAGTGTGGTTATCTGACTATGTGTGGGCGGCGTCCTGACTATGTGTTTCGTCCTGCGAAATAATTATTACGCTACATAAGCGGATCTCTAAAACTGACTTTCACTAACATTTTATTCAATAGCTTAGCTTCATACATAGTCGCATAACATAAAATATGAATACAAATACGTTCTTCGCAGTCATCGTTATGCCTTCTTAATACAATTAAGAAATCGTCAGTAACTAAAAAATTACATTATTAATTACATTTTTAATGAGGCAGAATTAACCACACATAATCAAAAGTATGCAAATTTTGTCTTTTCTTGCCTTTATTCCAAGGGCATTCCTCAAACTGATGAAACATGTTTTAGTTTTATTTGCAATTTAAACAATTTATGTTGTTTATTTTGAATTTTGAATAAAATTTGAAATTAAAATTATTTTATACGGAATACTTATACAAGGTAGGATTAAAAGTACTGAGGCAGTGCTGATATTTCCAACCCTGATTGGAGGAAAGGGGAACTATTTTACCGCAGCGTAGAGGCACATGCGACGCGAGATGTGAAAAGGAAGAAGCAGGTCCGCAGTGCAGGTTTTATCAAACAGGTGCAATGTTTCTATCGGCGATTTCCCCAACCACTGGTAGAATTTGATATTCGTACGATGTTCTTTAAACGCCATTTCCTTTTTCGACGAACGCGAATGACTACAGTTCACTGACACGCATTGTCTAGAAAACACCTGATTCTTCCTTTTCACATCTCGCAGCACATGTGCCTCTATGCTACGGTAAAATAGTTTCCCTCTCCTCCAATCAAGGTTGAAGTTATCAGCACAGTCTCCGAGCTTTCTCATCCTACCTTGTATAATATTAAATGTAAAGTGATATAACGAAAAACAAAATATAGCACGATCTAAATTGAGTCAACTTCCAAAGCTGTCATTGAATTTTAAAATATGGATTCTTTTCTAACACAAATGCAATGACAATGCCTAATCAATCGTTTAACAAATACCAAGAATCCAAACTTTGCATTGCACTGGTATTTTGAAATTTTTCTTTTGAGTATTTTCCGTTCTAGTATTTACCCAAGGTTTTTCAAAATGCAGTTTTGAATATACATATGTATATCAATAAATACTCAAAGAATTTTGCACACCTGGTAGTAGGATCCCGGCAATGCTGAATCGATTGCCGTTAAAATTTACCCCCGTTTCAATTCATATTATTTTTCAAATATGACTTTCATAATAAATATGTAACATTTATAACATATTTGATGGATAAAAATGGTACTTTTTCTTTGGATTAATGTGTATCGCACTTTAAATAAAATATGAATTAGTTTGATAGGCTAGTTATTTTTTAAAATATTAAAGAAAAACTGCAGCACCTATTTAAGATTAGAAGCTCGAAATTTCAAGCAGTCTTAACTTCCCAACGGCTGGAATAAAATCCATAAATTTTATATGAAGTCTAGTCTTAGCTCTAGAACATAAAAATATGTTATCAAAAGTGTGTGTTGAAAAAAATGATTTAGAGTTAGTTTAATAGATAGGCGACCACTTATGCAAATTAGGAGAAGATAATTATGCACAATAGGCATTATTAAGAGTCTAATGATACATTTGGTTTTACTATACGACCTGAGAAGCCGGAATAACGAGCGATGTTTGGATTTTTTAGGGGGGGTATTATGCCTTGTATTAAGATATTTAATGCAATTCATAACATCATTAGCAATTTATGTATATATATATATATATATATAGATACTATATTTTTTGCTATTGATGCTGAACTTCTCTTGCGGTATGCTTGATGTTACATAAATAGCGACTCACGCTATACATTGTGTATACTAAACAACATTAATAATTACTCAATATTGCAAATTAATGCAATCAAATACCATAAGCGAGCACGCATACATAATGCAAATAAATATAAAACTTCAGTTTTGTGAACAAATCAATATGATGATCATTTTCATTTTGACACACATTTTCTCATTATAAACTATATTTTAATAAAATGCAAGAGCTAGTTCAAAATATAATATGAAGATGCTTATAATGAAAATATATTTATTTACATATTTTTGCCCGATGATTTTATACTTTTAAAGATAATAGTATAATTTTACGCTTTTTTATTTCATACCGCTTTAATATTTCATTCTCTTTTATATTTAATTACGCTTTTATATTTTATATGGCATCTACAACCTTGAAAGTAGTGCAATAAAGTAACCCGACTAAATAAATGTTAAGAAGAAAAATTGTATTTTTTTTCTGGAATGTACCTTTTCTCAAATCATTAAAATGTCTGAGTGTCTTTATTTGAGGATTTGTGAAGGTTTATTGTTAACCTTGACATTAAGCATATTATCTTTTATATAATCCCCAAATGAACAATATTTGATTTCTCTTTATTAATCTGGTTTATTTCGAAAAGTTAAGAGGATATGTGCTTAAGCATCACTACACAAATACTATACATACAAATAAATTATATCTGATATTTAAATGCTAGATTAATTCATTTAACTCCATTTGTAGAATAACACGGCCATATAAACTTCCACTGTTTAAATAATAGTTGTACAAAGATGGGACTTAATTAAATCGTTGATACATTTATTTATTATGATTGTTACCCCTATTTCAAGTATACTTTCTGAGATGTATTCTATAATATAATTTTCCATTTGTAAAATAGGATGAATACATTCTATACTGATACAACTCTCAAATTTTTTGTAAGAGCTTCATTCCAGCTGTAAAATGAATTCAAATAATATTTACTTTAATTAATATATTTCATAGTGAAATTAATATATTCCAACTTTAGAATTATTGACAATGATATAGCTTATTTGAAGTGATTCAAATGCATGAAAATAGCTATATGGCTATATGTTATGGCTATATGTTATATTAATAGCTATATGTTATGTTCAATGTTAAACTTCGATACTGAATTTTATTCATTATTAATGAATAATTGTTGTATAAAAGGAGTTTAAAGTGAGTAATAATATTTTCTCTTGGATGCATTTCGACAATTTAAGTGTCAAGTTAATGGTGACAATTTTATCATACATCATATAACAATTTTATTTATATATTTCCTTGTATATATTAAAGAAATTACCGGGCATATTTTTTCCCTGGCAATAGAACTTTCAAAACGAGAAACAAGGTCTCTAGAAGTTTTAAACCAATTAAGATCAGACGTACTGTTTGGTTCAATTCAGTTCAGTGTTCTCGACTTGCGATTCTTCAATATGTCATTATTTTGTTAAAACTGTTTCCTTGGTTTTGAACTTGTCAAAAAATTAACTGCTGTTTAATTATATCTAATGATTATTTTGGGACCTTTCAAGAAAGGTAACTGTTAGTTCTCTTAGTATAACGCTTATTTCGGCTTTAAATAAATTTGATGTTCTACAAACTCATACGTGTACTCATATTCACAATAACTATACGACCCAAAATATAATGCTGTTTAAAATATTTCTGAGAAAACTCATTATTCTATTTAAATAAGAAATACATTTAAACTGGCCTCAAGTTACATCTTCTAAATGATTTTAATAAGTTAAGTGACGTTTATAGAAAACAAAGTACTTTTAGGACCACAAAAAATATAATGATTTTTTTATAACATATTTTTAATGTTATAAAAACTAAAATAATAAACTAGGAAACTGTTGTAAATTAATATGTACAATACTATTTGTGCGAAGGATTAGAAAACTTGATCAACGTATAAAAGCATAAATAATGCAATAATGCAGAATACAACCGTTTCGAGAATACGCTGGATCCCCTTCGACAGCCCAAAAGAACCAGCAATATCCGCGGTGTGGAAGAACGTTCTGTAACAGCCATCTTCTTCGTTTGTTCTATTCCTTAGGGGTTCTTATGTGTCATTTTAATCCTTTTTCGTATTTTTGGATCTCAATTATTCTTGTTCTGACTTGACTGGTCTTGTCGGAATATTTCTGCTATGTTTTTACGCACGCCAATCGTGTATGTTACTTATCGTTACGGATTGGCTGAGCGGTTCTTCACGCTGCTTTCTGATTGGATCTCCCCTAGTCCAAGTCTCGCATCCACCTGCTTCTTTTTTTGCACCCATTCCTCTTTTGGACTTCGGGTTTGTTGGTTCTCTTGCACTGACGAAAGGGATCAAGCGCATCCTCGAAACAGCGGTATATTTAATCATTCTATTATTTGTGCTTTTATACGTTGTCTTAGCTTGTATTCATTGATAAGATTAAATTTTTGTTAATAAATGATTGTGTTTTTTTAATATAGTCAATGGATAAAGCTAAATCGCATGTTAATTAATGTGTGCACGTTACATAAAAATTACATTGCAATATGTTTTCTTCTTTGCAGCTGAGGGATCTACGGCATGATAACTTAAATTCCTTTATTGGAGCCTGTGTTGAACCACCGAATATATGTATTATAACAGAATATTGCTCCAGAGGAAGTTTAAAAGTAGGTATTTTGCAGTTTGGGCTAAATTAAATAAATTTATATTTCTGTAAAAATAGGTGTCTTCATTTTAATTTTTTAATACCAATTTTAATACTAAGAAAATGTTATAGAACATTTTCATAATTCGAAATTTTGACAGAAAATCCTGTTTAAATATATTACTTTAGTAATATGTCCATCATATATATGTATGTGTACGTGTGCGTCTGTGATGTGTAAACATTATAATTCAAGAGCAGAAATGCATGTATGATACATATATGCAAATTTTATGTCTAGACACATTATTAAAACATAGGGTATATTATTAATGCATATTATAATGTAGATAAGCTGGATACATTTTTGTTGCAATTTGAATGAATGGAATATTTATTATTTGAAAAAAGGGGGAAAAAATATCTGAAAAACGGGGAGCTGCTACATTTCCAACTCTACTCCACAAAATATGATCGTAAAAACCGATTGCACATTTAGTTGGTAAGAAATAAATGTCAAATTCTAAGTTCAGAGCAACTTACCAGATTGAACTTTGGAGGGGTCTGGGGAAATGCCATTTGCGAACAAAAAAACTGATGTAGGCAGCACATGACTCTCCTTATATAATACAATGAATTTACTACTTTTATAGTTAAAAAAAAATGTTATTCTTATAGTAGATACTCATATTCTTTCATAGATATTGAATTTTCTTCAATTAGTTGTCATTTTCATTTATTTAGCGTCATTTCTATCCATTTGGCGAGATTTTAGTTAATTTAGCAACATTTAAAATGTCGCCAAGTTGGCGATATTCCACTAAATGCGTCGCCAAAATCTCGCCAAGCGTTATGAATGGAGAAATAAGTTATTCTTACAGCGGATAAATGACTATTGACGTTCAAATACAAAAGTATTACTCAAAGTATCTTTTCTCGTGCATGGAACGAGTTAGATCCACAAGAATGATGTCACCAAATTTATCGCATGATATTACATATGAAAAGGGAATATGTTTCACAACAGTTAATAGTATTTTTTTAATTTATGGGATTTTTTGATAAATTTATTTGAAAAATGTGCAATGTCTCTAGAACGGTTCATACTAGTGTTCTAAAGTTTATGTCAATCGTTTTCTAAGGAAAAATTACATAAGAAATGTCTATTTGCGTAACTTTATTAAAGGTTTTGATTTTTTGATGATTTTTTCAAAATTTGACTCGAAAATTTAAGGGAGGATGAACATTCGATTATGTTTTAAAACAATAGGCGTCCAGTATTCACAGACTGTGATTTTTGTACCATATTTCATTCGAATCGCTCCATTCTTTCGTGAGATATCGTCTCCACAGACTCACTGACACACACACACACACACACACACACACACATACTTTCACACACATACATACATACTTTCACACACACACACACAGACACACACGCACACACACAGTCACACACACACACACAGACATCACTTCAAAAATGTTCGATTCGTGATCAGGGATGCTTGAAACGTGCTCTCCGGTCAAATCCGCGAATTCAAATTTTCGACCCCGTCACAATACTTTCCTTATACACTATATATATATAAGGAAAATAATAAATCTTTCCTTAAACGAGTCAAAAGATATACATATCTGTCTTTTATGGTTACTAAGTTATCGTGCGTTGAATGAAGTTGTATGTCCGGCTACATCGGCCACAGTGGAACACTTTGCAAATATGGAGCTATTTGCGAAACTCGGAAATTTATATCCGTCGCCCATAAAATTCCAAGACATGTAAATGACTATTTTCTTGTTAGTGAGTAATTTATGGAGCAAAATTCGCCTGGATAAACTGAGCGCTAGGAACGATTTAGGTCAATGCTCTAAAATCTAAACAGAAAAATTGGAGCTTTTTAGGATAAATTGCATTCCCAGACAAATGATCAAGAATAATCAAAAATTGTTAATGGAACATTTAAAATGCATTACGAAGAAAAAATCAAACATACTTTGTGCATTACAGAAATATAAAAAAATGAGTTAAATTCAGGTTTTATATTTTCTGTCAGGTAAAAGGGACTTCCTTGTAGATTTGTGTTTTCTCAGAGACGCTGTCACATTAAATTTTAAACACATGGTATACCCTCATGTTCAAACTACGATTTCTGTATACTAGAATTTGTGTAAAACCTCCTTGAAAACATATATATAATTAAGCTACTCATAGAAAAAATAGCTATGAAGATATATCAGTACATATATTTATGTATTTTTTAGAACTTTATATCCAATTGTATGTTGTTTTCCAACGAGGTAACACCATGTTTTTACTTTTCTTATGGTGTATAAGGAAAGTATTGTAAGCACGTTTCAAGTATCCCTTAACACGAATTAAAAGTTTTTGAGATAATGGCTATGTGTGTGTGTGTGTCAGTAGGCCTGTGGAGACAAGATCTGGAATGGAATGATTCGACCGAAATTTTGTACAAAAAGTAAGTACGTAAGTACTGAAAGGCTATTGTTTTCAAACGTAATCAAATGTTCAGAGTCTCATTTAATTTTCGGGAATTAGTCATCCATACAGTTTTGAAGTTAATTAAAAACATTCGTGTGGTTTATAGTCTTACAAAGACCTTACTATCCCGGACGGGGTTAGAACCGAACTGTTCGAACTGGCTAGCCGATGAACTAGCCATTGAGAAATTGGTACAAGAAAGATATCAACTTCTCGTTGAAGTGAACCAGGTCATTCTTCTAAAATCAGATCTGCGTGGAACTGTTAACCTCAACGAATACCTCGCTTCTTTACTTTATATCCAGACTAGCATCCTGTGTGGTCGTGATCTTGAAACTGGAGTCACTTTTCGTAGTATTTGCTCTGAAAATTTGCAACTGGGTCCTTTTTCAGATCCTCAGTATTATTGCAACTAATCTACAGGGGTGGATGACCACATGGGAACACCGCGTGCTATTGGCGCATTACGAGCGCGGTAGCCAGGTGGTTTGCGCGCTGGATTTGCATGCTGCCACAACTGCCGCCGTGTTCATGCGGAGTACGATCACGTTAATTTGTGAGTCCGTAAGTCCTTCTGGGAGGTTGGTGGTAGGGGAATGAGGGTATGGTCCCTGTGAATGCCTCCCCCACTGGGTTCCGGTCTAAATTGGGTGGCACTTCCCGACCGTCCAAACGGTTACCTTACACCTTTCTGGTAGCTTTCAATTTTTATCTCTGGCCGGTGACTCCTCCTTCTTACTTTCGCGGTGGTGTCGTCGTTTGTTAGTGTTTTTGTCTTTGTTTAAGCTGCTTGTTCTTTGCTCGTTTTGTTGTAGTATTTGTGCGTTTTGTCCCTTGTTTGAGCTGTTGGTTGTTTGTGTTTTGTATACCAACCTTGATAAGCAATAATTATACCATGTTTCGTATTGCATCCTATTACTTTATACTGGTTTCATATATATCATTAGTAGTAGAATGATATTTTTGTAATTTTCCCTAGTCATTTTCTTACCACCATTTTTTTTCATCAACAAAATATCATATAATTTTTCTTCTTTTCAATTTTATATAATGTCATCCTCAATTTTATCCATGTCTTCATTTTCATTTTTGTCTTCACGCAAAATAACTTGTCATCAATTCTTAAACATGTCATCATTCTTTAATCCTGTCATCTAATCATCTACAACTGTCATCAAACATCATGTTTTATATCATGTCATCTTGCTAAATATCATGTCATCTATATTTAATCATGTCATCTAATCATCAAAATGTTAACTCATCTTCACCTCTTTGTACAACTCCTTGTAACCTCAATGTATATTTTTTGAAACTTAAATAAACTTTGCCCCAGACCGTCGGACGTTGGCCGCCCCGGGAGTTGGCTTCCGATAACTCTTTTCCCGGCCGTCCAATTAGATACTCAAGTCCTCAGGATGAGTCGGACAGCCTGGGTCTTCTACACTTTTCTGGTAGGTCGGACGGTCTGCGTCTCAACAACAACAACTAATCTACAGGGTTAATGTATCCGGGCACTATTATGAATCCTTCAATGTCCCAGCCGGGGATAAAACTTCGGATCTTTGAACTGGCCTGCCACTACTACTCTACTGGGGCAACATTTCATATTTTTCTCCTCAAAGTGGAATTTAACAAAAAGAACAAAACATTATTTGTCTAAAAGAACAAAAATTTACATAGCAAACATATGATGATATAGAGCAAATAAAACGTTATCTAATGTCAACAGAAGCGAAAAATTATATTAAGATTATCGTAAAACTCATCGAACTATTAGGGAATATATATACAGGGTGATTTAAAAGTTCGGAGCAAAAGTAAAACGCTATAAAAAATATCTATGGGTAGGAGAGACATGCGGTTTAATCTCGACACTAGGGGCGCTGCTGCAGATAAAGCCATGGAGGTGATTTATGCATATTGCTCACGCAACGCAAAATTACAATCAGACAAAAACATTATTGAATACCTCTCCACACGGCACGTCAAGTGATGGAGTTGCTACGGTCAACGTTAGGCGCCAATCACCTACTGAGCAGGCATAGAACACATGAATGGCCTGCGAGATCTCCAGATCTCACACCCTGTGATATCTGGTTGTGGGGATACCTAAAATCACGGGTCTATAGAGGAAATCTCCAGTCATTACCAGCACTGAAAGACGCCTTACGGCAAGAGGTAGCAGCCATTCCCGTTGATATGCAGTTTCATGCTGTATCAGCCGTAATACCGCGACTGCACTCAGTACTGAAATGTAGTGGTGGACACATTGAGCACTTACAGCTGTAAATCATGTTGAAATGAAATATCTCATATCATAATTATTACCTCGTATTTTTTTCCTTGCAGCAGCGCCCCCTAGTGTCGAGATTTTAAACTATTTTTTTCATGCCATACAAAATCCCCCACCACAGTGAATATTAATCTGCAAACCGCATGTCTCTCCGACCCATAGATAATTTTTATAGCGTTTTACTTTTGCTCCGAAATTTTGAATCACCCTGTATATATTAAATAATATATAATTATATTGATAAGTAAATACTATTAGAAGTAAGTTTATATATATATATATATATTTTATGTTTTACAACTATTATAACATTTTTCGCTTTACCGTACTGCATTTTATTAACATTTAATATTCTGTTCTATAGTTCCAAGTACCTGAATAAAAATTGGTATATTTTTTCATATTTTTATTCTTTTCACGTAGGATATTCTAGAAAACGATGATGTAAAGCTGGACAACATGTTTAACGCTTCAATGATTGGAGATATAGTCAGGGTAAGTACCATGTGAGTATCAAATATTAAACATAGGGACTCGTATAAAGGATGTTGATGTACAATTTGCCCCAAGGAAAAAAAATCGCAAATAGCAATAAAATAACAGAATAAAATTAAATTAAAAGTTGCAACGATGTGTAATTACTTCGTGACATTAACAGTGAGGGAATTTTCAGAATGTTAAATGAGTGCGTTAGAATCATTAAAGTTTTTGGTTAAAATTTAATTAAATGGTATGCATATATTTTCTAAATTATACAAGTTCTTGGCGGAAAAATATCAAATGCTGTAACCGTCTTCATGCATATGGTTAATTTTTAACACTTTACAACAAAGTTGAAAAGTGCTTATGACTTTGTTCATTCTGTCTGTCTGTCTGTCTGTCCGTTAGCACGATAACTGCCGTAAAAATGGATTTATCAAATAATTAAATGAAATTTGTGTATGTTTTTCAGGCGGTCTGTGGTACCTATGGGAATATAAATGAATAATATCACCCAATTAGTTTTTTATTGTACCCGGGTTGAAAAAATGAAGTACATTGAACCCTATGGGACTTAATTCTTCAAAAAATCTTCAAGCGAATTTAAAATTCACAAATGGCTTCGAAAATTCTAGAAAATATTCAAATTATCTCATAAAATATATAAAAAAATTTCAGTAAAATATGTTATGTAGTTTTTTAAATAAAAAATATTTAATATAGGGAGAAAAACAAATTCAATTAAATTCTGACTCTCGCTATATCCTCCAGACAGAAAAAGAGATATATTACGTAATAAGTATCTTTCCAAGAGTTTAATTATTTTACATATGAGTAAGGTTTCACATTTTAAAATAAACATGGTAGATAACAATTTTTCAAATTTTTAAATAAAATAAATTATTACAGTATTGCGATGAATAAAAGGATTAGAAAAATGTTTATGAATGAAATGCTGCTTTTATATAGAGGCGATTTTTATTTCGATGACGTCATTTGAATAAAGTTCATTTGTTTTTGATGAAGTTTTCAAATATAATAAATTATTGTAGTTTTATGATAATTTTGAAAATATTAACGAGGAATGTATCGCATTTTAGAGATGTTTAAACCAGGCAATTTATATTTCAATGCCGTCATTTGAATGAAGTTCATTTCCTTCAATGAAGTTTTTAAATATAATAACTTAATGTAGTATTGGGATAATTTTAAAAATATTACCGAGAAATGTATTGCATTTTGGAGATGTTTGTATAAAATTGCATTGAAGTTGGAAAGTGTTTCATAATCAATGCTTTATGCATGATTGATCTTTCTTATTACATATATACATTTTCGGAAATTTTTTCGTGTGGTTACTTTCGAATATTCATGTTAAAGTGATGTTACGTTTTTTAGTTACAAATTTTGTAGATATTATAATACTAATTATTAAAGAATTGATTCAAATAAAGTAACATGACAAACAATAATAGAACATATAAATGGAATGGAATAAAGTACTTTAATTGTGGTACAAAAAGTGTGGTAAAGATACTGAGGAACACAAATATACTGTTCTGCAAAATTTCTCGTGTAGTTATATTCAAATATTCATGTCAAACAGACGTTATGTTTTCTAGTTATTTACTTTGGTGTTAGCATAATATTAATTGTTAAAGAAGTGCTTTAAATTTAGTAACATATCAAACAACAGAACATAGCAAATAATAGATATAGCAAATAATAGAACATGTAAAAATGGAATGGAGTGAAATGCATCAAACATGGTGCAAAATGTGTGACAATGGTACTGGGGAAGTTTGACACGAGAGAAAGATATACGATGTTCTCTGCGTAATTCACGATGTAAATAAATTTCGTAATTTGTATATATACAATAATTATTTCATTTATGTTTTTAATGAAACTTATATTTCCTTTAATAAATAAACCACTTATTTTTAATTGAATAAAATATTAAATATCATACAAAATGTTAAATAAAATATTCTTAAATCATGATACAAACAATTATGAACTCGCATATGAATACAATCAGTTACTAAGTACCTTTAAACACTTTGAAATAATATACTGTATTTCGTATCAAGAATACGTACTTAAAATTAAGAGTCTGTTAAAGACATAATTTTATTGCATCAGGCAGGGAGTTATGTTCTTTCCACGTCAAATTATTTTTGGTTCTGATTAGTAAGTACTACATCACTGTTTGAATCTTATGGCATTGAATACAATTGAATATGTTTGGATATAACTTAAATTTCTTAGTATATTTGTTTCGCGTAATGTTATGCATTCGTAACATAAATATTTATATGCGTTTTGTATATGTGCTAAAATTCCTGGAACAGCATCTATATGAAATTATAAAACAGCACAAAAATTGTTGTACCACAAATAATTACTAAGATGTATTAGTTTCAATTTAGAATCTGTCAGCATGTTAACTTTTTCAATGCAATTCAGGAACAGTAACAAAGAAAAAGGCTGAATAAATTAGTTTGCAGCGTGTTTAAAAATACTCAATATTCTGTCGTGAAGTTATTAACTTGGTTTTAAAATGTCTTTTGTTAAACACTTCTTTTCTTTTGCAGGTAACCAATGCAGCTAAACTTTCAGAAAATTTACTTTGTTTAATTAAGCAATCTGGCTCAATTAACCAAAGTAAAGAATGCATCCTACAATATTGAAAAATGTTGTTAAGTGACGTTGATAGTAAATATTTCAAAGTAAAGTATGAATGAAACACTACAGTAAAGTATAAACTATAGTGAGGTTGTCCACTTATCGTTTTCCCTGAGTCGAGAAAGCTATCTTATAATAAATAATGAACCAGCCATTTAATCCATGCTAAAGTTCCAGGAACAGCATACAGTGACGTATGTGTGACAGTGAAAATGAGACTACGTGACAGTGAAAATGAGACTACGTGACAGTGAAAATGAGACACCAAGAAGGAGTGAGCAGAAAGTGATGAAAATCGGCAAACAGAGAGAGACAGCAACGAACAATAAGTGATGATATGATACACCTGTACACTGAGCGATAACACAATCTGATCAGTAGGTTGTGGGACCACCGCGGGCGGCGATACAGTCAGCAACACGTCTAGGTACAGAGTCAATGAGCAGGCGGATGGTGTCCTGAAGGATGGCTGCCCATTTCCTGTCAACCATTTACCAGAGTTCGTCTTCTAAACGATGCGGTGGCAGCACACGCAAACGATGTCCAATCACGTCCCAGACGTGTTTGATTGAGAGATCAGGAGAGATTGGTGGACAGGGAAGCACATGGGTATCTTACAGGACATATTGACCGATGCGTGTTGTATATAGCCGGGCGTTATCGTGCTGGTAAATGGCATTGGGCACCCCTTGAAGGAAGGGCTGTGTCACCGGCCATAGCACGTCATCCACGTATCGTTGGGCCATTATAGTGCCCTCAATACGGACCAAAGGTGACCTGTATCGTAGACGATGGCGCCGCAAGCCATGATGCCGGATTGTCACGCGGTGCGGCGTTCCACAGATGCGGCCGGATTGAACCTGTCACCACTTCTGCGCCAGACTAGTACATGGCAACTGTCATTGCTAAAACAGAAGCGTGACTCGTCTGAGAACACGACCCTGTGCCATTCCACCGTCCACATGGATCTATCCCGATACCATTGCAAACGGAGACCTCTGTGCTGTTGGGTCAATGGTAGTCTTCTAACAGGCACAATGAGTACAGGTCGTCAGCGACCAATCGGCGGATTATGGTCCTGACCGATTTGACTGCATCAAGGGTGTCCTACACATGCTGCAAAGGGGCGAGGGAAGTGGCCTGTGGGGCCGCAAACGCTTGCAGGCGGATGTGTGTCCAAGCGTGCTGACGTCGCATTGTCCGTACCGGCATCCCACAAACGTGCCACGTTCCCTTGTTCCAACCATCTTCGCCATAGTCGGTGTACCGTAGACTCGTGTGGGTAGCTGTCTGCTGAGATTTGACGTATGGACCAACCTGCCCTTCTGAGTCCGATCACCACACACCTCGTGAAATCGTCTGTCTACTGAAACCGCCTCGGATTCTCTGCTACTACACGTTTTCTCTGAGACAAAAATATTGCAAAATGATTTCCCTGATAGACAGAGCGGCGAGACTATTGCAGATTCTTCAGGTTCCTTCCTTTATGTCTCACTCAACGTGCACGGAACAGTCTGCGCATTTCGCATTATTTACATAACTCGGTGAGCTGCGTTTACCTTGCAATTTCCATATTTTTCTGTCCACTCCTTCTTGGTGTCTCATTTTCACTGTCACGTATTGTATATATCAAGTAATTAAATAGTACAAAAATTATTAAATAAATGTACCACAAAGATAACTCATTTGTATAAGTCTTTAACCCCAATTTAAACACTTCAAATGCATGCCTTCTAATTTATAAAAACCTCCCCCAAATCTTTCAAAAAATAATATCTTTTAAATAGCATCGTTTCTGTTCAAACAAGCATCATAACACTAACTAAGAAACACATGACGAAACTACCACGTATGAGATTTTGAACATACTTTTTCCATATAAATGTTACTATTTAATATTATTTATAAAGTTTAGATTATCTAATAATTCTGGAGTATAAAAGTTGTTTGAATGCATATTCTCTCGTTATTGAAGAGATTTAATGCCTATTAATTGCTTTGAACTTCTTATTTAGGGGATGACATATTTGCATGACGGTCCTCTGCATTCCCATGGAAACCTTAAATCTTCAAAGTGTCTCGTGGACAGTCGTTGGGTTGTAAAGATTGCTGATTTTGGGCTCCATGAACTGAAATCTGGAGCGGACACCGGAGACGAAGATACCACTGATTTTGAGAAACAGTGTGAAAGTATGTACTTGTGCTACTTCTATATGCATGAATGTTATTGGATTTTATGTTCATATATATATATTTGTGTCAAAAGTTTAAGCATTAAAACGTAAGATGTTCTATGCACAGACTATTTTAAGAGATTCACGAGAAATTTTTCATCGCAAAAGATAGAAAAGTATACACTATTGAAGTTACACTACTAACCTCACGCTAGAATCATATGAAAAATATACTTTGATTAATACATAATCAAAAATTTACACAATTGACACATTCCCCTTTGTTACCAAAAGATTTAATCTTTGCGTAGTCTTGGTAATATTTTAAAACTCCATTCCTCGGCAATATTTTAAAATTTATCACAATACTACATTAATTTATTATATTTTAAAACTTAAACCTTCATAAAAAAAAATAAACTTCATTCAAATGACAGCATTGAAATATAAATTGCCTGGTTTAAACATCTCAAATATACGATACATTCCCCGGTAATAATTTTAGAATTATCATAATACTACGGTAATTTATTAAATTTGAAAACTTCATCGAAAACAACTGAAATTCATTCAAATGGCGTCATAGAAAAATAACATTCCTGGCTCTCTCTATAAAAGCATAATTTCATTCATAAACAATTTCCTATTTATTTCATTCATCACAATATTATAATAATTTATTTTATTTAAAAATTAAGACCATGAAGATACAAGTAATTAAACTCTATGCTTAAAATTTCATCAAAATAAATCGTCCTTCTCTTTGTAAAATCAATGAATATTTCTTTCATATCAGCTATGCAGACTCCGTGAGTTAAATAATTTTGTGTTAAATAAATACAGCAATTCTAATACAACTCATTCTACATATTTTGCTGTTTACATTTTACATAAGTGGAAAATAGGCTTCGATGTAAAAATAATCAAATTTGGATGAGCATTTAAACTCAAAGGTATTGTAATTGCGTTGTTTCAGTATGTAGATGCACAGAATTTAAGCAAAAAAAGTGGTTTTAGGACGGATGCAACACTCAATATTACTTAAAAGGAACTTTGAAAATCAGATTTTCAGACAAGATGGATGTCATATATCATTTTGAAGTGGGTCACGTGATCGCTTCATATACGAGGTGTTATTATTATTTTAATTTTTATTTAAAAAACTACTGAATATATTTCGCTGATTTTTTTTATATATTTTATGGAACAATTCGAATATTAAATAAAATTTTCTAAGCAGTTTGTGAATTTTAAATCCGCTTAAAAAATGTTTGAAAAATTAGGACTCATAGGGCTCAATGTATTTCATTTTTTCAACCCGGGTTCAATCCAAAACTAATCGGATGATATTATTCATTTATATTCCCATAGGTCCTACAGACCGTCTGAACAACATACTGAAATTTCATTTCGAAAAAGTCATTTTTACGACAGTTTTCGTGCTAACGGACAGACAACAGACAGACAGAATGAAATAAAATCATAAACACTTTTCAGCTTTGTTGTAAAGTGTTAATAAGCAAGGCATGAGATGTGTTCTAACATATTGCGTTAGAATGTTCTCATAAAATAAACAACATAGTCGAAAAGTTTTTATGACTTTGTTCATTCTGTCTGTCTGTCTGTTATCACGAGAACTGCCGTAAAAGGGACTTTTTCAAATTGAAATTTTAGTATGTTGTTCAGACGGTCTGTGGGACCTATGGGAATATAAATGTATAATATCACCCGACTAGTTTTGGGTTGCACCCGGTTGAGGAAATGAAATACATTAAACCCTATGGAACCTAATTTTTCAAACATTGTTAAGTGAATTTAAAATTCACAGATTGCTTCGAAAGTTTTAGGAAATATCCAAATTATCCCATAAACATATAAAAACATTTTCAGAAAAATATATTCAGTAGTTTTTTTAAATAAAAATTAAAATAATTACACCCATTGCATGAAGAAATCACATGATCATTATATGAAGAAATCATGTGACACACTTCAAAATAAAATATGGCATCCATCCGGTGTCAGAATCGTGATTTTTAAAGTTCTTTTTAATTTATATTTTGTGTTGTATCCCCCCTAAAATAGCTTTATTTTTGCTTAATTTCTGTGCATCAATGTTCTGAAACAACGCAATTACAATATATTTGAGTTTAAATGATCA
The DNA here is from genome assembly GCA_951213105.1 of Amaurobius ferox. Lineage (NCBI taxonomy): Eukaryota > Metazoa > Arthropoda > Arachnida > Araneae > Amaurobiidae > Amaurobius > Amaurobius ferox. Next base: position 123,089,211 of record OX578137.1, read on the forward strand.
TTAAACTTTGATTATTTCTACAAGGAAGCCTAATTTACACTAATGGAAATTATAAACAAATCAATCTATAAGATGAGTTATATAGGAATTCTTGAATTTCTTTAATGCCAAATTGTTTACCGCCGGATTCTTTAATTTTACACAGAGAACAGACGATTTTATAGCAGACTTTTTTGGTGAAGTTTTAAGCACAATTTATGCCACAAGTTAAATTACTTTTACCTCCATGGTTTTAAGTTTTTAAGTAAAGCAAATTATTGTAATATTGTGATGAACGAAAGGAATGGAATAAATGTCAATGAATGAAATATTTTCTGCTTTTTCATAGAGAGCCAGGCAATTTATATTTCAATGCTGTCAATTGAATAAAATTCATTTTTTCGATGAAATTTTCAAACATAATAAATTATTGTAGTGAAAATTTTAAAAATATTACCTCTGAATGTATCGCATTTTAGATATGTTTAAATAAAATTGCATTGTAGTTGGAAAGTGTTTCATAATCAATTATTTATGCATGATTGATTTTTCTTGTCTTTTTTAACACTTTATAACAAAGTTGAAAAGTGTTTATGACTTTGTTTATCCTGTCTGTCTGTCCGTTAGCACGATAACTGCCGTTAAAATGGCTTAATCAAAATGAAATTTTAGTATGTTGTTCAGACGGTCTGTAGGATCTATATGAATACAAATGAATAATATCACCCAATTAGTTTTGAATTGAACCCGGGTTGTAAAAATGAAATACTTTAACCCCTGTGAGACCTAATTTTTCAAACATTTTTTAGGCGGATTTAAAATTCACAAATTGCTTCGAAAAGTTTAGGTAATATTCAAATTATTCCATAAAATATAAAAAAAAATTCAGCAAAATATATTCTGTAGTTTTTTAAATAAAAATTAAAATAATAATTACAACTCTTATATGAAGCGATCACGTGACCATGTTATGAAAAGATCACGTGACCCACTTCAAAATAAAATGTGGCATCAATCTTGTCTCAAAATCGTGATTTTTAAAGTTCTTTTTAATCCATGTTGAGTGCGGTATTCGTCCTAAAACGGCTTTATTTTTGATTAAATTCTGTGCATCTACATACTGAAACAACGCAATTACAATAAATTTGAGTTTAAATGATCATCCAAATTTGATTATTTCTACAACGAAGCCTATTTTGCACTTATGTAAAATGTAAACAGCAAAATATGTAGGATGGGTTGTATAAGAATTCCCGTATTTTTTGTTAACGCAAAAGTATTTAGATCATGGAGTCTGCATAGCTGATATGAACGAAATATTCAATGATTTTACACAGAGAAGGACGATTTTTTTCGTTGAAGTTTTAAGATAAAGTTTAATTACTTGTAGCTCCAAGGTCTTAAGTTTTTAAATAAAATAAATTATTTTAGTACTGTGATGAATCAAATAATTGGGAAAATGTTATGAATGAAATGCTGCTTTTATAGAGAGCCGGGCGTGTTATTTTTTCTGTGACGTCATTTGAATGCATGTCAATTGTTTTCGATGAAGTTTTCAAATATAATAAATTTTTGTAGTATTATGATGATTTTAAAAATATTACCGAGGAATGTATTGCATTTTAGAGATGTTTAAACCAGGCAATTTATATTTCAATGCCGTCATTTGAATGAAGTCCATTTTTTTCAATGACGGTTTAAGTTTTAAAATATAATAAATTAATGTAGTATTGTGATAAGTTTTAAAATATTACTTAGGAATGTATTGCATTTTAGAGATGTTTTAATAAAATTGCATTGGAGTTGGAAAGTGTTTCATAACCAATGCTTTACGCATGATTGATCTTTCTTGTCTTTATTTGACACCTGAATTTTTTTGGCTTTTAATTTGTGTGAATTCTTTGTGTGAAGTACTATCTTTATTACCCAGCGGGAGTTCTTTATTATCGAAAGAGAAAACTATCAACTGAAGTTTCATTACAGAAATTCGTATATGTACCCATAACCTGTAAACAGACTAAATACTGTATGATAAGTAAATGAGCCTAATTTTTTTATGAATGAGTTCTTAATTCATAAAATTCAGCTTTGTCACTTGCTTATTATTATATTTTATGTTGCTTTCAGAACACTGAATCTCGAGAAAACAAGACAGCTCTATGATTAATTTAGAATGCAATACAAAAATTCCTTTACCCTAGAAGTATAACTCAAAAAACGTAAATGCTGCTATCTTATCGAATTTTCATCCGAATCTTGTGATTTTAGCGCAATATTGATAATGACAATATAATACCAACATAAAAAGTGATCTAAATCTTTTAAAATCGCAAAATTAGAATTTTACTTTTTAAGATTTTGTTAGTGTCGCGTGAAAGTCGTGTGAAACAGTCGTGTGAAACATTTGTGAATGGCGCACAGAAAACTCATCTTCAGCTGCAATGTAACGAATTGGCGAAATGGCAAAAGTTATGATATTGGCAAAATGGCGGAAAATGGCTTATTTTCGGCTTTAGAAGGAAATAACTTTTAAACGCATTTGAATAAAAAAAACTCCACGATGTATGTCGTCCCTAAAAATCAGCTACCCCTATACAGAATTTCGCTGCATGTTTGATTTTCCGCTGAAGAAAACACACACACACACACACACACATTAACATTTTCATTCATTTAGTCATATAATTTTAAATACTTATTAAATAATTTATTTGAAAATAAATTATTGAAATATATTTGATACATATTTGAAAATACATCAACAATATAATATATTTGAAAGTATATCAACAATATAATATATTTGGAAATAGTTTATATTTAAAATATTTTTGAAAATATGTTACATTTGAAATGTATTTGAATATATATCAACAATATAATATATTTGAAAATATATTATATTTACAATATAATATATTTGAAAATATGTTACATTTGAAATATATTTGAATATATATCAACAATATAATATATTTGAAAATATATTATATTTACAATATAATATATTGGAAATATATTATATTGTCAATATGATATATTTGAAAATATATTATATTGTCAATATAATATATTTGAAAATATATTATACTGTCAATATAATATATTTGAAAATATATTATATTGTTGAAAATGATTTTGAAAGTTTAACATTTCCATTTGAAATTATTATGGTAACACGGATAAATGTAACGTCTCAATTTACTCTAAATTCATGAATGCTGACTTTTAAACATTTCATTTGCAAATCAAAGGTCTGTTTTTAAACAATTGTAGACAGACAACAGTTGAATTTACTGGAATATTCATACAATGCTTATGCATTTGACACGAGAGCGTTTCAAATTATTACTCTTAGGATAAAAATTCAAAATATTTGCGATTTCATTTTTTAAATATTCTTCCTCGTTATTTATCACGCTGTGGTTTCAAAGAACCTTTGGCGTCGGAAACAGCGTACTTGTAAATTAATTAAACTGTAGTTATTAAACTGAACTGTAATTAATTTATTGAACTGTAATAAGTTAATTTTACTCTCATATTTCTTATAAAATTTCCATTCAACACTCTAAGCACTATTCGAGTGAAACTAATTATTAAAGTTTTATAATTTTTCAGTGCAGGTAGAAAACAATAGTAATTTAATGCACTGACAAGGTTCGAAGGTTTTAAATTTTTCACGCATTAAGGCTCCATTTTGAGTTTATTAGTCATCATAACAATAAAAATATATTAATAGAAGTCTAATGTTTTTATAATTATAAAATAGTTAAATAATAGTATTGTAGTGATAAAGAACGAGTTTTATATGTTATTTTGCTAATCAATCATAATTTATTATTAGATTAATAATCTACCACGTTCTCCGGGTGCCAGCTTTGGCTTATACGCTGACGATGCGGTGCTAATTGCACAAAACACACAAACACAAACCATGCACAATACCCTTAAAAATTATCTTAATGTCCTGACTCAATGGCTTATCAAATGGAGGATCAAGGTTACTGTTAGTAAATTAGCAAATGTGTCGCCATTACCTTCCCCCCAGAACACCCTTATCGATAACTTAACCTTAAATAATGAACATATCCTTGGCAATCTAATTACAAGTACCTTGGAGTGTACTTAGGTTCTAATCCTATGTGGAAACTTCAAATTTCTGAAATCTGTATGAAAGTGAAGTTTTCACTGGCCCAACTGCGCTGCCTCTTGGCTGGAAACAGCCAACTGTCAACCAAAAATAAGTTATTGTTATACAATTCCTGTATTCGTCCAATTATGACGTACGAATCCTATTTTGGGCACCGCAGCCGAGATTCACCGCAAGAAGTTTCAAGTTCTTCAAAGTAACACACTGCGTTCGTTTGTTAATTTACCTATCTACCTAAGTCCAGTTAGAAATCAAGCATAAAGACCTCAAGATTGGGCCAATTTTAGAACATATTCAATATCGTTCTCTTAAATTCCACAGAGGTCTTAGAAATGCGACGATCTACGCTCGACATTGTTCCACGGTACCATCTTTGAAACCCGAGAGAGCGCAAGCACCCTGCGTTGTTACCTGGGCGCGCCGTGCGTGATATTTACTTCCGCGCAAAGCGGAAGTGCCTGGCATACTTTTATAACTGTCCCCATTCTTAGTTGTTGATTTCTAAAATTTTCTGTACTCCTTCCTCACTTTTGGGAATTCGTGAATAGTTGGCCAGTCCTACCCTTTGTGTCGGCTAATTTTTACTCAAGCTCAAGGTCTTGCGCCTCTCTCCCGTTTTATATTTTCTGTCTCTACTGGAAGCCCGCTTGGGTCCCAGTTCTTTCCTTTCTGAAGACTCAGGGAAGGGCACAGTTTCGGTCGTCGCCTTCCGCCCCCGAGAAAAACTTCGATGTAAACTCTATCACTTACGACACTCCTTTCTCTAAATTATTTCCTTTTCTCTAGAAGTTTAAAGGCCTCTCCCGGGCACTTCTTTGACCCCGTTCTTGAGATCTTGAGATAATTTTTTATTCTTTATTTAATTTAAAGGGATATGCATTTAGTAGAAAATTAAATAGCTGTAAGAAATACTTACATTGTCAATTAATATATACATAATTTATTCAAAATCGATTTGATGTAATCGTACTTTGTAAATGACAAAAATATCTAACTAGTGAACAAAATGAATGGTCCCTTTTTTTTTTTGCATTTTTTCAGTGTACAAAAATATATTGTCAGTTTATATTAAAATTAAGAATTTTTTCATTGCATGACTTTTTGTCTCCACTGTATAATTGTTAATTTATTATTGCAAAATGGTATAATAAGTGTTTTGAATTCTACTTTTTCCTAAGAATTACTTTGGCGAGCACCAGAACTTCTGCGCGACCCAAACTCTCCCTCTGAAGGAACACAGAAAGGGGACGTATACGCTTTTGGTATTATACTGTACGAAATCGTGACACGCAACGGTCCCTTTGGCCATATAGAAAGAACACCTTCAGGTAAGATTAGTACATAGTGCATACATGCTTATCACTGTCCTTACATACATAGTATGACGCACAGGGAAAATATTGTGATGTGGTCAGGAATTCGAACTGGATTTTCAACGAAAGAGCTCGATACCAGCACCCTTGAACTTGAATCGAACGTATTTAAGGTTGTGTATGTGTGCGTATATATTAGTGTGTATGTATGTTAGTATATATTTCAGTGTGTAAATGTGAGTTTCAGCGAAAGAGCAAGATTCAAGATTCCCTGAACTCGAGCGTTTTTTAATTTATGTATGTGTGCGTATATGTCAGTATATATGTATGTTAGCGTATATTTCAGTGTGTAAATGCCTTCTGTAATAGTATTATTGCCGATAATTGCACATTAGAAATACTCGACTTGTTGTAATTATCTTTTTCATTTTCCTCACTTAGTTGCCGAGTTTTCCCTGTTTTCCTCAATTTTTAAATTATCAATTTTTAAATTATGATTGTTGCAATGGCATCAATTCGATCGGACATGGAATCTAGCGTAATTACTCATGGACCTATCCTTACACAGTTATTGGGATGTATGTGGACTTTCCTTCCAACCATATATGTTCTCTAATGCAAATTAAAATATTATTTTTGTACCCTATCTCATGTTTGTTACGCTCACCAACTTTTATTTTTGCCGTGTGCACATCAGAATTTCATAGTTAACGAGAATTTTATTTAGCGTGATTGACATTGTGATGCAACGTACTGCAACGATTAGTCTGTTAAATAAGTACGGGATGTTCTACATTGTTTTTACCTATATTGTATGCCATTTTTGTCAGTGATTGTATATATCTAGCACTTTCTAGAAATCTTCAGTGGCAATTTTTTTCATTTAAAGTGCACCATGCATGGCTGGAATATTCTACTTTCGTGAAAAAGTGGTCAATATTATAATCTTTATTTAAAAAAATAATTACCATGGTCATAAAATGGATCAGATTGTCCACATCTGATAAATTATTAAAAATTCAATATTGTAAAATATTGAGTCGTAAAAGTCACGTACTAATTCAAGGTCTCTTGACTTTTAATTTGTAACACTGGCTTATTTTTATAGTGTTCTTGGATAAATATCATTTTCATCAATCATGTCTCTAAAAATAATTTCCGTCGGATGGCAAATAAAAAAATAAATGTTATTCTATTTAAAGTAAGAATAGCTATATAAGCGAAACCCATTATAAAAATCGATTAATGACTTTAATTTTTATAACGGTGCAATCGTGCATAATAATCACAAAATTAATTCAAAAATTATTTTTTTTTCTTGATAGATATTGAATACGGTACATTTATTATTGCATGAATGCACCCAGCTTAGATTATAATAAAAATTCATTTATTTTTACTTTTAAAAGTTTTGGGCAAGTATTGAAAACTCGGGCTTGATGAACATTATCATAGGGGTACCTCATAATGATTTAAAATAAAGATACGTGTTGCTTCACATATTTACTGAATAATAATTATTTAGCCGATTGTATTAAATGATGTTTAAAATATTTTTGAAGCTATAGATATAATCCATGGCTTCAGATATGGTTTCGCTATATTCCAATACATTTGAGTAGGAAATTGTGAAATGCCCACATCTCTGAATACTGAAATTTTACAGGAATTATAAAAACTAGTTTAAACCGTAGAGAAGACGGCAGGCAAATCTATATTTTACTGGTAGTATTTAAGGCCAATAAGTAATATGATAGCAGTGTAATTATTATTTTGAAAAATTATTGGGACCATGAGATTATTAATTGCACTTTCCTGAGACGTGCACTTTTAGAAAATGAGAGAAAAAGACAAAATATGTTCATTATAAAATTGAAGGGTAAAATAGATTTTCTTAGCACAAAACAAAAAATCTGATGTGGACAGCACATAACTTTCCCTGCAGACTCAAATTCATATTTTCGTTATTTCGTTAATAATTCATTAGATTGAGTTTAATTGCACCAAATAACAGTACATTTTCATTTTTAATTCAATTTTTGTTTTTATTTGGTAATAGGACATTTTCCAAAATCGGAGTAACGAAAATGCAAGAAACCTCAAATAACTTTAGGACGATTAGTCCTAAAGCATAATGGAGTGTGTAATTTGTGTAATTGTATTTCAAAAGTATCCACTGCCAAATCTGATATCTGGTGATTGAAACCATATTTCAGATCAGTCCGTGATAAGCTTACGAAAAGGATAACCAATAACATCTTCATTTTGAAATTCTAGAAGTAGAAACACTTTCCAATTGATGCACTTTCCAATTGATTTCCAATGCATCAATATTCGCAAAAATTTATAATTTCCGTATGTAGCAGCTGGTATGACCGAATGCTAGCTGCTATTCTGCTCTCTCTATTCATTTGGGTAACATTTTCGGAATTGCATGTAAGCCTTTTGTTTCATTCCTTAATTTATGCAGCCATGTTAAAATAAATACAAAATATAAAAATTAATCAAAATGCTAGTATAATTTACAAGATAATACCTTTCAAATGAAAATAGAAATACCTGGACAATTATTCAGTATAATTAAACTATAGAATAAAATCGTAGTATTTATTACAAGACAATGTAAAATACCGAAAATAAACTTTTGGGTTTAATTGGATTTCCAATCGCGACATGTAGAATATAGAAAATACTTAAACAATCGCTTCTCATTACAATATTTCTATGTAAATAATTAGGAAATAGCATGGTGTGGAAGATATATTTGATTAACAATGAGAGATAAAACAAAAATATTCAAATTTGGAAATATCACTTTTACGAAACAACAGAACAGAGAGAACAAATGCATTCGCAGTTTAGCATGTTAATTGCTTTCCGTGTTCATTAAAAATCAGAATTGTGTGGTGCTTTTACTAATGTCTTACTTTACTTTTCTATTTTAAAAACTTCCATAAGTTCTTCTATCCATTCATCCAGCAGTCTCTAGAGTACATTGAAAAAAAATCTGATGTGGGCAACACATGACTTTCCTTATATAATGCAATAAATTTACTACTTTTACAATAAAAAATAGGTTTTTTTATAGTAGATATTTACATTCTTTCCAATATATTGAATTTTCGTCAATTAGTTGTCATTTTCATTGATTTAGTGTCAGTTTTATCCATTTGACGAGATTTTCGTTAATTTGGCAAAATTTAAAAAAGTCACCAAGTTGGCGACATTCCACTCAATTCGTCGCCAAAAGCTCACCAAGCGTCATGAACGGAGAAATAAGTTATTCTTACAGCGGATAAATGACTATTGGCGTTCAAATATAAACGTTTTACTCAAAGTATTTTTTTTCGTGAATGGAACAAGTTAGATCCACAAGAATGATGTTACCCAATTTATCGCATGATATTACGTATAAAAAGTGAACATGTTTCTTAACAGTTAATATTTTTTTTTAATTTTTGAGATTTTTTGATACATTTATTTGAAAAATGTGCATTATCTCGAGAACGGTTCATGCTAGCGTTCTAAAGTTTATGTCAATCGATTTCTAAGGAAAAATTACATAAGAAATGTCTACTTGCTTAACTTTATTAAAGATTTTGATTTTTGATGATTTTTTCAAAATTTCATTGAAAATTTATGGGGGTTCTGAACATTCGATTGTGTTTTAAAACAATAGGCTTTCAGTATTCACGTATTATGATTTTGTACCGCATTTCGTTCGAATCGCTCCATTCGTTCGTGAGATATCGTCTCCACAGACTCACTGACACACACACACACACACACACAGACATCTCTTCAATAATGCTCGATTCGTGATCAGCGATGCTTGAAACGTGCTTTCCCGTCAAAAACTCGAATTCGAATATTTGCCCCCGTCACAATACTTTCCTTATACATTATGTATATAAGGAAAGTAATATAAATGTTACTATAATGTTAGAAAAAATCTTACATTTGCATGTTGATTGATTTATATGCATTGAGTATCCATGAATGCAAATCATCATTTTTATCGCCCTACAATATGGAGGGTGTTTTGTCGCGAACGTTTTGGTATACTCGACAGAGAAGACAAAGTTTTGAAATCAAACACATTTATTAAACATGAAATAACAAGGCAGTTGATCGAAAACAGTGGAGTACAAGCATTTCTCGCAATAACTCAGAGTTACACTCGGTAGGGTGACCATTAAGAACACCCCTGGAGGAAGAGGAACCAAGAGAATACACATATTTTCTGATACATAAAATAAACACAATATTCCTCATATTATACTTGACATTTATATATCACATTTGTATACTTTGAACATATACGACATTTTCATATAACATCATCAATGACTTGATACTCACGAGGATTTGACAATTAACACTCTATTCGTTAGGTGGAAGACTAAATATATATAAAACTTTACCTCGTCTCTTTTAAATATAACATTTACAATTCTGTACCATGGGAAAGGATATCAGGATGGACTCTCGGCATAAACTCATCGAGATTCTTGCGCAGAACAAAATCCATAATGGTCGGGAAACTTGACTACACAACATCATGCTGGCGGAATTCGACATCTTGGTTGGTTACGGAGATTGGTTGATTCGTACCTTAGGACACAAGGAGGAGTCAGGCAAATACAAATCGCTGTAAAATGAGCTTTCCCTCTAGCCCTATTAGCGATTCAAGCCGACCAGTGAAAGAACCATTTTCTCTTTTCACAAGACTCATTATTCCATTACTACCAGGCTGATTCATTTAAAAACACGAGTGACTCATCTCTGAACCGAGCCAAACGACTCTACGCACAACTTGTCGAACTATGTTACATATTTTAATCACATCCTTCCACTTTCAAAATTAATCCACCTTTTCTTAAAATTCGCGATCATACGCGAATCAAACACACACGTCTACATTTCTCCACGACTCCTTCCACTCTGCTTCCAAAATCCTTTTTCAAACGCGCGCGTGCGCAAAACCTGCAAGTTCCCAACTAGCGACTGAGAAGCGAAAATACAAAACTATTACTATTTTTCTGGAACATAAACACTTTTGCGATTTTAGAGTTCACTTCCCTTAAAAGTCAATGTAATTGAAAACATGTAGAAAAGACATTTACATTTCGAAATTGACACTTTCAATCACACAGAAATAAAACAATACTTTAATATACAATTTTAACACAGAGGTGTGAAAGCCTTATCACAGTTTTACGAAGAGTGTTCGAAAGAAATATAACATCAACTATTTGTTGGGGAAAATATCGCAATGGTGTAGAAAATTCGATTTATATATAAGGATTGATTTACACGTTTTAATTTTTCCTAAATACGAATCTACTATTTTTTCAAAGTATTGTGTGTGTTTGTTTATCTATCCGTGTGTCATTCTATAAGTCTGTGGTCGCGATAACCGTCAAACGTATGGGTTAATCAAATTCAATTCGGTACGGATATTTTAAATAATAAACTGAAGCGTACTGTTTATTTTCAGTAAGGACGGATCTGGAAAAATATATCTTAATAAAATTATTAAGACAATAAAAGTATTTAAACAAAAATTAATAAAAATATAAAAACTAAATATATTAAACATCCTTAAGAAAATCATAGTTTATTTTTACATTTTATGTGAAATTATTTACAGAACGTTAATGTGCATTTCTTGCGGCATTGCATGTTTTATATCTAAATCGCAAATATAAACATATTCAAAATCATAAAAATATAATTATATTCATAATATTCAACAGTCTAAATGGTTTGTAAGTGCACGTAACTGTTTGTAAGTATTTGTGACGCTATGAATGGATATTATAGTTTAAAACTTATTGCAAGCAATTTTTCAGATATTTAAATATTTACTTTTCCACATGGAGAGCTATATTTCTCTTTCATTTTTTTAGAACATATTGTTCTAACAATTTAAAATATTGTAAAAAAGTAAATGTAAATTTGCTGCAAAAAAATGTTTTTATAGGTAACTTCTTGTTCAGAAGCCAATGGCATAACTTACAAAATGATAATATGCGCTTTTTTCAAGACTGCAGTAGTTTGATCAAATATACAAAAAAATCTGATGTAGGCAACACATTACTTCCTTATAGAATGCAATGAATTTACTACTTTTACAGTCAAAAAATAGATTTTTCTTATAGTAGATACTTATATTCTTTCCAAGATATTGAATTTTCGACAGTTAGTTGTCATTTTCATTGATTTAGCGTCATTTTAATGCATTTGGCGAGATTTTCGCTAATTTGACAACATTTTAAAAAGTCGCCAAGTTGGCGACATTCCGCCAAATTCGTCGCCAAAATCTGGCCAAGTTTTACGGACTGAGAAATAATTTATTCTTATAGCAGATAAATGACTATTGGCGTTCAAATACAAATGTATTACTCAAAGTATATTTTCTCATGAATGGAACGAGCTAGATCCACGAGAATGATGTCACCAAACTTATCGCATGGTATTATATATGAAAAGAGAACATGTTTCGTAATAGGAAATATTTGTTTTTAATTTTATATGACTTTTGGATAATTTTTTTTTAAATGTGCAATATCTCCAGAACGGTTCATGTTAGCGTTCTAACATTTATGTCAATCGTTTTCTAATGAAAAATTGCATAAGAAATGTCTATTTCCGTAACTTTATTAGCGGTTTCGATTTGTTGACAATTTTTTCAATATTTCACTCGAAAATTTAGGGGGGGTTCTGAGCATTCGATTGCGTATAAAAACAATAGACTTCCAGTGTTTATGATTGTGATTTTTATACCAAATTTCGTTCGACTCAGTCCATTCGTTTGTCAGTTATCGTCTCCACAGATTCACTAACACACACACACACACACAGACATCACTTCAAAAATGTTCGATTCGTGATCAGGGATGCTTGAAACGTGCTCTCCCGTCGAAAACTCTCCCCTCGAATTCGAATTTTCGACCCCTCACAATACTTTCCTTATACATTATGTATATAAAGAAAGTAAAAAAATCTTAAAGAAAATAAATATGGTCTTTATTGTAAAATGAATGGGCTTTACTACTACATTAAAAAGAAATAATTGGACGCGTATTTTTTAATAATCACGATCACCCTTCAAGATATGTCGTCAACACAAGCTCTTTTGCTATATCATTTGGAGCGCGATACCTTTTGAAATAAATGTAATTCGGTATGCTTATTTCATGCTGTAAAATGTATATTGATGTTTAGAAATATTAAGATAAATGTAAACTCTCTAATTGTGTTATCCCCCGCCCCCCCCCCCATATCGAATTTTGTTAATCTGCACAGAAAGTCATGTGTTGGATACATAAAAATTTTAAAATTCAAATGCATAAAATTTCACAATACCTTAAGATATTTTAAAATGTGTATCGAATCTTATATCAAGCATCAACTTTATACAACTGCATAATTGTTAACAGTCGTTTTGCAAAAAACAGACTAAAAGCATATATATATATTATTCTTATATATTAATTTGTTTTATGCAAACTAAATTTCCCTTTCACTTCTTATTAAATTTACTTTAACTCTCTTTGACCCTTAGTTAAACATTATTGACGAGCTCGTTTTCGACTCCCATAGCACATTGAGAGGTGAAACTCGGCACACAGATTCATCACGGGAAATATTTCTCTTTTACGGTTTTTCACATTATTACGTTCACTGAGCTCATATCTCCTGAGCTTGTTCTCAACCCTAGAGCACGCAGAGTGTTAAAACTTGGCACATAGTTTCATTTCGCGAAGCATTTTCATCTATAAAGTATTCCCGTCATTACGGCACGTCATTACGTCATTTACGTTCATTATTATGACTATATATTTGTCATTTCCATGCATTTTCTTTAGATTTCCCATTCACTGTCTTTGTATGAAATATTTTCCTGTTTCTAGTGCGTTGATACGTGTATATAGATATTAACTACATAGGTATTAACGTCAATTACGTATTATAAAATAAAAAATAAATGAGAAAAATAAGTTTCTCAATGTACTGTCCTAAACAATAGTGCCGTACGGAAAAGTTGAAAATAGCTTTTAACCACTCACAACATTAATCCAAATTAAAGGTATAAGTAAATTTATTTTAAAATAAAAATATATAAATCTTATCATTATTCAGAATTGATATTACGCAAAATTGTTCAAGGGAAATGAGGTCATAGGCAGATGAAACGATTTCTATAAATTTGCATTATATCAGTTTTAGATAATGATATACAGATGAAACGATTTCGATAATTTTGCATTATATCAGTTTTAGATAATGATATACAGATGAAACGATTTCGATAATTTTGCATTATATCAGTTTTAGATAATGATATACAGAAGAAACGATTTCGATAATTTTGCATTATATCAGTTTTAGATAATGATATACAGATGAAACGATTTCGATAATTTTGCATTGTATCAGTTTTAGATAATGATATACAGACGAAACGATTTCGAAAATTTTGTATTATATCAGTTTTAGATAATGATATACAGACGAAACGATTTCGAAAATTTTGTATTATATCAGTTTTAGGTAATGATATACAGAAGAAACGATTTCGATAATTTTGTATTATATCAGTTTTAGATAATGATATACAGATGAAACGATTTGGATAATTTTGCTTTATATCAGTTTTAGATAATGGTATACAGATGAAACGATTTCGATAATTTTGCATTATATCAGTTTTAGATAATGATATACAGAAGAAACGATTTCGATAATTATGCATTGTATCAGTTTTAGATAATGATATACAGACGAAACGATTTCTATAATTTTGTATTATATCAGTTTTAGATAATGATATACAGATGAAATGATTTCGAAATTTTGCATTCTATCAATTTTGGATAATGATAAGATTATTATTTTAAATGCAATCTGCCTACACTCTCAATTTTATTCAATTTCGAATGTGAGTGAAATTTACCTGCTACTTTTCTCGTCAGCCACTGTTGTGTAGGAAAGGACATTGAAAAACTTGATATTTTTACCTTCCTTGCAATACATGGTAATGTATAGGGAAATTATTGGAATCATGTCGAAAATCGCAAAACGAGTATTCGACTGAACTACACGTTTTGACACATCTAGAATAAGAAAAAAAACAGTTTTAGCCTGACGTCTGTGTGCGTGCCATTATATATGTCGGTGTACGTCTGCCTGTGCAATATTTGTATCCACTCTAACTACAAAACTAATCGACCGAATTTCGTAAAATTTAGTAGCTAAGTTCCTGGTAGGTGACCCCTGTGCTGACTGGATTTTGGTACGGTTCGGGAAAAAAACTGACATTTTAGGGGAAATGGCTCGCAAAAATTACTTGTATCCACTTTAGCTGAAAAACTAATAGACCAAATGTTAAAAAGTGTGGTAGCTAAATCACGTGTGGTTTATCCTGGTGCTGATTAGATTTTGATACGATTCGGAAAAAATAATCTGCCTCTTTTGTGAAATAGCCCGCAAAATTCGAGCAAAGCTAAAATAAAAGACTACATGTGCTCAAATATATCAATTGAATGCTTGTTTCATGCGTAAGTTTTAACAATGAAAATAATAAGACCAACCTCTTTACACTAGGACTAGTCGTTCTCGAGAAATTTTAGTTTTTTCGCATTTTCGCATGTTCGCAATGCCACCTTTGAAAATAGGCCGAGTTACCAAATGAGAACGAAAATTGAATTCAAGGTGCAAATTTAGTGTAATTTAAAATAATTATGGGTTTTATTTTGCGCCATTAAGCTCAATTTAATGAATTATTGAAGAAATAAAGAGAATGTGGAAATGTGAATATGAGTCTACAGAGAAAGTCATGTGTTGTCAACATCAGATATGTATCTTATTTTATTTCATATATATATATATATATATATATATATATATATATACTTTTTTTTCTACTAAAATTTCTGTTTCAGAAATCATTAAGCAAGTGATGAGAAGAGATCAAGACCCACCGTTCCGGCCTCGGGTTACTAAGATTGAAGACTGCTTCGACTGTATTGTCAACTGCATGCAAGAATGCTGGGCAGAAGATGCGGAGGAACGGCCAGACTTCAAAATAGTAAGAGCAAAGCTCAGACCTATGAGGAAAGGGATGTAAGTGGAAAAATGACTTTTTAGAGCATCCAATCTAATAATAACCATTTCCTTCCATAATACAAAATGTAGAGTGTATTTGCTGGTTATTGTTTCCTTGACAGTTTGCAAGCAGTCGATGCATCGTAATTCCGTATTTTTGTCTACAAATTGTTTAGAGTACATTTATAAACAAGTACTCCCTATGTAGATAATGGCCATTTCCACTTAGTTAATAACAGTTTATGAGAAACTGCTCCATACTTTACAAATATTTTTAATGAGACCAACTTTTTAAGACATGTTACAACTTATTCTTTTTTACAAAATTTTTATTATTTGTTTGTTATTAAAATCGTTACCTAAGTATTTATTCTTAACTGGAAAATGAAAATGTACCCGGGGTATCCCTGTAGTTAAGGTAGAGTTAAATTAAATTTATTGTTTTAAAAATATAACGAAAAATTATTCATGTAAATATACAGTCAAAATTTGCCAGAGATAAATTGAATGTATTAATCTAAAAATAAATAATTTAAAAAAAATATTCATGTAAATGACAGTGAAAAATGCGTACAATGGGAAAAACCGTCATTTGCGGAGACGTTAGTTCTATGTTAACGGAGAAAATTTGGACACCTGCCAAATCTTGCCGGAATGAACAACACGATATTCCATGCGTAGAGAGTATATTCAGTTGGTAGAAATAATTCTAATGGAGAAACGTTAGGTCCATTAAAAATATTAATCATGATACAGTTAAAAACTTATAATTAATGAACGGATGGGTTTATAATTTTTTTTTCTAGTATAGTCTGTGATACCTTTAGATGCTGCTGTTAATTGATAAACGATAGGTTGTAAGTCAATTTTTGTATATCGTAATATAAATATGGGAGAAGTTCAAAAAGCGCGAAAAGTGTATATATATCATGTTTAAATTCAGAAAAACTATTCTATCAATTGCATGAAATATGTTCAAAGATTACTTGAAAGAATATTGTTTGATCTTTCTCATTGTGCCAAGATGACAATTCTACGATAATATTTTAGGTCACTTATGTACTCTATTTGTGTGAATCTCGTCAAAGACGTTGTAAATCGGGCTAAAACATAAAATAACTAAACAATTAATTCGGAATTTAAATTAAAACGAGAGTGTGCACCTATTTGGGTCACGGGGGTACCTGTGTACTAAATTTCATGAACGTACAATGATTAAATTTCTCGATACAGACTGTACAGGCACACAATAAGAGAGACACACACATAGATACATTTCCCTTCATTATGTAAGCTCTTTAAATACAAGTTCCCTCCTTTCGGATGATTCGTTGCAAGACATTTGGAGCAGCGACATTAAAAACAAGAAAGATCAATCATGCTTAAACCATTGATTATGAAACACTTTCCAACAGCAATGCAATTTTACTTAAACATGTCTAAAATGCAATATATTCCTCGGTAATATTTTTAAACTTCTCACAATACTACATTGATTTATTATATTTGAAAACTTAAACCTTCATCGAAAAAAAAATGAACTTCATTCAAATGACGGCATTGAAATATAAATTGCCTGGTTTAAACATCTCTAAAATGTGATATATTACTCGCAAATAATTGTAGAATTATCGTAATACCACGAAAATTTATTATATTTAAAAACTTCATCGAAAACAACTGAAATTCATTCAAATGACGTCATAGAAAAAATAACACGCCTGGCTCTCTCTAAAAAAGTAGCATTTCATTCATAAATAATTTCCCATTCATGGCATTCATCACAATACTATAATAATTTATTTTATTTAAAAATTAAGACCACGGAGCAAAATATTAGCAAAATATAAGTAATTTTACTCAATGCTTAAAACTTCATCGCAAAAAATCGTCCTTCTCTCGGTAAAGTCAATGAATATTTCTTTCATATCAGCTATGCAGACTCCATGAGCTAAATTCTTTTGCGTTAAAAAAATACAGCAATTTCTATACAACTCATCCTATATATTTTGCTGTTTACATTTTACATAAGTGAAAAATAGGCTTCGTTGTAGAAATAATCAAATTTAGATGAGTATTTAAACTCATATATATTGTAATTGCGTTGATTCAGTATGTAGATGCACAGAATTCAAACCAAAATAAAGTGGTTTTAGGACGGATACAACACTCAATATGAAAAAATAAAAATAACTTTAAAAATCACAATTTGGAGACAAGATGGATGCCATATATCACTTTGAAGTAGATCACGTGATACTTTCATATCATGGTCACGTGATTGTTTAATATAAGAGGTGTTATTATTATTTTAATTTTTATTTAAAAAACTACTGAATATATTTCGCTGAATTTTTTTTATATATTTTATGGAACAATTTGAATATTACTTAAAAATTTCGAAGCAATTTGTGAATTTTAAATCCGCTTAAAAAATGTTTGAAAAATTAGGTCCCATAGGGCTCAATGTATTTCATTTTTTCAACCCGGGTTCAATCCAAAACTAATTGGGTGATATTATTCATTTATATTCCCATAGGTCCCACAGACCGTCTGAACAACGTACTAAAATTTCATTTTGATTAAGTCATTTTTACGGCAGTTATCGTGCTAACGGACAGACAGAATGAACAAAGTCATAAACACTTTTCAACTTTGTTGTAAAGTGTTAAAAAGTAGTATTCAAATGGAACTCAATGGTTCAACATAGGGGTGGGTCACAAATTTTTTGCAAACATTTGATGCCTCTATTTAATGATATGATATTTATTTTAACACACTTCTGGTTTCTGTATCACGATATGGAAATTAAAACAAGTTATCAAAGTTACCAATGAAGAAAAATAATATATTCTAGTTGACTTTCCAGTTTTTTAAACATATTTTATTATAAATATGGGAAATTTATGATCGAATTTTGACCCTTCGATAAACAAACAATACTTAACGACCTTTTCCTTGTAAATATATGAAAATGAAACAAAACGGTTTTATTAATTCGGAATGGTGAACTTCAATGCTTCTGACACGTCGCTTCTAACTACTAGTGCTACACAACTACGAATCATGCATCCACTGCAGTAGCCAGCTGAGGACTGATTTCATTCTCGTTGTAGCTCATGAGAACTGAATGGCATCTAAATGCAATGGCGGCGAAACTGGACCACAATCCATTGTGGCTTACCTGGGAAATATTTAGATTCAATCTTATTGTGAGACCAGAAATAGATCTCACATGTGTTTTGGTGAGACAGGTTTATGCCAGTTATTTATTGATTCGAAACTTCGGACAATACTGCCAGTCTGAGTGGCGCCGAGGTTTACAGAAAACCATAAATTTAGGAGTGCCAAGACAGAGGGGGCGAGCGGGTCTTTACGAGGATGTCAAATAGCGACATAGGTTCAATGGTTAACTAATGGAGAAACTTCATGTTACGTCACACTGAATGCTGCAAATGAAAGCAAAGGAGGAGTGACTCCCCAAAGGAGACAGAGGGAACCACAACCGGTGACCGAAGAAGTACACTAGAGACAGACATATAAGATAACTTGGAGACTATGAATTAATAACGAGACATGTGCTAATACGCGGGCGACATTGTGACTTGTGCAGATACTACAGAGATGACTTGATATACTAATAGAATGAAATAAGTGCGAGTGTTGGAGTTAACAGTACAATATGATCGACGAAGTTACTAGTGGATTCAATACACTACGAGTTGATGCCAGCAATAAAGACGACATCAAATACGCTAACAAAATCCAAGACAGACTTGCAGGTACATGTTCCTCAAAAATATATTTAGGTCTTAACATATATTAGGAAATTTAGGTAGTCTCACGTGTTCCCCCGCCAGAAATAATATAATTAATTGTGTAATGAATTAATAAGAGTTTATGTTGTTAATAAATGTTTTATTGTTCAATTTTAAATTGTTGTGATCCATTTAGTATTACATTAATTAATAATTCCTTTACAGAACTCGAGCGAAAGTTAAATAATTGGAGGGTTTAATAGCGGCGCAACAAGCAATGTACAATTTAATTAATGAATCCACTATGTACGAATTTATGACCATGATAAAGTTATGATAGATTAATGATAATTAAACTAAAAGTTCAACTTCAAGTTCTATTTTAAAATGTGTACCACACTTATGTCTAAACTTTTTACAATCATGCTTTTCGTCCAACCTTTAAAACACATATTTTACAAGAGTTGACAGTTGTTTTCAAAATATTATTGCGTGGTCTTTTGTGCAAGGAATATTGGCACATAATGTGCTTTTGAGTAAAAACTGAAACATTTTATATAAATACAACAGAATAGTATTATCTGTTGATGTTTGTAGTATTAGAAAAGCAATATTTCGGCAAATCGCGGAATACAAATGTGAAGTAAGAATTTAGTACTGTGAACCTACTTCTTCCATTTCTCTTCAGTTTGATTCTGTAAAAATATTACAGAATGAGTTACTACCTAAATAATTACTATCTAAAAGTATTACTATATAAATGCATTACTATCTAAAAATCTTACACAATGAAATACTATCTAAATGATTTACTTTTTCAGGAAGCCGAATATTTTTGACAACATGTTGGCAATGATGGAGAAGTATGCCAACAACTTAGAAGCTTTAGTAGATGAAAGAACGGATCAACTTATTGAAGAGAAGAAAAAGACGGACGCTTTACTTTATGAAATGCTTCCAAAGCAAGTATATGGTGCTAATCACAGTTTTAAAACTTATCTGAAGTAGAATATGAATATGCAGTGGAATCCATAAAGTGGGATATTAATTTATGGGAAACTTTATTAAATTCTCAGACTTTCGTTTTTTACTTTCCTTGCAATATATGGTAATGTATAGGGAAAGCATTGGAATCATGCCGAAAATTACAACTCGAGTTTTCGACGGATCTAGACGTTTCGAGACCTCTAGAATATGCAAAAACTATTTTAACGGGATGTATGTATGTGTGCCTGTGTGTCTGTCTGTCTGTGTGTCTGTGCAATGTATGTATCTACTCTAACTAAAAATCTAATAGGCCGAATTTCATAAAATTTGGTATGTAAGTCACTTGGGTGAGACCCTGGTGCTGATTAATTTTTGTTAGAATTCGTAAAAACAGAAGCCGCCTTTTTAGCGAAATGACCAGTAAAAATTTTATGTATCCACTCTAGCTAAAATACTAATTGACCAAATTCCACAAAATTTGGTAGATAAGTTACTTGTAGGATGATCTGGTGCTGATTAGATTTTGGTACGATTCAAAAAAGAACAACCTGCCTTTTTTTACGAAATGGCCAGCAAAAATCACCAAAATCTAAAATAAAAAACTACGCGTGCTCAAATATATCCATTAAATGATTGTTTTATACGTAATTTTTAACGAAGAAAAGAATAAGGCCAACTCAGTTGCACTAGGACTAGCCGTTCTCGAGATATTTTAGTTATTTTGTATTTTCTCTGCGCCACCTTTGAAAATATGTTCAATTACCAAATGAGAACGAAAATTGAATTAAAAGAGAATTAAATTTAAATAAAATAAAGAGAACGTGGATATAAGTCTTCGGGGAAGTCATTTGCTGCCCACAGTAGATTTTTTATATCCGTAAACATTCCCAAGTTAATCGAATATCATGTTATTAAATAACATAAATTATTGTGATAAATATTTAGAATTGGAACAGTAAGTTATAATGTTGAAGTAAGTTATAATGTTGAATCCGTTTTTACAAAATTTGAACATATACAACATTTTAAAACGAAGTAACGATAAATCATGTAAACATTATTATATATCGAATTAATTTTTCTTTTCTGAACTATTCGTAATATCCTGCACTAACACTCCCTAATGAATATTGTGGGGAATTATATTTTCCAACAACATCCAACTTCAGATTCTAACAATAGTAATCATAGATGTAATCCTGAAATGTAAACTTATATGTTCTACATCGCTGCAGGAATATTTTAATTCTACGTGATTTATGATGAGGTACGCTCTGCAACCCATTGGAATTCATTTAGATTAAATTGTTTATTTTATTGTGTGAAATAATATTTATCAAAATTTGTTGCGAAATGAATATGTATCACAGTGTTAATCATTCGGATTTCACTTTTCTAGATTTACGAATTGACTGATTTTATTTAGTTTTCTTTCTGTTAAAAAATTTTCAATTTTAGTGATATTAGTTCATCTAATATTTTTATGAGAGAAATAAAAACTTAAAATTGAATTTTTGAATACATTGGCGTCTAAAATTAATTAAAGTCTGAAAGGATTTTTTGTGGAGAGAAAACTACGTAACAGAATGTAATTTTTCCATGTAAAAACAGCAAAGCACACATGGCCGTGTTCATGCGGAGTACGATCACGTTAAACATGTGGGTCCGAAAGTCCTTCCGAGAGGTTGGTGGTAGGGGAAGGAGGGTACGGTCCCTGTGGATGCCTCCCCCACTGGGTTCCGGTCTAAATTGGGTGGCACTTCCCGACCGTCCAAACTGTTACCTTACACCTTTCTGGTAGGTCGGACGGTCTGGGTTTCAAAAACAACAACAAAGCACATATGGGTAATAAACATTATATTGTAACATAAGAAAATGTACTTATTTTTATAAACTGAGGTGTAAACGAGAATGTGTCAAATGTGAAATAATTGATTTTATCCTAACGATGGCTAATAGTAATTAATTACGCTCATCCTTTACAATCACGTCTTACAGACAGGGTACTTTCACTATGACTAGTCATGTTCTTACAAGGTATTTAATAAAATCTGGAGCTGAGAAATGCCATACCTGAATGAGGGGAATATAGAGTTCGTGGAATATGAATTAGGGCACTATGAAACTCTTAAAAGTTAGGGCTGGATACTGACTTGTTACCATGTGTTTCTATGAGAATTCCCGGTCATTATCCATAGGGTTCAAGTACGGACACCTGGCTGCCCATTCAATTCTCTAAATATTCTTGCTAACCACGAAATCATTAATTTTTGCAATTGAGATATAATGACAAGCTGACCAGATCTTCTCCAAACCTAGAAAATTCAATTCAAACTAGGTTCCTCGAATTACTAGGAAAAAAACTAAAGAACAAAATACTGAATTGTGAAATCCAGCGGGATGAAGGATACAGGTTTAGCAAACGCGTAAGTTAAAATTTAAAAATAATATATACATTCGTTTTAGGTATGTGGCAGATCAGTTGAAAAAAGGAAATAAAGTCGAAGCAGAATCTTTTGACATTGTTACAATTTACTTCAGTGATATTGTGGGTTTCACAACAATGTCTGCTGAGAGTAGTCCTTTACAGGTAAGAACATTTTTATATTTACATACATTTATTGTCTATATTACTCGTGAAATATTTAATGATTTGCTTAATATTTGAAGTGAAACTTATATGGGCACGTATCGAATCGGGGTTATTACGGAAAATGCCATCAAATCAATCGTAAGAAAGATTATTAACATTTGTTGAAATTAATATGATTTTACCTCAGGAAAAAATATTCAAAAACATAAATATCCGCTTCCTAGTCATCAGGTCCATTTAAAACTTGATAATTCGACATATTTGTGCTTTTCCTTAAGAGTAGCAGTGAAATACTCAACATACCAAATATAAGGTTTCTAACTTTGCCATACGAATTTAGAACTTGTTCCTCTTTTAGGTTTTCTCTTCTCCTGTAAGTTAAGAACCTCTAAGTAAAGGATGATTCATAGTTGTAGTTTCTCACCTTCCCATATAAGTCTCACTCATATCGTGTGGTCCTCAACACACACCTTTTACTTTCCTTATATACAATAATGTATAAGGAAAGTATTTTAATGGGGTCGAAAATTCGAATTCGAGTTTTCGACGGGAGAGCACGTTTCAGGCATCCCTGATCCCGAATCGAACATTTTTGAAGTTATGTCTGTATCTCTGTGTGTGTATGTGTGTGTGTGTGTGTATGTGTGTGTGTGTGTGTGTGTGTGTGTGTGTGTGTGTGTGTGTGTGTGTGTGTGTGTGTGTGTGTGTGTGTGTGTGTGTGTGTGTGTGTGTGTGTGTGTGTGTGTGTGTGTGTGTGTGTGTGTGTGTGTGTGTGTGTGTGTGTCAGTGAGTTTGTGGAGACGATAACTGACGAACAAATGGACCGATTCAAACGAAATTTGGTACAAAATTACAATCCGTAAACACTTGAAGCCTATTGTTTTTATACGCAATCGAATGTTCAGACCACCCTCCTAAATTTTCGAGTGAAATTTTGAAAAAATCGTCAAAAAATCAGAACTTTTAATAAAGTTACACAAATGAACATTTCTTATGTAATTTTTCATTAGAAAACGATTGACAAAAATTTTAAAAAGCTAACATGAACCGTTCTCGAGATATTGCACATTTTTCAAAAAGGTTATCATAAAATCATATGAAATAAAAAAAAATATTTCCTATTGAGAAACATGTTCACTTTTCATATGTAATACCAAGCGATTAATTTGGTGACATCATTCTCGTGGATCTAGCTCATTCCATTCATGAAAAAAGATACTTTGAGTAATACTTTTGTATTTGAACGCCAATAGTCATTTATCTGCTGTAAGAATAACTTATTTCTCCGTCCATAACGCTTGGCGAGATTTTGGCGACAAATTTGGTGGAATGTCGCCAACTTGGCGACTTTTTCAAATGTTGCTAAATTAACGAAGAACTCGCCAAATGGATAAAAATGACGTTAAATCAATGACGACTCATTGATGAGGACCACATGGAAAATGACGACTCATTGACGAAAATTCAATATCTTGAAAAGAATATAAATATCATCTATAAAAATAATCTAATTTTTTACTGTAAAAGTAGTAAATTTATTGCATTATATAAGGAAAGTTATGTGCTGCCTACATCAGATTTTTATTATTAAAATAGTGTTACTCGAATTACATTTGGCTTGTATTCAGACGTTTGTGGACCTAAATAAATGCAGTGGTGGCTATATATATCTTCATGATTTTAAAACTAACTTGAAATTATGAAAAATTGAAATAACTGTAAAACGTAAGTGGATAAATCAATATTAGATTAAATGTGTGTTTCATATTTATTCTTATTGCCTTTCATCGCTTATACTGAATCTTTACCTCATTTATTAAAATTTCACAGAAATGAATATGGACAAGATGGAATTTAAATGTAGGTTTTGGCGAAAATTTTAGTAAGCAAAATTGACAATGGTTAAAACTAATCAAATATAATTCATGAAAAACTGTAAAATTGTTATATAAAATTATTATCATTATAGTACTTTTATCATCTTTATTTATACAGCACATTACTGCTATTAAATTTTATGAACATTATATTTCGTTCCTAATACAGGTTGTTAACTTTCTGAATGATTTGTACACCTGCTTCGATTCCATCATTGAAAACTACGATGTTTATAAGGTAGAAACCATCGGGGATGCTTATATGGTGGTAAGTGGGTTGCCGATCAAGAATGGTAAAAACCATGCAGCTGAAATTGCATCCATGGCTCTTCATTTATTGGATGCTATTAAGAAATTCGAAATTAGACACCGACCAAATGACACTCTAATGCTGAGGATAGGATTACATTCAGGTAAGATATGTTTGTTGTGAAATAAACATGGAGCGTCTATATATGAATAATCTACAATTATACGTAATTTATTGGAGTTTTAGTAATTTAAATGCATCTGTGGTATCTCTCTGCCAGCCAGTGTTGAATGAGTAACTTATCGATTGCAAGCATAGTATTATGAAAGTATTATGCAAGTATTAGCAATAATATTATGCAAGCATATTTAGCAATAGTATTATGCATGCATAGTATTATACAATCATAGTATTATGAAAGTCAGTTGATACGCTTATGGGTCATTCTCTAAAACTAAGTTTTAAGTAGTTTAAATGCATGAACATTTGGTAATAAGAAAAGGACTGATGGACAAAATCTAGATTTTAGGTATTTTTCCTGGAAGGTTCACAAAATAACCTGTCGATATGTATTTCCAGACCATATAGAATCATCTTGATAACCTAGGTTAAAACTGTGCATAATTATATAGTACCTAACCTAACTGTACCAATTTCCGATTACGATAATCAATTACGACGCTAAGCGTCATGCAAAGTTAAATAAAATGCAACTTGTTAAAGAAGTTACAACTTGCTTTTTAAGAATGTTAATTTCCCTGTCTTTAACATGCTTAGATACTACCATTATTAAAATATATATTATGAACTACATAAGTATTGCTGGATGTCTAATTTTATGCCAAAAAATATCCCCTTGAAACTGTATTTTCAGGAGCAGTATGTGCTGGCGTTGTAGGCCTCAAAATGCCAAGGTACTGTCTGTTTGGAGACACTGTCAACACAGCTTCTAGGATGGAATCTACAGGATTGCGTACGTTTGCTACTTATTTTTTTTATTGAAATGTCTTTGAAGTACGCATGTTTATAATAAATCCTCTACATCTGTGACCTTTGTAACAAATTGTATTGCTTATCAATTAACATATGTCATAGTTTAGAAAATTAGGAAATAGATGTAACTAATTCTTGCTATGTTTATTATTATTTATACAGATATGAAGAGTCCGTGGTCCTAGGGTCGGTCTCGGTCGTAGCCATGAGGTGGTTTGAGCTCAAATTATGTCTATTATTACAATATATTGAATATTAAGTTATCAAACGCAAATAAAACTATCTACAATATGCAAGTTATTTGCAGATGCAAATTAATGCATTATAATGCTTAATAGTTTTTTATTATGTAACGTATTCGCAATTGCTAATAGACCACGGTAATAGCAAGATTAAAAAAATATACTCTTTCGTTCAACAATATTTCTATATATTAACTTTTTGATTACGGGTGATACAGCGTCATTCCCAAACGAAAAACCTCTAAAAAAACCTGACATACCGTATTCCAAACAGTTCGATCCCCCTTGCAGACATTGGCGTCCAATGCCTGCAAAAGGGGATCGAACTGTTTGAGATAGGGTATGTCAAATGCCTGTCTTTTGGGAGGTTCTTCGTTTGAGATTGCCGCTGTCCTACACGTAAGCAAAAGGTTAACATTTTTCTAGATACTATTGAAGTGTTTTTCGGTCACAAACAATAATTTTTCCAATGTGTACGCATACTCTTCAGCAGAAAGGTAGGTTGACTACGTTTAGCGCTGAGGTGTGTTCAGAAGAAATGACTCGCTTTTGGAGTTAGTAGTTGAGATTTTAGATATTGTGATGTGTAGTGGATATGTGTTGTGATGCGTAGTTATTTCATGTGTACTGGACAATATTATAAGCATGTCTCTGATGTGGTGTATAATGTAGAATCAAACATTATTAAATGTACTTTATAAATATTGATGTAAATAAATCCATTCGTTAAAACTGAACCCCACAAAAATTGGCTTCTCTTCATTAATGCAACAGCCAGGTTTTTTCGTGTTCATCATTGTATATATTCACTATAAATTAAATATATGAATCATGAAACTCTCGATTAATAGAAATTGCATATACTCTGATTTTGAGGTAATAGTCTCAAATAATATATTTTGGAGGAGCAATAGAAAGAAAACATTAGAGATATGGTTTTTCAAATAAAAGATTCGAAGAAAGACGATTTGCAAAAAGTTACGGAGATCATAATTGGAAAATATTGCTACTAAAAATTGCAAATATTGTTCAGAGTGTGAAGGAAAACCTATATTTGTAAACAAAAAAATTGTAATTGTCACAAAGAAGTTGAACAAAAAAATATATACGTTAGAATGTTTAAAAATAAACTTAGAATGGGGGATGGAGAAAAGGAAAAGCAGTTAGTTTTAAAAAAATGCAAAATTGGGAAATCGAAATAAAATAGAACTCTTACTCTCGAAAATCGAAATAAAATAGATCTCTTAATGAAGAGATTCAACAATAATGTGAAAGTTGAAATCAGTAGGATTTCAAATCCAGAAGATAATTTAGTCGTAGCTGATAATTCTTTGGAAAGCTCAATTAGGTGCATCCGCTACCAACGACATCGTTAAAACCAGTGATCTCCACAGCCAATGACTGCACTCTTGCAACAGATAGCTCAAGCGAATTGGGATTGGAACTATAGTTGTTGCCACCAGCCGTAGGGCCAATGTATACAAGGGGGAAAAGGTGTTGGAAAAACAGTTCAAAACAGTTCTTATATATATATATGTATATTTATATATACATATATATATATATATATATATATATATATATATATATATATATATATATATATATATATATATATATATATATATATATATATATATATGTATATTTATATATATATATAAATATATATATATATATATATTTATATTTATATATATATATATATGTATATTTATATATATATATATATATATATATATATATATATATATATATATATATATATATATATATATATATATATATATATATATATATATATATATATATATATATATATATATATATATATATATATATATATATATATATATATATACAGTGTGTCCCAAAAATATTGACCTCGGCTTTTATTCCTGAAATATATTGATCTTAGACATATATAATAAATTATAAAGTTGCGTGAAAAAAGGAACAGAATTTTATGAAATCGATTAAAATTTTCAAGGAAATTAAATTTTAAGAAATACAAAATTTAAATTTTTATACGACCCCCGTACAAGAACATTTCCAATGAGTAAAATGTGCCCCATACACAAATAAGGTGATGTACAAAATTTCAGCATTTTATCATAAAATGTCCCAGAGGTATGAAAAGACAAAAATGCTGACTTAAACCACTTTTCGATGCATTGAAATGGGTTCTCAGAGGGAAAAATCATGTCGGCGGATTGCGGTTCAGGGGTCATGCACAAATTAGGAATAAAAACAATAATTACATAAATAAATAATAATTTTGCTATTTATTGGTACAAAAGTATATACACTGTGTAGAAATAATAAATTTACATAAAGATTACAAAGCTTGTTCAAAATGTTTTCCATCAATGTCAATCCATTAAAGATAAGTGGCAGATATTATTTGCCTGTAATGCATTTCTGCTTGCACTTAAACATTTACATTTGAAATTGTGATTAATCCCTCACCAACTTTGGTTAAACATATCTCTGGAACTTTTATGATAAATTGCTGAAAATTTGCACATCACCTTATTCGTATATGGGGCACATTTTACTCATTGAAAATGTTTTTGCACAGGGGTCGTATAAAAATTTAAATTTTGTATTTCTTCAAATTTACTGCCTTGAAAATTTTTATCGATTTCATAAAATTCTGTCAGCATCTACCATTTTAGCGTCCATGAGGACTTAGCATTTAAATCAATAAATTGGCTTTAAAATCACGTATCAATAATGCAATCTGTCATCATGTCAGGCTCAAAATTCAAATTTCAAATTTAATGATTGATGAGCCATTAACTGGTATTTAAAATTTAATGAGTAGAATTGTAAAAGGAAATTCGTAATGATAGGGAATAATAAAAAATTTATTAGATATTGAAGTTTGACAAAACTAAGTGTCATCATTCAGTTGTTTTTTCATTTTAATGTTATAACTTTTAGATATTATGTTTATTGAAATTATATGTAAATTTAGTTAGAAATTTTATAGGTCGATACAGGACGCTGCAAACAGGTGGTTTATACGTTGGACACATGCAATATATACCACACTATTACTAGGCCAAATTGAGGTTAATGTGTAAACTCTAACTTAATGAACACTCGACCGAATAATAAATTAAAATAATTTATTAATTATGTTTTTATCACTACAAATGGGATCGATATTACCATACTAGTAGACATTGACATTATGTTTACAGTACTAAAAAAATTCGTTGAAGCTTTATCCATGGAGTTAAAATCAATTCATTGCGTTCTATTTTTATTATATTTAGTACAATGATATGTCAAATACTACATAGTAAAAGAATTATATATTTTTTTAACTGCCATAGCTCTTCGAATACATTGCAGTGAGGCTTGCAAAAAGTTGCTGGATCAACTTGGTGGGTATAACTTAGAAGAAAGAGGCATGATCAGTATAAAGGTAAATTACCTTTAAATACATTTATTAATTATCAGTACATTTATTAATATAAAATATTACAAATAAGTAACTGTATCAGCAGGTTTCCAAGACGAAATAAACTTCTCTTTTGTTGATATACACCTTCTTGCTTGCAATTGCTCTATATTTTCTTTTAAAGACATACACAGCTTTGCCTCCAAAACTGGATAAATCGGTGGCTTATTTGTTAATATATATTTTTATAACGCCGTTTAAAATTATTTTAGAAGCAATTTTGATAGATTAAATTAAAATTTAAGACTAATTTTATTTGCACTTAATTTTCTCCATAACACTTTAAGACTGTATAGCATTACCGTTTCAAGCTTGTTTTATTACATCTTAGTATCGAAATTAATAGTTTTTAATTGGTATATATTTAATTTTTTATGCAGGGAAAAGGTGATATGTCCACGTATTGGTTAACGGGGCAGGAAGACTACCGAAAGCGAAATCTGCAGAAATCCAGCACTTCGATTCAAACGCCAGATGTCTTAAAATCAGTGACAAGATCGTCACTAAAACATACTAAATTTTCGAGATTCAATCCTAACCGAAGACTGTCACTTGAATCTCAGAAGAAGCTCCGATTTGCGCCAAGTAACCCCAAAAATTCTCCATTTCCTAAGTACAAACCTAAAGACACATCTGAAAGTGTCATTAAACCCGACGAAGCAACAAACAATCAACAAGACTTCATTATTATGTCCTCTTCAAATTCTTGCTTGATGAGTAAACGAAACTCTTGTCCATGTCTTAGTGAAGACTGTGAAAACTGCTTGAGTTCTGACAGGGATCTTTCTGAAATAGTTACAACTGGACTTGTTTCAGAAGAACTCCCACTAGAAACAGTTTCCTTCATACAAACATCTACAAACAACCAGAGACATTTCCCAGGATGGAGAAGACTTTCGAGATTTTCTTCTTTCGTATCTTGCTTGGGATCTGGTGAAGTCAATGACTTTTTAGTTTACGAAAAGTTCGCAAATAAGAACAGTGAAATTAAACATTTGTCTGTCATGGGACATTCAGAAAGTGAACCTTTCCTACCTCAACTGTGTTACAACTACCAACACGAAACAACGGATGAAGCTGTCTGAGCACACTCATTTTGTTTCCTGTCTCTGTTTTGATACCATTTTCGGTGCAGGGTTGTCCAACTGGCGGATAGTTGGGTGGATCTTGCCGGACAATGGATGTTTGCGGTTCACTAACTTTAGGTGTTCTAAATAAATTATTTTTTGATATAGCAAAATTAATAAAATTAATTTTAAAAATAGCTTTCATAAAAACTTAATCCTAATAAAGTCACGCATAGATTTAATAAAATTCCATTTGTCTTCATATTGCCCACTGATCAATTTTGGGTGTTTTGTCACTTTGGTTTGACAGCTCTACCTTTAAGCATTTATGTTTTACAATTTGGATGTCACGTATACATTCAGATACATTCAGATATATAAACGAGTAAGATTTCTGTAAATGTAATTAGTAAATTTCTAGATGTATAACATATAATTTTGCTTATAAAAGCAACTGACCTATATAGTCATTTCTAAATTTCGCAAATGTTTCTGAAAGTCATGTATACCTACCTTCATAAAAAATATTCTTTTAACCTTGATTGTAAAACACTAATACTTTAATGTATAATATAAGGAGTTGATTTCATTTAACATTTATATTTTAAGAGAATTTTCAAAAAATACAGGGTGGTTCAAAAAGTCTTTTTAAAATGTTAAGGGTAGGCCAGGCATACAAAATCAAGACCGTTTGGCATATGAACATATGGTCGCGAAGGTCACCGTGGAGCACCACAAATACAGGAAGAAGCAAAAAGAAAGGAATACAGATAATGCAACACAGGTTTATTAGACATAACAATTGCAAGAATCAATTACAATTGTTTATTAGTATTAAGATAGGTGTTAAATGTGCTTGCCATCCGCAAATACACATATCTGGGAATTCCGACGAAAGGATTGGTGAACGCGTTCAAAATTGCCAGAACTCTTTCAGAAACGTGCTGCTGCCTCAACGATTCTAGCAACAAGGTCAATATCAGATGTGGCAGGGGTCTAGTAAATTTTGGAACAAAACACCAATTAAGTTTTAGTTAAATCCTTAACTCTTTATCTTCTCTTGACTTACAATTTTCACCGACTAAAGCAATTCTATTGTCTTCGGTAAAAATAATACTACTCTTAAGCGAATTTCTCTTTTTAAAATTCAAAGTAAATCTATGAAAATTAATAACCGTTTACAATAGCTCCGCATTTTAACAGACAATAATCTGAAATGGAACATCCACATTTCCTTTTCAAAAGAGAAATGTTTTAAGTTCTACGCCAATTTTAGTAATATCTCGGGAAGTAGTTGGGGTTAATAAATATTTCTTGAAAATATGGTATTTATGCGTGATTGAAAAAGTGATCACTTACGGTTACGGAATTTGAGGTAAATATTTTACAAAAGATAAAATTAAGGAGTTACTTTTTTACAAAAATGTTTTCTCTTTAAAATCTCAAATGGTTACAAAACTGCTTCAAACATTTTTCTTTTTTCCATCATTGGCATTCCCCCTGTTCATATTGTAATTATCACTATAAAATATACCATTTCTGGAAACATAAAATCCTAAACTTCCCTTTCCCCCCCCTTTTTGACTTCAATAGCCAATTTTCAAAAATACATCCCTCTATATGCATTGTAAATTTTAACTATCACGATAATAAGATTTTTCCGATTTTAATATTTATACCGATGGTTTCAAAATAGATCTTAATATTGGTTTTTCTCTCTGTATTTTAACCATGATACTTTAGAGGATGTTCTACATATAAACTGGATGGTAAGAGCACAGTTTCCCAAGCAGAAATTACTGCTAATAATTTCACAATTTCCTGAGCTTCTGATAATAACTTTAAAATCAATATCTTCTCTGACAATCTTTCTTCCATTTCTGCCCTAAATTCATTAAAAATAAATCCAGTTACTTAAATACAATAAAAACTACTGCAATTAATTCCAAAATTCTAATAAACCTAAATTGGGTCAAATCCCATGTTAACAACGTAGGTAACGGAACTACTGATCTACATGCTAAAATTGTTGCATATTCGGGCTCTCCCTATACTATTCCATTTATATATTCCTGCCTCTCCAAATTTTGTAAAAACAATATCCTCCATAATTAGTAATCTATTTTAAATTATTATATCTCTCCTTGTAGTAATGACCCTTCAAGAATCAAGTCCTTTTTAATGTTGTCCTTACTAATTTTCAAATTCAAAATAAATACTTAATTTACTTTACAACAGGCCACTGTTCTTTTCTTGATTATTTCTTTTACCTCAAAATCGAAACCACTTCCAACTGCCCCTATAACAATTATAGTGACGTCGATCACTATGTTTCTTCTTGTCTTTTCACTAAAAAATTCCATTTAACACTAAACCCCTTAATTATTAATGAACCATTATGGTTTTCTAAGATTTGTAAAATTCACAACTCTGCAGACAAAATGAAACACTGCATTCTTATTACCAAAGATATCCCTGATCAAATTACTTAATAGATGTGTTACTTAATGGGATAATTATTGTGTTAATTAATGTTTCACTTAAAGGATATGTTAATTAATAATTATTATCATCATATTTCTTTTAGTCCGTTTCAGTTCTCTTGTTATGGGGAAAAACCTATTTTATGTTACTTTTATTTCGATCTTTTGTTCTTCTTTATTATTGACATTTTGTTTGTATATTTCTAAATT
The DNA here is from genome assembly GCA_951213105.1 of Amaurobius ferox. Lineage (NCBI taxonomy): Eukaryota > Metazoa > Arthropoda > Arachnida > Araneae > Amaurobiidae > Amaurobius > Amaurobius ferox. The sequence goes on from OX578137.1 coordinate 123,122,698, forward strand.
ATCTTTCTAAATTTACTATTAGTTTTCTGTTTTACCATACATGAGTTTCAATTTTTTTCCATCTTATTCTGTCTCTCACAATAACAAATTTTCCCAACAGCCTAGTTGGACGTACTTGTATAATTCATTTTGCTTTTTATGTTAAACAGTTTGTCTAAACCGATATATTCTTCTGTTGTAAACTTTTAGTTTTTATTTAATGCAGTAATAGGTTGATAATTATGAAAAGATTGAGGACTTTTTTCTGCATGACGTCTTTAATTCTGGTGGTTATTTCTCCCCCACTGTACTTTTAAACTGTTCTATAGCTGCCTCTCTCGGATGAGTCCTACGAATTGGGTTCTCAGGGGTCTCGTAAACAAGGCTTTTGAGATAACCACACAGGAAGAAATCAATGAGGAACAAATGTAGGGACTATGGTGGCCAACTGGAAAATCCTTCTCGGCCGATACATCTTTCAGGAAAGGTCTTATTGATCCGCATATCGTAGCTGAAGCATGCACAGCTGTGGCTGGCGAGAAATTTGAACACGTATTTTAATAATTTTCAAATGCACAATCGGACAAAACATTCTCAGTTTTGTGATGAAAGCGTAATTATTCTTTTAGAATATGGTGTTTAACGTTACTTTGGCAGGCTTAATTTTACAAGTGGCTCGAATGTGATTCCATATTGGACGGATATACTCGCTCGTCACACTAACTCAATGTCCAACAAATTGTGGATTTCATATTGAAAATAAATCATATGCTCATATTTGAAAACAGCTGTATTTATTCACTTCAAGGTTTCTAAGGATTTAAAAATTTCGTGGTTTCATAAATATTCCTAAAACACTACTCTACTTAACACTACTACTTAAAACCGTATGGTTTAATGTCAAATTCACAGAAATGATGGGAGCATTTGATATTATTATATTTCCTCATACATTTATAGTCACAATTTTGTAATTCAATACTTAATAGTTATTGACGTTAATAATTTTTTCTTAATAGTTCTTTTGACACGATTTTAGAATGCTCATGAAAATTTTCTTGAAATAAAATTATGTTACTTATAAGTTTTAAAATGTTTACAATTTATGATCAAATTGAAACAAGTTCTTGTTATTTAATTATAGTATTACTTAATATTTAATCTAAGATGTCAACAAAGCAATTGATATTACAACATAGATGCATATAATTCCATTAACATTATAAATTGAAAAAATAATTTATTTATGGATAATGTGTATCTTATTTTATATTTTAGTTGTTCTACTTTCCTCCATTCTATACTTCTATTTACTTACTATGAATACATAAGTAGTGATCATAAAGTTTAATATAAAGGTTAATATAGTCAATATGAAGGAAATGTTTTCCTTGTTATGCAATTTTCACCCTTGTTGCACAAATAAATTTTAACTACAATTATATGCATATTTTGAAGTTAAATAATTTTTTGAATGTATTATATTAATTGAATGTGTTGTGATGTCCTTGACTATACATGTATGTAAGTGATATTGTGCAAAATATATATTTCTCGAAAATAAAGTAATTTTCAATGAACTAAAAGCATCCCCTTCTTCCGTATATATGAAAAAGGGAAATATTGTTCATATATTATCAAGTAGAAACTTTATTTTTTTTTAAATATCACAATATGTAATGTGCAAAATGATATTTATTTCCCGAAGCAAATTATTCATATATAGGATGTTTATAAAATGGTAACAGACCTATAACTTTCGAACCGTTAGGGATGGGCGCATACTTCAAATTAAAAAATTCTTTTGAATGGTGATAAAAACTTGTCTAAAATATGTTGAAATCTTGGGAAGGTATTTCATAAAAAATTCGAAATCTAACTTTTTACATGTCCCGTTTAGGGTAAAATATCGATTTACTGGAAACATGTTTGAAAACTTAGCAATAATTCGTTAATCTGGCATACAACTTGTAAAATCAAAGCGTGGTGTATCGGATAAAATACCTGACTCACACAAAAGAAACAATCATATAAGTAATTTTTAGCAAGAATTGAAAAACCATCCATAAAATAGAGATTTATTGTACTTCGTGGTTGTTTACTTTTACTTACCCTACAATACATGGTAACGTAAACTGAAGTATTGGAAATCGCAACATGATCAAAGCGTTTCTAGCATTCTGGAACCTAAGAAAACTATATTTAGCATAACTCATGTGTATCTGTCTGTGAAATGAATGTAATCCACTCTATAGCTGAAAAGATCATTTACAAAATTTCGCAATATTTAGTTCATAACTAACTTGTGGATTACACTGGTGCAGATTAGATATTGGCACGATTCGGGAAAAAAAATGCCTGCCATTTCTTTTTGCAAAATAGACAGCAAGGAGGTATATATCTACTCCAGCTGACACCTAATTGACCAAATTTCCTGAAATTTGGTAGGAAAATCATCTGTGAAATATTCTGATGATGATTCGAGTTTGGAACGATTTGGAAAAAAATAACATTTTTTTTTTGCAAAATATGCCAAAAATGCCAAAATCTAAAAAAAAAAATCAACGTATGCTTAAACGCATCGATTATACTCTTTTTATACGTAATTTCGACCGCAAAATTAATAAGACCAACCCCATTAATCTAAGATGGATCATTCTTGAGATACATATTTTTTTAATTTTGAAGAACTGAAGAAGGGTTTTCACTGTAATTAAAAATCATTTAATGAAATTTCTAAAAATTTAGAAGATAAGTCCCGTGAGGTTTATTTTGATGCTAATAAAATATTGGCATGATTCGGGAAAATATGGCCGACACTTGACCTGCAAAGACCGTGAAAATTTGAAATAAATGACTAAAATTGCTTTAATATGTTAATTAATTATAGTTCTTCATGTAATTTTGACAACAAAGCTAATAAGGTGAGCCCCATTTCTCTAGGATGAATCGTTCACTAGGTATTTTAGTTTTTCGAATATTGAGAAGATGAAGACTTCAAAGTGTATTAATTTGCCAAATGAAAGTAAGAAAACAAAGTGAATATAATATCAGAAAATTATTCATATTATTTACTGCAATAAAGCTCAATTTAATGCATCTTGAAATGAAAAGAAGAAAGCTAAATCATGCATAAAGCATTGATTACGAAAACTTTTCAACTAAAATGCAATTTTATTTAAACATCTCTAAAATGCGATACATTCAGCGGTGGTATTTTTAACATTATCACAATATTACAATAATTTATTACATTTGAAAACTCATCGAAAACAAATGAACTTTATTCAAATAATGCCATTGAAATATAAATCGCCTGGCTCTCTATATAAAAACAGTGAATAATTAATTCACAAACATTTTCCTTTCATTTCATTCAGCCGCGATATTTTTAAAATTATCACAATAATACAATTATTTATTTTACTTAAAAAGGTAAAATCATGGAGGTAAACTTACTTTCTAACGTCATGCTTACAGCTTCATCAAAAAAGCAATAACATGGAATCGTCTGCTTTTCAATAATTGTTTCATTCATATCAGCTATATTACAGACTCCAGAGCTAAATAATTTTGTGTTAAAGAAATTCAACAATTCTTATACAACTTATCTTACAGCTTGATGTGTTTAAATTTTCTATTCGTGAAAGTTAGGCTTCGTTGTAGAAATGATCAAAGTTTGATGATCATTCAAACTCCAAAATATTGTAATTGCCTTGGCGCAGTGTATAGTAGATGCACAGAAAAAAAAATAGCGGTTTTAGGACGCATTCAACACTACATATAAATTTATAAATTAAAAAGAACTTTAAAAATCATGATTTTGACACAAGATGGATGCCATATTTTATTTTGGAGTGGGTCACGTGAACTTTTCATATAATATGGATGCAGTTATTATTTTAATTTTTATTTATGAAACTACCGAACATATTTTGCTGAATTATTTTTTATATATTTTATGGGATAATTTGAATATTTCTTAAAATTTTAGAAGCAATTTGTGAATTTTAAATTCGCGTAAAAAATGTTTGAAAAATGAGCTCCCATAGGATTCAATGTTTTTCATTTTCTCAACCAGGGTTCCATCCAAAACAAATTAGGTGATATTATTCATTTACATTAACATATGTCTCACATAAACATATGTCTCACTTTTCATAAAGTCATTTTTACGGCAGATATCGGGCAAAAGGACAGACAGACAGACAGAATGAATAAAGTCATAAACACTTTTCATGAATTTGAGTCCGCAGGGAAGTCATGTGTTGCCCACATCAGATTTTTTTGCTGCAAACCGGATATATAAACTCTACAAATGTGTCTTATTACCAGGAAATTTTCACATAGAACCCATACATTATTTCCATGGACCCAATGGTACTAATATGTGACTTAATTCTATTATAACTCTTATGATTTTAAACAATTTTTCAATTTTACGTCTATCACTAACAGTGCAAAAGTAATAAATCTGACCGTTATTTTTAAAATACGCTGTATAATTTATTTCTCGTACATTTATTTAATATTTATATAACTAAAGATTGCTTGGTTTCCAGTTCTAAAATTTCCCCCTTAAGTTTGCAAGTTAAATATGGGGAAATTTAATCTTCGTTGTTATGGGGAATTCGTTATCAGAAGGATGATTAGCAGAAATAAAAGTTTCTCTTCAATCTTTCTTCACTGATGTAGTTCTGAAATTCCCTCGAGGTAATCGTGTTAAGTATTTTTATTTATTTGATGGAAAATTTTGAATAAAGAATGCAGAGGGGGGGGGGCTTGTCTTGATTAACGTAAGAAAATATGCAAATTTCCGCTTAAAATTTAGAAATAAAGCATTGTATCTCTTTTCTATTTCATTTCTAAGAGAATTTAATGGTCGCTTAATTTACTTATTTCAATGTCTCAAATTACTTTTAAAAATAATTCTTCACAAACCGTATAACTATGTGTAACAGAAAATACAAATATATATAACTGCACTTAATTTCCAAATTGCTTGTTTTGATGATTGGCATGAATTATATAGGCAATGAATGTTTTTAGTTTAATTGTGCAGAGTCCATTTCAACGAAAAGATCTTGCAATTTGGTTCCAGTATCTCTAAGATCATTGGCTAACCAGTTCGGAGATTCAGGGTTTGATTCCCGGTTGGAGCAGCAGAGATCTTTACAATGGTTATCGAGAAAATCAACTCTGTAGGTTAGTGCAAAGATGTTGGAGGTCCGAAAACCCCAGACCGTGCGACTCACATAGTGGGTTTAGAATAGGTAGCTTCACGGCCGGGAAAGGATACCTCCTGCACTCAGGACGCACCCAAAGTCTACCATCCCGCCAAACGGACATGTATTTAGATATGAAAGTATAACAATTGATGAAAAATATTGTGATTAAACAGATAGTTTTACATTACATTTCCTTCATTAAGCCTTGCAGCAAATATTGCTGCTAGCACCTTTGCAAAGCAGTGTCCATTCAGTGCAGGTGGCGTCCAATTACTCGGAATGACCAGCCAGCTTCAAGCATCCCGACTATGCGATCACGTTCTAATTGCTTATAAGGTCTTCAGCAACGTCGTAACGACATTATTGGTTGTGTCTCCACGGAACTGAAACGCCGATAACGAGCAAAGATAAACCCATAAACCGTCCACATTTTTAACCTGCTTTATAGGATGATAGTTACGCAGTAGAAGCACGCGTTATAACCGAGGTTAACACTTATTATTTGCATGAGAAATTTCGAGATAATCGGATAATTTTTTAGGGGTGCTTCGTTTTTTTTGTTAAAGGGTGTATGTGTGTGTGTGTATATATATATATATATATTACATATATATATATATATATATATATATATACATATATATATTACATATATATATATATATATATATATATAAATATAAAAAGTATAAAAAGCATTTAAAATTTGAAAAAAGTAGGAAGGCTTAGCGAGAAGCTTACTTAATGGCGGTAAGGAGTTGTGACCGTACACCCCAGTTGTCAACATGCATGTCATAAATGCCGCGGCATTGCACTCCTGGACGCCAGCCCTGACTGAAGCCAACCTCCGGAGTGACAATAACAATCATCACAAGACCGTTGAAAAAGAAAAGTCCAATGATAAGATGAAGTCCATTACTAGATGGCTAACTAGCTCTTCAGACTACAATGACCTGTATATATCTGCGTGTTATCGTTCTGCGGTCCTGTTATTCATAGTATGCGAACCTTCATCGACCAAATTGATATAAAATTGATTTTAACTTTGAACAATATGCATTATTATTACCATAGAAATTATTAATATAATGTAGCATAAAAGGAATGGGGTATTGCTGTAGATATGCTTGTTGTAGAAATGTCCTATCAAAATCAATACGGATGTCTTCATTGTTGATCCGTATTGATTTTGCAATTATGACATGCATGTTGACAACTGGGATGTAAGGTCACAACCCCTTACCGCCATTAAGTAAGCTTCCCGCTAAGCCTTCCTTCTTTTTTCCAATTTTAAATGCTTTTTATACCTTTTATATTTATATCGTGTATAGTATTTGTAGCTGCTTTGCGCATAAATGCTATAACACTTCAATATCTTTAATATCTTCCAATTTCCATCTTATATATTATATATATATATATATATATATATATATATATATATATATATATATATATATATATATATATATATATATATATATATATATATATGCAGAGAGAGAGAGTGAGTAAATCCAAGTTAGATGGTCAATTTTTGTCATTCGTTTAGTAACCGGTAGATGACAATGCTAACGACACAGTAATGAGTCGGACTGTTCACCGTTCAGTAACCTGTCCTGTGATTTCGGTTTATTTCGAGTTAAAATCTTGCAATCGAGCTTAAATCAGGAACTAAACATTGTATCTGTATGCCTAACCCCGATGCGTTTCATTAACTCCACAGTTCACCGGATAAGTGTTATGGCCAACTATCCCTTTTGTTAAGGTCCACTCTTTTCAGAGTTAGCTGACAAGTCTACTCTCGGGTTTTTTTTTTCAGATGTCAAATATATACATTAAGAAACGGGGTAGAAACCGTCGGGAATGGACACAAGATGATTTATGTAAAGCAATTAAAGCAATACGTAATGACACGTCCTTCTGACAAGCCACCATTGAATTTCGTGTCCACACTCGAAAAACACCAGAGAAGAGATGGACAACTGGAAACACTGTCAAAGGCTCGATGGGCTGAGTCTAGCTCGTTGAATCTAGCTCTACTTAGACAGATTCTGAACCACAGCGCAGCACTTTCAAGCAGAGTGGGACGAATGTGCCATCCCTCACAAAATTGTTAACCGATATTTCATCTACTTCATTGATTAACAAAACTCGCTCTACATACAAACGCCAAAGACGTAATGCTACTAGTCTAACGTCATCCAAAGTATAGATAAAGTAAAGCAGAAAAAAAATATTAAGAACTTTTGGACTCTGTCTAAGAAAAATCAAAATAAGAAGAAAAGCTTTTGTAGAACTTTTTCCAGCAGCAGCTCTGAAGAAGATATCGAGATTCAATGTGCCCTTTATTGTGCCAAATAACTGATTTCTATAACAGTTTTGTTATCGATTCCTACACATTATATATTTTTCTACAACTTTGCATTTCTCATCTATCTCGGTTTGTTATCGAGGTCGTTCTATTTAGTTTTATTTTCTCTATGCAACAAAGAATAATGTATTGAGAAAGTATTGTATCGAGGTCAAAATGTCGAATTCGAGTTTTCGACTAAAGAGCACGTTTCAAGCATCCCCGAGCTGGAATCAAATGTCTGTGATGTCGTTTAGTGATGTATTTGTGTGATTGTCCTTGTGAGACTGTGGACGCAACATCGGCGCATTCGAATGTTCAAAATACCCCTCCTCCAAAGTTTCGATTGAAATTTTGAAAAACAAATTATCAAAATATCAGAACTTATCTTACTGTTGCATAATTAATAATTTTGCATGTGATCTGTTATTAAAAAGCACTTCAAACGTATCATTGCTTTCCCCATTAACAGCGAAAACCATCCCTTTTTTATATGACATCAGTCGAAAAATATAGATCTCATATAACATAGGCTGATCTTTAAGTGCCATGTTATTCCATAGTGAGAACAACTTGGCGAGATGTAATGAGAACCAGCACCACTGAACTCATAAGATATATTTTCTGATCTCCGCGGTGCGCACACATTTTGGCGCACATATAGAACATAGCGGTGAAAAACTATATTCTTGCAAATATCTCTTCTCTCGAGAATCTAAACATTCGTCTCCTTCTTCAGGAATTATCAGAGCAAATTACGGTCGGATATTATCACATTTAATTACGAATATTATACTACAATGCATGATATTTGAGTCATTGCACAATTGTAAACCAATGTGAAACCAAGATTAAAAATAGTGTATGTATCAGCTATTTATATAGAAGCTCCAATTTACCGGTATGAAACAGCGTCCGTTACCAATAGCGAAGAATATTTCCTTAAAACAGTTTAAGGAAATGAAAAGTAAGGACAGCATTTTAAAATAACATTTCTGTATAATATGGAAAAGCTATTTACAAAATGTATATTCTTCTTAAATATTTATAAGTTTGTTGATGCGAGAGTAATCCAGAAAGTAAATTCCGTTTTTAATTTTTGCCGCGGAATAGCTGCGTTCGTTAGTTCAAGCATGCGCGTTCTTTCTGCTGAGCCATTGGCAAGCAAGGAAAGGCATTTTCAGATCGCTGACTTATACGGCGCTTGTTTGGTGAGAGTTTAAAATGTTTCGTCCGTTACTAATTTCCCCATGGTGAAGGGGCGCCTTCGCACCCCGTCCACAAGACCCCCCCCCCCAGGCTATCCCATGGCGAAGGGGAGAAGATTTGCAGCTTCATTTTTATAGAGGCTCCCCGAAGGAAGTCTGACTTGGCATCGACATGACAACAGTCATGCCCGCTGGCGGGATTCGAACCAGCAACCTGGCAATCCAGCGATCAGACGGAAATGCATGTCCCTGACCGCTCGACGACCGGATCGACTTCACATATTTAAAACAATCAAGCATCCCGCCGCATGCGAGAAATAGCCGGACATCCGATTTATCAATGCGAGGAACACCAAAGCTTGTGAAATTCACAGACAAATTTGTGAAGTGGACGGGCCCGATACGATGGTCAGAAGGTGGGTGCGGCAATTCAATGAAGGACGTGAAAATGTTCACGATAACGAACGAAGTGGGCGGCCATCTCTGACTGATGATGATTTGCTTGGAGCAGTTAATGAGAAGATTACGGAGAACAGACGTTCCACCATAACGACACTTTCCCTGGAATTTCCACAGATTTCCAGATCACTTCTGCACGAGATTGTGTCCGAAAAACTGAAATTCTGAAAAGTGTGTGCTCGGTGGGTACCTCATAATCTGACACAGCAGCAGAGATTGAAACGTCAGGGCAGTGATCTAGACTTCCTGACACGGTGCAACGAAGAGGATTTTGTCTTCTTAAGCCGGATCGTCACTGGTGATGAGACCTGGGTGTGTCACGTAATCCCGGAATCCAAACTGCAATCGATGGAATAGAAGCACAAGTCATCACCACCACAGACGAAGGCCAAGCCACTAATCACTTGTCGCAAATTGATGTGTACAGCATTTTGGTTTCGACACGGCGTTTTGCTGGTTGATTTCATGGCACGCAAACAGTCGACGCGGCTCGTTATTGCTAGACGCTTAAAAATTGTGTCGCGCAATACAGAATAAGCGTCGTGGCATGCTTCGGGACGAAATTTTGCTCATTCATGACAATGCACGGCCACACACTGCGGGTAACACGTAGCAATGCCTTACGGGGTTGCAATGGGAAGTTTTTGACCACCCCCCTACATCCCGGATCTCGCACCTAGTGACTTTCATCTCTTCAAGCACATGAAGTCATTTCTTGCTGGCAAGCAGTTCCGGGACGACAACGAGGTCAGATCCGTTGTTACCTAATGGTTGTAATCGCAGGCGGCATCGTTCTTTGACGAGGGCATCCAAACACTCGTGCCCCGCTACGATGAATGCCTAAATAATGGTGGTACCTATGTCGAAAAATAGTCTGGCCATTGTTGTTCATTATATAATAAAGGTTAGTTCCAAAGGATTGTTTCCTTTTTTTGTGTTGCTAAACGGAACTTACTTTCTAGATTACCTCGTATTTCTCTTCTAATCTTACAGTTGTGCTAGATTATGTTCTTTCTCTTATAATTTTACTGTCTTGTCAATTTCGCAAACCGAAGGATACTGATTTAAATAAAATCCTGAAAATGAAAATAAAATTATGGTATTATTTCTTATTTTTGCGATTAAATTATAAAAATCAAACTTTTAAATATTCTGAATTACATGGGTATTCCAAGTAATTGGTTTTTCTTTTCTTTCTTCTGTCACCCTCTGCCTACACATGCGTGTGTGTATGTATGTGTTTGTGTGTGTGCTTATTTCCATTTGTTTGAAAAATATTTGGCAAGCATCGAATAATTTTTTTTTTACTCAAAGACATTTAATTAAAAGTACTTGAATTTAAAGCTATACAATTATTTTAATTTGATAAAACTGATTTCATTCTGTCAAATATAAATAAACTATACAAGGATCTCTGATAAATTGATTGCTGCATTCCATTTCACAAACACTTATTTCCATAGTAACATCAGCATTTGTAGTTTCACGTAATTGCTCATTTGAATTATTATGCTTATGTCAAGCAGTCTGAACCTCCCAATAATGGATTTATAGATTTATCTATTTAGTACGTTTTAGAACCAATTATTATCAACATTAACGTCATTACAAGTGAAATTTTAGACAAGATATTACGTCTTTGACAAACAAAGGAACATATTGCATATGTATATATATATATAATTTACAAATGTAGAAGTAAATGTGGCATAAAACATTGCTTAACCGGAGAGTGGGGGGGGGGGGGTCACAACTCTCCCCGGCACTTTCGTTTTTCACACTTTTCGTTTTTCACATTCATCTTTTGCTATTCTATGTATATGGTATTCTTAGTTATTATATATATATATATATATATATATATATATATATATATATATATATATATATATATATATGCAGGGTGTATATGAACTTACTTATGGTCAGAACTGTAAGGGGTTGTAGAACTCAACAAAACAAACAACTTTCACAATACAATGTGGGATTGGAGAGCAACCAGCGAAGCCGCAAGAGGGCGCTTTCTCTGGGGGTGGTTGAAACGTCATTTCAAAATGGAGTAAAGTGAAGATAAATATAGTGAAGATGATTAATGGGAATTTATTGACAAAATGTGTAGAAAAAATGCTCAAATGAACGACCACCAACTGCGAGATAGGCATCACAGTAGCGACGGAGTGAATCGCATACACTATGGAAGATTCCTAACATTTCACGAACTTCCGCAGCTGCGATGCTAAGTCGGGTGACAAGGACTCGATGGGTGTTTCGTAAACGGCGCTTTTTGGCTGTCCCCATAGGGAAAAAGTCCGGCAGGACAGCTCGGGAGATCTGGGATTCTACAGGACGGAATCACCACGGTCAGTCTATCTGTTCGAAAAGCAATGCCCAGTTAGTTCCACAAAATCCTGGTGTAATGTGCTGGCGCTCCGTCGCACTGGAACGACATAATCACTCGATCATTTTCTGGTACAACACTTAGTAAATCTGGCAGGACCAGCTGGAGGAAGGTGATGCACTTTGTCCGTCTAGGCGGTCTGGTAACAGATACGAGCCAATTAATTGGTCGTGGATTATCCTTGCCAACACATTCACGGATAACCTTTGCTGGTGGCATATGGAACGTGCAGCATGCGGATATACTATGTTCTCCATTTTACCGCGCCGTTTCATATACTCCAAAGAAAGCGCACTCTCACGGTTCGTGGGTTGCTTTCCGACCCCACATTGTATTGTGAAATTTGTTTGTTTCGGTGAGTTCTATAACCCCTTACAGTTTTGACCATCAGTTTATATACACCCTGTATATATATATATATATATATATAATATGAAAACACCGTGAAATACACGTCGCGACGCAAAGCATGCTTAACCGGGGTGAGGGGGTCACAACTCCCCCCGGCCATCTTTTGGTATATTGTTTCCATCCATACCTCTTTTCTTTTTGAAAAAATATATATATATATATATATATATATATATATATATATACCGGATGGTCAGAATTAAAACACCCCCTACTCTGAGCTCTCTGTACATCTAACTACTCAGTGTAAAGACTCCAAAATTGTTGAACCTACTATTCAAGACATGGGGAAAGGGATTACGTAAAAAAAAATTATTTCCAGAAACACCGATAGGTGGCACCGTACAACAAAACATATGCTGGAAAGACACAAAATAATCACAAAAGAAAGCACATGCGATATGGAATTTTTCCTTTTTAATTTCTTTTGCTGATATGAAAAAAAAAAGATACAAAAGTGAAGAAACTGTCATTGTATGCAATTTCGAATTGTAAGCCCAAAAATTTGCATAAACCCTTGGTTTGCAGCTACTATGTTCTGGGCAAAAGGATAAAACTGGGAAATTTTCATTCTTATCAGGGATGGCTTTCACACTGTCAGAACGCACTTTGCTTGTGAAGCTGCTTTATGAAAACAAAGCACATGCTGCAGCTGCACTTCGAGAGTTTCATCGACTTCAGAATTTGAGGAAAGGACCATTACTTCCAAAAGCTCTCAGGAGAATGATCACTCGATTCGAGAAAACTTGACATCTTGGAGTTCAGCCGGGTCGAGGAAGCAAATCGACTCGTTCAGATGTCGTTGACGATGTTGCCACCGCTATTGTTGAACAATCAATACATAACGTTATAGGTTGTAGTAGTGCACGTGGAGTGTCACGACACTTGCGTGTTCCCTACAGCACAGTGCGGAACGTACTGAGAAACATAGTGCATTTTTTACCGTACAAAATTAGTCACAATCACCACTTGCTGACCATCGATAGGAAGCGACTGACCTTTGTATTGACATTTCTGGCTAGAGTTGAAGTGGATGCATCGTGGCCATGTCAGATTCAATGGAGCGATGACGCGCATTTCCATCTATGTGGAACAGTCAACACCCATAACTGTCGCATAAGGATACGGAAAATCCTCGTACCTTCCAAGAGATTCCACTTCGCTCACCGAAAGTTACTGTCTGGTGTGGATTCACAGCCACATTCATTCTTGGACCTTTCTTTTTCGAAGAGGCTACTCCCAATGGCCCTGTGACATGAACCGTGACGGCCAGGAGGTACAAAAACATGCTCGAAAATTTTGTTGTACCCCGACTGCAAGAGCACCAATGTCTTGATTCAATTACCTTTATGGAAGATGGAGTGCCTCCACACATTTAACACTGTGTACAGCAGTTTCTTCGGTAACATTTTACTAATGGCAGAGTAATTAATTGTGCGTTTCGGACAACCTGGCCATCTCGTTCTCCAGATCTTAATCCCTGTGATTTTTGGCTGTGGGGATACTTAAAAAGTCTTGCTTATCGAGGACGTCTGGTAACCTTGGCAGATTTGAAAGACAGTATCACTCTGCATGTAAGAAGCATCTCAATCGACCAATTAAGATCCGCAGTTGAACAAGCTGTCCACAGACTGCAGATTTTACATCTTGAAGAAGGGAACCATATTGAGCAGCATTCCCTGCATCCGTAAGGTGCTTGTGATATGAAGGTTTGGTACGTTCGAATAAAATGTGTTACAAATGTGTATTTTGGGTCTTTTCAGAATATCTTCTGTTGTACAGCGCCACCTATCGGTGTTTCTGGAACTATTTTTTTCACGTAATCCCTTTCCCCATGGCTCGAATAGTAGGTTCAACAATTTTTGAGCCTTTGCCCTGAGTAGTTCGGTGTATAGAGCGTTCAGAGTAGGGGTGTTTTAATTCTGACCACCCGGTATATATATATATATATATATATATATATATATATATATATATATATATATATATATATATATATATATATATATATATATATATATATATATATATTAAGAAATGGTGACAAGTAGATGACATTTTAATAAGTGGTAAATCTTCCCCTGCAGCTATTCAAGCCAATATTCTGTGCGACGTACTGTTAATTATGTTGCTTATATCCCTATTCGGAAAATGCCGCCACATATGGTGCAAAATCTAATTCAGTGGTATACTGAGACGGCCGAAATTACCGTACCATCATATCCCAGGCGTGTTCTATTGGTGATAAGTCTGGAAAACTGAATGGCTATGGAAGGGTATTAAATCTTCGAAGACACTTTTGAGAAAGCCATGAAGTATGTGCTTTTATTATTAGTAAATGGAACCACGGCGGTTTGACAGAATAGTACAGAACAATCGGCTGTAGAATATCGTTGACTTTGATTAGATTGGCTTGCAACACAACTAAGTTGTCTGTCCAAATACCTCCCCAGAGTACCACACTACGTCTGATGGTCGTGTACCGCTCGACAACATATACTGGATCGGGACACTAACCGTTTCCCCTCCACGCGCGTATGATGAGGTCATCAGCATTGAGGAAGAATTATCATTCGTCGCTAAAGTTAACACATCTTCAATCGAATACTGTAACGCTGACCGAGCTCAGCACCAATCTAGGTGGCTCTGCCTATATTGACGGGAGAATAGTAGGCGGCCTTAATGGACATCAACAAATAATCTCAACTGGTACCAGTCGTCTCCGAATAAGGTCCCTTGATACAGGATGCATGGAGAATGGCAAATGCCTTAGAATGACTGACATCGACGCTATTGGTGTAAAAGTGGCTCCTTTCTTGACTGCATGATCCTCTCGAGCAGTTGGCTCTCTGGGATCCCGATTCTCTACGGCGGTCACATGAGCCTTTTCTGATCCACTGTTGCCAACACCGAGCAACTACCATATCAGCTTCGACCAAGATGGCAACTTATGCGTGCGTTTTACCAACCAGCTTCCCATATGCCTATGATGCAAACTCTTTCTATATCCGATAATTTTTCATAGCGCCGTAAAGTACATCTCAGAGGTATCTCTGTACATAACTTGCAGAATCAAAGCAAAAAATCCAATTGTGTTCCAGTAGTCCGTGAGAGGGTACACAGGTCGTATTAAATGTTGCACGTTTCAAATGTGCTGTCATGCGCGTTGCAAGAGCCCTATGACATACATCACTGGCACTGACAGTTTTATTATTTGAATAAGTATTAAATTCAAAATTTACAAGCCGAGTTTTACAGCTGTAGCTCAATTTTTATATGGGCATATGTTTGCTTTGCAATGTGTATGTTTCAGTGTTCTGGGAAATCCATATGTTGGCCAAATCGATGTTATATAATCCCCTATTATCTGAAATATTTGAAATTTTTGTCACATTATGGACTTTGTCTAAAAATTTCTTAACTTCACTATTTTATGTACATACATTTTTCGATACAAGGTATAAATTATCAACTGAATGCACAGTAGTTCTGATATTAAACTTAAGTTGATATCTTTATACATAGCCGGCATGCCCAAGTACAACGAATATAACACCAAAATTAATCTAAGAACATTCAAGAAGGACGTATTAAGACAGGCATTTTAATTGAAATTTTGAATATTAATTTTTTTTTTTGTAAAAAAAATGCTTTTCCTATACTTCAGAAAATTATTGGCGCTGACATTTTGATAATTTGCATAACTATTTGGGGTGATATAAATATAAAGCTATAATAAGGTGGTTAACACAAAAATGTGATGAATGCAATTTATATTTAAGGGCAGCCGTGAAAATCACATATAAACTGTTAGTCGTTGTGCAACATTAACCAACCAATTTTCTCAAGTGCGAATCCACTTACCATATCTAAAAATAAATACATTAACTTTGAAATAATCAATATTAATTTTATAAAATAAAAATTAATATTTATTAAGCACACAATTTATGATTAGTATTAAAATTATATAAATAGCTTCCTACATAGTTACTATTTTACAAAGTGCTGAAGGAGGGGAGGATACCATTTGAGACCATTTTGAATTGAAATGTATTTAAAAAGATTACAAATACTCGATCTGAGTTCTATAAAATCGTCATATACCTTCATATTATTGCTCTGGCATATTTCATAAGCATTTACCGACGCCATGTTGTTTGTCATCGCTGCGCTGCAGTTACATCGGCTATAAAAGACTGCACCTCATCTTAGAACATAAGACTATTTTTTCTCGTCTGAAACTGCACGCTATCTCAGTTCCAAAAGCGTATTAATTTGGTCTTGCTAGGCAAAAGCATCTTTTTACTTCGGATCAACACGCCCTCGCTGACTTCGATTGACTTATTAATTTTATGTGGAGTTGGCGTGTCAATTGACTGTTTTTTTCTGGAGCTAATGACATTGCTCAAGTCTTTGTTGGAAGCATTGTTTACTCCCAAGTCTTCCTCGTAATTTTGATGACATGAATTTATATAGGTGGTAAATTTTTTAGGCCAAGAATGTCAAGCGTCGCGTCTCTTGTCTGATTCCTTTATCCGTTAAAGAAAGTATCAACTTGTGCAAAATTGTGCTTAATGGTCATACACTCTTGAAACGGCATTTTTATACCAAGTTTCCCAACTGTAGCTCAACATTTATGTGAACGTTTATTTTTTTGCAAGTGTGTGAATTATGGCTTTAAAAATATCTACCATAAATAATTCCATAGACTATATTATAAAATATATGATTTCGTTTAATCGCTATCTCTCCCCTCATACCTCCCTTTTCTTATACGCCGATGATACCTGTATCATCGCCGCTCATAAAAATCTAAATTTTCTCCATATCCACCTTCAAAATCATATTGCCACCCTTGAAAATTACTAGAAATGGAAAATTACCATTAATGCTCAAAAATCGCAAGCTATCTTTTTCTCTGGCATTCGTATCCCTCCCCCCCTCTCATGGTTTACAATCAACCCGTTTGTTTCTCACGTACTACCAAGTATCTCGGGGTCCATTTGGACAGCCGACTTACTTGGCAGCACCATCTCAAATATGTTATCAATAAATCTAAAAAACTGGCTGGCTCACTTAACCATCTGCTTTACTCAGACCACTTAGATCTCAGCAATAAAATTCTTCTTTATAAATCTTTAATTCAACCAATCCTGCTTTACGCCTGCCCAGTCTGGGGATTTGCCTGCAAAACTCCCATTGAAAAAGTACAAACTGAACAAAACATAATTCTTCGCATCATCAGAAAAGCTCCCAGATTTCTTCGCAATGATATTATTAGAAAAGATTTCAAAATCAAAACTATAAAATTTACCATTAGAAAGCAAGCAAAAAAATTTTTCAGAACATTCCTAGTATCCATAACGAAACTTTATTCAACCTCCCAGACTTTGTAGAGAGCGTCCCAGGGCAGTTTTATATGACCCCCCGTGAGCATTTACATTAAATTCTCCTTCCACATCCTCATCTTTTAAATTTTTCATCAGTTCTCTGATCCCTTATTACTTGTCAAATCTTAAATCTTAAATTTTAATTGATACACATACTTTTTTGCCTCTGATTAATAACAGAGGGCTGCACTTCTGCTACCACAGCTCTTTTCTCCTTCCCTCTGGAAGGTGCTACTGCATTCTGCAGTATCTTTCTTTTTCTTTTTTTATTGTAGTCAACTCTATTCTGCTGAAATGAAGTCAAGAATGCACATATTGTTTACAGATTGGAGGTAGAAGTCATTCGACTGGGGACTCCGTTACGATGCACATTACCAGTCTCAATCGCCACCATATGATGGATGTATGTTTTTTTTCCAGTAAGTGAACTGTTTTGACAAAGGCAGCTTGCAAATATATGGAGATAGTTACGTTGCACTGATCTACCTAAAAAGTATAAAACTGATTGTTAATACATAGGAGACATTTTTATGAATGCCATGTAGGCTCACGATGCAGTCACGGTTTCTACTTTTCACATTGAGACATGCCAATAAAAAATTTTGACACATATTAACGTATATTCGATCTAAAATATTTCCATGGGCAATTTGTTTATGATCCCTATTTTCATTGATGAAACAGCCTTTCACATGGTACGAAAAAATGGCGTCAGATTTTTTCCTTTATCATAATTCAGTTGATTTTAATGTTACAGATATGAGGTTTATTAATGATCTTGTTGCATTAAAAATAAACAATTTCTGATTGACCAAATTTTTCAAAAAGGTTCGTATGAAAATTTAAAAAGTGTAACTTTTTGAAAATTAATGGGAGGACAATTTCATTAACGTAGTCTTACTGCTTACCTTACTTTCAACAGTTTTGTAATTTACTTAAAATAATTGCCCACTTATCTCCAACAGGTAAAGAATCAAAGCGCGTTTCAACCTTTTTGGTACACCTTGTATATATATCCTGTATATATATAATTTGAAAATCCAGTGATAGAATAAAGAGAAGATGCAGCGCAAAAAACACTAACTTTAAATTATGCCTACATAATCAAAAGAAGTATTATATTGAGAATCAGCATTTAAGTAGAAAATAAAATGCAAAGTTGTAGTCATCAAGCTCACAATAATCAACAAATATCAGTGGAATGGATTCGATAAAAGAAAATCAAATAAAATGCAAGCTTTAAAGCTATACACGTGGATAAGCGCTAGACCTAAATGAATTGTTCACTTCGAATAAAAATCTTTGGGAAGTCCAATTATTTAATCAGAATGAACAAAAAATGCATGTTCCTGAAATTAGAGATAGATTTTATCTATAAACTCTAATTTCTTGGACTACATGCATAAAGATTGAACAAGAAAGATCAATCATGCATAAGCATTGATTATGAAACACTTTCCAACTGAAATGTAATTTCATTTAAAAATTTCTAAAATGTGATTCATTCAGTGGTAATATCTTTTACATTATCACAGTACTACAGTAATTTATTATACTTAAATATTTAAAACTGTATCGAAATATAAATCATCTGATTCTTTATGCAAAATCAATGAATATTTCATTCATATAACTTGTATTCCAGACTCCAGAGCTAAATAATTTTGTGTGAAAAAAATTCAGCAATTCTTATGTAATTCATCTTACAATCGCTTGAGATATTTGCATTCTGCATATGTTAAAATTAGGCTTCCTTGAAGAAATAATAAAAGTTTAGGGATCATTTAAAATCACAACTATTGTAATCGCATAGGCACGGAATTTAGATACACCGATAATACACAGATAATATATATGTGTATGTTTATGTACTCAAAGTATTGGAATCGTGCCGAAGATCGGAACTCGAATTTTCAAAGGATCTACACGTTTTGGGACTTCTAGAACACGAAAAAACTACTTTTAGGAAGACGTCTGTGTGTGTAAGGGTGTATCTGTGTATATTTCTGTGTGTCTGTGTGGATATTACATCCACTCTAATTGAAAAACTAATGGACCGAATTTCATACAATTTGGTAGGTATGTTTTTTGTGGGAAATCCTAATGTTCATTAGATTATAGTACGATTCGTAATAAAAGAATCTGCCTTCTTTGCGAAATGGCCGCAGAAATTGCCTTTATCCACTCTAGCTAAAAACTAATGAACCAAATTTAACAAAATTTGGAGTATAATATTTCAATAACCTACAAGTGATTTATATACCAAATTTAACAAAATTTTGTATATAAATCATTTGTAGGTTATTCTACTACGATTCGGGAAAAAGGAACGGGCTATTTTTGCGAAATGGCCAGCAAAAATCGTTATATATAAAAATAAAAGACTACGTGTGCTCAATTATATCAATTAAATTCCTATTTTATATGTGATTTTTGACAACAAAAAGAATAAGACTAACCCCATTACTCTAGGACTAGCCGTTCTTGAGATATTCTAGTTTTTTCGCGTTTTCGCTACGCCACCTTTGACAATAAGTCCAGCTATCAAATGAGAACCAAATTTAAGTTTAACGTGTAAATTCAATGCCATTTAAAATACTTATGCTGTGCAGATAAACTCAAATTATCATTGAATAAATAAAGAGAACGAATATGAGTCTGCAGAAAAGACATGTGCTGTCCACATCAGAATTTTCAACAATATTACACCAATGATTTATAGAAGTGAACGGGGATTATTTTCAGGCCATTTCGAAAAAAATGTATGATCTATATTTAAAGATCCATCAAATTTTTTTCGAATAAAATGTTCAACAAATTTAAGCTGTGTACCAGATTTTAACTCTCTAGTACGTAGGAAAGTGCATTTAAAATGCCATCAATTAAATTTATCAAGAAGAGTTATATAAAATTTAAAAAAAATGAAAAATTGTTATCTACCAAATTTATTTTTAAATATGAAGCCACTCCCATATGCAAAACGTTTAAACAAATGGAGAGATATTTATTATAAAATATCTCTCTCTTTTCTTTCTGGAAGATGTCCCAAAGTCAGAATTTAATTGAATTTGTTTTTTTCCCTATATTAAATAATTTTTTTAATTAAAAAACTACTTAACATTATTTACTGAATTTTTTTTTTTATATTCTATGGGATAATGTGAATATTTCCTAAAAATTTCGAAGCAATTCCTGAATTTTAAATTTACTTAAAAAATGTTTGAAAAATTAGGTCCCATAGGGTTAAATGTATTTCATTTTTTCAACCCGGGTTCAATAAAAAACTAATTGGGTGATATTATTTATTTATATTCCCATAGGTCCTACAGACCGTCTGAACAACATACTAAAATTTCATTTTGATAGACTCATTTTTACGGCAGTTATCGTGCTAACGGACAGACAGACAGACAGACAGACAGACAGAATGAACAAAGTCATAAACACTTTTCAACTTTGTTGTAAAGTGTTAAAAATGATATAGGAAACAAGAATTCCTGAACTAAACACTGCATGCGTCCTATGTATTGGATCCTCGAATGAAGAAACCAATGGTGCCAATCGCAAAAGACAAAAGTCAAGAACTACTGTTGCCAATCGTGAGAAATAAATAACAGTAATGCGAAAAGGGGAAATTCTACAGTAAGAACTGCAAAATATTGGGGCGTATAATATAATAGAAATCATAGATTGCTCAGTGATTATAATGTCGGTCTTGTAATCCAAAGGTCCCTAGTTCGGGGCCCGGCGACGCGCGCAATGGCCACAGACTAAAGAGTAAGGGGATTTAAATACATTTTAATACTTATTCAAGAAATAGTTGATATCTGGCTAATATAAGATGCTAATGAGAAAATCTGATGTGGGCAACACATGACTTTTCTTATGTAATGTAATGAATTTACTACTTTTACAGTAAACAAATAGGTTTTTCTTATAGTAGATACTTATATTCTTTCCAAGACATTGAATTTTCGACAATCAGTCGCCATTTTCATTGATTTAGAGTCATTTTTATCCATTTGGCGAGATTTTCGTTAATTTGGCAACATTTCAAAAAGTCGCCGAATTGGCGACATTTTGCCAAAATCTCGCCAAACGTTATGGACGAACAAATAAGTTATTCTTACGGCAGATAAATGACTATTGGGGATCAAATACAAGAGTATTACTCAAAGTATATTTTTTCATAAATGGAACGAGCTAGATCCACGAGAATTATGTCACACAGTTTTCGCATGGTATTACATATGAAAAGTGAACATGTTTCTCAATAGGAAATATATGTTTTTAACACTTTACAACAAAGTTGAAAAGTGTGTATGGCTTTGTTCCTTCTGTCTGTCTGTCTGTCTGTCTGTCCGTTATCACGATAACTGCCGTAAAAATGACTTAATCAAAATGAAATTTGAGTATGTTGTTCAGATGGTCTGTAGGACCTATGGGAATATAAATGAATAATATCACCCAGTTAGTTTTGGATTGTACGCGGGTTGAATTACATGAAATACATTGAGCCCAAAGGGACCTAATTTTTTAAACATTTTTTAAGCGGATTTAAAATTCACAAATTGCTTCAAAATTTTAGTTAATATTCAAATTGTTCCATTAAATATATAAAAAAGTTCAGCGAAATATATTCAGTAGTTTTTTAAATTAAAATTAAAATAATAGCAACACCTCTTATATGAAGCGATCACGTGACCATGATATGAAAAGATCACGTGACCCACTTCAAAATGATATATGGCATCCATCTTGTCTCAAAATCGTAATTTTTAAAGTTCTTTTTAATTCATATTGAGTGTTGTATCGGTCCTAAAATTACTTTACTTTCGTTTAAATTCTATGCATCTACATACTGAAACAACGCAATTACAATATATTTGAGTTTAAATGCTCATACAAATTTGATTATTTCTACAACGAAGCCTATTTTTCACCTATGTAAAATGTAAACAGCAAAATTGGTAGAATGAATTGTATTACAATTGCTTTATTTCTTTAACACAAAATCATTTATTTCATGGAGTCTGCATAGATGATATGAATGAAATATTCACTGATTTTAAAAAGAAAAGGACGATTTTGTTGTTATCCTAACTCTATGCGATGAAGTTTTACGCATAGAATTTAATTACTTGTAGCTCCATGGTCTTAATTTTTAAATAAAATAAATTTTTGTAGTATTGTGATGAATGACATGAATGGGAAAATATTTATGAATGAAATGTTGCTTTTATAGAGAGGGCCAGGCGTGTTATTTTTTCTATGACGTCATTTGAGTGAATTTTAGTTGTTTTCGATGATGTTTTCAAATATAATAAATTATCGTGTTATTATGATAATTCTAAAATTATTACCGAGGAATGCATCCGATTTAGAGAAGTTTAAACCAGGCAATTTATATTTCAATGCCGACATTTGAATGTAGTTTATTTTTTTTTCTATGAAGGTTTAAGTTTTCAAATATAATAAATTAAAGCAGTATTGTGATAAGTTTTAAAATATTACCGAGGAATGTATTGCATTTTAGACATGTTTAAATAAAATTGCATTGAAGTTGGAAAGTGTTTCATAATCAATGCTTTAAGCATGATTGATATTTCTTGTTATTTTATATGACAATTTGATAATTTTTTTCAAAAATGTGCAATATCTCGAGAACGGTTCATGTTAGCGTTCTAAAATTTATTTTAGTCGTTTTCTAATGAAAAATTACATAAGAAATGTCTATTTGCGTAACTTTATTTGCGGTTTTGATTTTTTGACGATTTTTTCAAAATTTTACTCGAAAATTTAGGGGGTTCAGAACTTTAGATTGCGTATAAAAATATTAGGCTACAAGTGTTTACGGATTGTGATTTTTGCACCAAATATCGTTCCAATCGATCCATTCGTTCATCAATTATCATCTCCACAGGCTCACTGACACATACACACACACAGACATCACTTCAAAAATGTTTGATTCGTGATCAGGGATGATTGAAACTTGCTGTCCCGTCGAAAACTCGAATTCGACTTTTCGACCCCGTCACAATAATTTCCTTACACATTATGTATATAAGAAAAGTAATAATTTAAGAATATTCAGCTAATCCAAACTTTTTAACTATACCATTTACTATATATGCTGGATATTTATATAATTTGCTGGTAATTTTTAGATTATCAATATGCATAGCATGGTATTTTTACTTTCCTTATATACATAAGGAAAGTATTGTGATGGGGTCGAAAATTCGAATTCGAGTTTTCGACAGGAGAGCACGTTTCAAGCATCCCTGATCACTAATTGAACATTTTTGAAGTGATTTCTGTGTGTGTGTGTGTGTGTGTGTGTGTGTCAGTGTGTCTGTGGAGACTATGTCTCACGAACGAATGGAGCGATTCGAATGAAATTTAGTACAAAACTCACAATCCGTGAATACTGGAAACCTGTTGTTTTTTAACACAATCGAATGTTCAGAACCCCCATACATTTTCGACTGAAATTTTGAAAAAATCATCAAAAAATCAAAACCTTTAATAAAGTTACGCAAATAGACTTCTTAATTTCTTATGTAATTTTTCCTTAGAAAACGATTGACATAAACTTTAGAATGCTAGAATGAACCGTTCTCGAGATATTGCCCATTTTTCAAATAAATTTATCAAAAAATCTCATAAATTAAAAAAATATATATTAACTGTTGAGAAACATGTTCACTTTTCATATGTAATATCATGCGATAAATTAGGTGACAGCATTCTCGTGGATCTAGTTCATTCCATTCACGAGAAAAGATACTTTAAGTAAGAATTTCGTATTTGAACTCCAATATTCATTTATCTGCTATAAGGATAACTTATTTCCCCGTCAATAACGCTTGACGAGATTTAGGCGACGAATTTGGAGGAATATCGCCAACTGCACGACTTTTTTAAATGTTACCAAATTAACGAAAATCTCGTCAAATAGATAAAAATAACTCTAAATCAATGAAAATGACGACTAATCGTCGAAAATTCAATATCTTGGAAAGAATATAAGTATCTACTATAAGAAAAACCTATTTTTTTACTGTAAAAGTAATAAATTCATTGCATTATATAAGGAAAGTCATGTGTTGCCCACATCATATTTTTTATCTGATAATGCATAAATTCTAAAAACTTAATTAAGTATAAAATTTCTAAA
This sequence comes from Amaurobius ferox, assembly GCA_951213105.1. Taxonomy (NCBI): domain Eukaryota; kingdom Metazoa; phylum Arthropoda; class Arachnida; order Araneae; family Amaurobiidae; genus Amaurobius; species Amaurobius ferox. Next base: position 123,147,310 of record OX578137.1, read on the forward strand.
CAATTGAATCGAGTTGCAGGAATTAAATGGTAATATTTTATTAATATTAAAATTAAATTAGTATTTCTTATCATATAATTTAGTAACTATCACTTTAGAAGGTTCAATAATTAGATTTAAATCCAAAAAAATAATATTATTACTAATAGTGGCTTCATTAGGAATTAAATCCAAATTATCCGAATAGAAATCTATATCTATGACATAGTTGTCAGCAAAAACTAAACATATCAGATCATCAATATATCTATAAATTTTATAATAATCTGTTAAAGTAAAATATTTTTCATAATGATAAAAGTATAAATTAGCTAACATACTTCTGTTACAGCCACCTTGTGGATCCTCTGAGACTTGTGAGTATAATTTATTACCTTGAAATACATAATTATTGAAAAGAACAAAGTAAAGAAGTTTAGAGAAATTGTTAAAAATAGTATGATATATAGATTGATTAGTAATATAAGCATTAAATAGAACTAAAATTACTACATAAAGATCAGAGATCTTAATATTAATAAAAAGATCTTTAAAATCAAAAGTTTGAGACTCAATTAATTTACCTAGTGATGTCCATTTATTCTTTAATTATTTACTATTATTTTGAATACGGTAATTATTGTTGGAATACCGTAAACTATCATTTAAGGCATTTAAATAATTTAGTAGTAATTTACTCGCAGTAGTAGAGTAAGTAATATGACCACTAGTTACTGTTCTAAATTTGATGGGATTTTTATGAAATTTAGAAGTAATTACTATATATGGAAATTTAGGAATAAGCACTATATATGGAGATTTAAGAAATTTATAATTAATATTTACATCACTATACATAATGATGTTTTTCAGTTTAATACAATTAATGGAGTGTGAATCTAGTTTAAATAGACTATTATTCTTGAAATAATCTAACATAAATTGTATATAGAACTTTTTACAGATAATACCGTAATTATTAGAGGCTTTATCAACATAAGTAATAACAAGAGATCTTTGTAAATAATTAAAGGAGTGTTTTATATTATCAATATTTAGATCTAGGCAATTTAATACTACAAATAGTATTTTTAATACATTTTAATAAAGTAAATTGCTACATATTAAATTCCTTTAAATACAGAGTATATTTAGAAGCTAATTTATATAAATAAAATTGAAAATACGTTTGTCTATCTGTCTGTCTGTCTGTCCCATCATCATGTGAAAACGGTTGAACCGAATTTAATGAAATTTTGTGGGTAGTCTTGAAGTAGCCGCACTTAGCCACACTTAAATTTAGTGCAAATTTCGAGTTTCTAAGACCAGGGATTGTCGAGATATGAATGAAAAACGAAACTTTTACCTAGGAGTTCTACTCTCTAACTCCCTGGTTCTTCCAAACAAGAAGGTTGGAAATCATTTGTTTGAAACGAGAAAGTGAATTAAAATTTTAACTCTGAGTTTGGTGGCAGATTTTTGCGCTAAATAGTAACTTTCTGAAATTATAGATTATTTGAAAACATGAATTTAATTGGAAAATCTTCCACCATGGTTTATTTTTCACAAGCTTTTACTCAACGATGAAAAGTACTAAGAAATCAAAATGGTTAATTATTTTAACATTTTATGAGGATATATCATGTTGCTCGGCAAAGAATGTGTTTAATCAAATGTGTTTGTTAATGTTTCATTATTATTTTTTCGATTTGAATAATTAATAAATGGATATAAAATGTACTATCTAATAAATGGACGGTTTGATTTTTCTTTTAATTATATTAATTGCAGACTGTGTATATTACTTTCATTTGTTTTGGCAAAAGGTTTTAAAGTTTATATATTGTGTTTAGCTATTAAACTCATCTATTGTGTTTAGCCAATAAATTATTTTAACCGATTGTTGAAGCAGAAAAAGAATAGAACGGGTATATCTTCTAATACAATTTTAGTGTTTTCATTTAGTATATATAAACTGGATCATGATGTTTTATTTAGATCTGCAAATTCAGAGCTACGAATTTGGCGGGATATAGCTAAATTGCCAACTTTTCATAAGCGTTACCAAATTGACGACAATGTCAACAAATTGTTAAAAAGACGCAAACCAATGAAATTTATTTTGTTTTGTTAGAAGAGAAAACTGAAATGATATTTCGGTAGCATTTGTCTGTCAGTCCAACTGTCCTACTTAGTAACACATTTAGCAAATTTTTAAAATGTCACCAAACAGATAAAAATGTTTGTAAATCCATAAAAATATCTTGAAATTGACAAAATTGCGCTAAATAAATGAAATTATTTGTGTTTTGAGTTAAGGGATAGTATTGTGATGATGTTTCGTCAATTTGTCGCAATACATTAGTTCTACAGTTTCACTAGGCGATAAATTTAGCGATATTTAATTAAATGTCGCCAAACCTTCATACAGATAGCATTATTCAGACGATATTTTTCCGCCAATTTATTTGAAGGAAATAAAAGTATGCCGCTTAGCAAAGGATTTTAATCTAACGTGTTTATGCGGCAGACGATTTTTATTAAATCTTTTCCTATTTGAATAATGAAGATATGTATATGTTACAGGCAAAGTTTGAAATCCGGCATTCTATAGAATCCCTAGGCATTGTATATAAAGTCTAGAATTAGCCGACAATGTATGAAACGATTCATATTTCATACATTTCCTAGGCATTATGAGAAACCGGCAAAATATGAAATACATCTCCGATTTGTTTCAAATAACACGTAGCAAGACACGTGACTTTTAACGCGCGCCTCAGGCTCTGAATTTGTCGGTTGCTCTTTGCGGTTTGTTCGGAGTGTCAAAAAACGCAATTTTACTTAAATTTGTTCAACAAAAAATTAGTTTTTTATTGTGCTCCATTAAAATGGAGGAGCAAGCTGTAGTGTTGGAGAAAGAGTCATGGTTTATAGACATGAAACAACGATTCGAGGATAAACTGTCCAAAATTCGAGTTAATGCTGCAAAAAACAGTTCTTTCTTATCCTAAACTACTTACCAGAAATTAATAAATGATGTACAAAAAGCCAAAATGACTACTAAGAAGGAACCCAGGTACTACTGTTTGCTGAATCGCTACGATGTAATGATTGTGGAAAACAGAAGTAAACTCATTTATCCTGTTAAAGAAGGCGTCAGTACTATACAGTATTACATCACGGACTCTGAGTTATTTCACGTACTTCATGAAGCTCAATTGGCTATTGGACACGGAGGACGTAATAGAATGTTGAAAGAACTTTCAGCCATATAAAGAATCATTACACGTTATGATATTAAACTGTATATCCACCTTTGTGAGCCTTGCCAGAAATAACAGAAGGGTATTTAAAAGGGCATTGTTGTGAAACCTGAAATATTTCCGAATTTAATTCCCGTTGTCAGGTAGATCTTATTGACTTTCAGTCTCAGCCAGATAGAGAATACAAACTTATTATGGTGTACCAAGATCATCTCACAAAATTTGTGATTCTCAAGTCTCTAACGTCAAAAAGAGTTGTAAAAGTAGCATACAACCTAGTGGACATATTCTCGCTGCTTGGAGTGCCATCTTTATTACAATCTGACAATGGTAGGGAATTTGCCAATAATGTGGTGACCAGCTTGAAGGAGTTTTGGCCAGCACTGAAGATCGTCCGTGGGAAGCCTCGCCATTCACAAAGCCAGGGCAGTGTCAAAAGAGGAAGTCAAGATATCGAAAATATGCTCTGTACTTGGATGCAGGACAACAAATCTGACCGCTGAAATGAAGGACTGCGTTTCATTCAATTTATGAAAAATAGAGCTTATCATTCTGGGATCAAAAGAACACCATACGAAGCTCTTTATGGCTGCAAACCTAAAGTAGGGCTTACAACGTCTTTTCTACTCGAAGATGTTTTAAAAGACATAAATACACAGGGACAGCTAGAAAAAAGTAATAGAAAGCGTCCAAACAATGGAAAAAGGTGAAACTAATTAGATTATGCAAGGAAAAAAGCGTGTTTCAAAAAACATGGATGAATTTATAGTCGATAGTGGATTAAATCAACATGATGAAGACATGCTTACCGAAGAGATTTCAGTTTCTGATACCTGTTGTGTGTGTTTAAAGGAAATGAGTGATGCACTTGCATGCAAAAAGTGTCGTCAAAAAACTCATACCTTCTGTGGCCATGCCAGTGAAGATGATGAAATGGATATTTTGTGCACCTTTCGTTTCAAAACTGAAAATGCTATTGAAGGTAAAATAAATTCTAAAATCAATCTGGAAATACAAGCCAAAAAAATGAAAACGAATTCGGATAAAAATTTCCCACTTCTTCTTTGGGAACTACTGTGCGAGTTCCTATTCCTGACGTCGACAAGGGGCGAGGTGATTTGCGCAATATATTGGAAGTTGTAATGAATGTGTCAGAGGATGGTTTCTACCGACTTGGAACTTCTGAAGGAATTTTAAAACAAATATATGCGAGATCACAATTCCCATTATGCCCTATAAATTTGCTTAGAATTAAAGATATTCCTGATCACAAAATTCCTCTCCGGTCAGTTACAATTGCTCAGTCCAGTGGAAGGGGCCAAAGATTCGTCAAATGTATGTGTAAAACAAAGTGTCAAAATATGAAATGTCACTGCGTGAAAAATGTAATGAAATGTAGTTCAAAATGTCATTTAAGCCTACCATGTTGCAACAAGTAGGTTAATTTTAATTTCTTATTTTTTATATAAAAATTTTGTTTCCCTTAATAAGAAAGGCATAAATTTTGTTTTGTACAACTTTCATTTTTCTTTACGTAATTTATATAATTTTTTTAATGGCACTCTCTTTATTTATGTAGAATAACGTTTGTAATTTTGAGGAATGCACGTCATTTATATAACAGCCTTATCCGGACATTTTTTAATACTTTGCCTAAATAGCATTTGTCATTTTATAGAATGTATTATATACAATGCCTAAGAAAAGTATGTAATAATTCTCATATTACATACTTTGCCTAAAAACGTCCGTCATTATATGCAATGCCTAGGGATTCTATAGAATGCCGGCGTTTCATACTTTGCCGGTAACATATATAAATCAACAAAAAAATAAATGTCATTGTCATTACATTTTTGAATGGATAATATAAATTACGGTCTTCAAGTTTAAATAGTATTATTATTGATATTTTCAGCGATTATTGATTCAGATATTATCGATATGTTCAAGTTATTATGCCTTTGTTTTATTGCGGCAAAAATTGTTGAAACTCATATATTGTACGTTGTACGACGTACGTACCATAGTACGTTGTACTATCTTCTGTCCTGCGTGGGGCTTGTCAAGGAGGATTTGACACTGAGTCCCCTCCTTGTCTTGGACTTTTTGAGTGTTTTTGGTCTCATGAACCTGGTCAAGCCTATTGGCTAGACCAGTTAATATTAGTAACAACAACAACAACAACACGTTGTACGAGTAATCTTCGACAAATGCACTGGTATATCTTCTAATCTACGAGAATATATGTAGTACAGGTATATTGGCATATATCTTAACATATATTAGCATATATTGGAATCAAGTACGGCCTTCTGGTATGGAGATAACTGAGATTATTGATATTTTCAATATATTACGTCATCTGTTTTATTTTGGAAAATATTTTTAGACTCATATTGTAATTCGAGTAATCATCTACTAACACTTGGACATGTTTTCTAATCTACGACATTATAAGTAGAACGGGTATATCTTCCAATATAATTTTAGCACTTTCATTTTGACATATATTGGAATCAGTTACTGTCTTCAGGTTTAAAGATTACGGGTTTATTGATATTTCAATTTATACATGTAATCTACTACTGTTCCATGGCAAATATGTGGCATTGTGAGTTGTGGAAGGATTGCAATTGATAAAGATGGTCCCTATGTTACTTCCACAATTTATATGATTCCCTAGGAGAACACCTGCAAAAGGGTGAAATCAAAGCTCCTTCGATTTGGTGGACAAAGAAGTATCAGTTTCAAAGCAGGGCGCCTTTGGGGAAAGCTGACCCTCGACCGTTTCCGGCCGCACATGGGAATTTTGGCCCCGATGTCAAACATTAATTCTGGGGTGCTAACCAACCCTCTGTCATCACAGCACCCAATAGCTGGATGTAACCCTTGAATATCCAGTCAAAATACCAGGGGCTGCAGCGGGGGAGCCAGTGATAGACCTGGGGCGTAATTGTGTAGGAGGGCACATTTTCCGATGCCTGAGAGAGAGTTAGTTTTTTGAGAGAAGTTTTGAGAACACTTGATATTTTGATTCCGAGTAGAAAGATCCTCAATCCACGGAGCAAATGACGGACATCCGTCGCCTACCGACTCGCTGACGAGCTATCCTTCGAGATACTGAAGCATGGCATGCATATATTTTTACATATTGTGTCGATGACACGAATCTCCTCTCTCTCTCTCTCTGCATTGGTTTATCCTTCATATTCAGGATAATTAGTTTTTGTGTAAATTAACATAATTATATTTTAAGGTAACACGTGTTTAGATACGAGTCGATTTCAATCTTAATGTAATTTAATCACGGAGAATCTTACTTATATGTTTTAAATGGGTAATTTTTTAAAGTCGTGGTTGAAAGCCGTTCTTTTGCAACGGGATCAATATTGTTTAAGGAGATGATGTTTGAGATTAATCATACTTATATTGGGATGTCAGTAGAATATTCCATTGTTATTATAATCACTGTGTAAATAAGTATTGTTATTGTTTTATATCATGCCCGCTGTCCTCATTTTCCATTAAATTGATTTATATTTTTTTTATTCGATACGGCCAATGTCGGAGATTATTTTAATGGGTATTAATAATAATGGTTTTTTACGTTCTGACCGAAAGTGTGGTAAAAATCCACGCATCAACTAAACAGATTATATCTTCTAAATTCGCTTATATAAGTAGTACGGATCCCATACAAATTTAGCGCTTTCATTTTACATATATTAATTCAATTCCATATTTTTAGTAAAGTTGTCATATAAATATATTTATCAAGGTCAAGATTTATTGGCTTTAAAACTTTAAAATAGTTATTACAAGATGGTAACCTGAATGTTTTACCAAATACATAATGGTTCTTAACCATTCGTCTTTAACGATGGCTAAATCTCCTCTAACTATATGCCCCAAGTGTGGATTTATATATTTAGCATGTTTATCTACTTTGAAAATACATTCATTATCTACGTTTGACATGGACTCTTTATCTATAGGAGAGATTGTGAAATTTCATTGTAATTAAAATAGATCTGTCAACAGGCTTGCTCCATTTAAAAGTCTCAGAAATATTCAAATCCCCAATAGGCAATAAATATTTGAACTTGCTAAACATATTTCTAAAATAATAGTATTATAAATTGGATATTTAAAAGAAATCACACAATAAGAATTAGTAGACTTATTATTACGAAATTGATTGAGTTTTAATTAAAAGACTTTGATCTAGTAATGAGTAAATCATAGAAAATATGATTAAAATGTTTATTAGATAGATTTAATTTTAAGAAAATGGCATAAAAGTTATTTAATCGTTTTTTCTAACAGCAAATACCCATGGTTTTATTAAATTCCATTAATAAGTGCTGTAAAATTGATGATGTAAACTTTCAATCTCAGCTTTATAATCATGATGTTTAGCGTTTCATTTGTCACGTTTAAATCTTTTGTGATTTACAGAGTTTCTATTATTTAAATGGGTTTTAAAAAGAAGTTAATTAAAATAGAATGTTTTTTATCTTCAAAGTTATTTTTTGCAATATTACCATTTAGTTATAACTGATTTAAACCATGTGGAAAAAGAGTACAATTTGATTGTGTGGTGCACAAACGAAAACAATTTTAAAGTACAACGCAAAGTACAGTCTTAACTTTAACACAAACATTAATTTAAATTATTTAACCCAAAATGTGGTGGAAAAAAAAGAAAACTTAAATTTGGATTTTATACTTTTTGAAATATATACCATAAGTGGCTGGACGTGAAACTTAAAATCACTGAATCAACTAATCAAATGACAAATCTTAAAACCAGATTTAAAGGTCACTTTATTAAAAAACAAATTCACAGCCGTACAACAAATAAACAATTTTAAGCCAAAACACTGTCGAACACCTTCATGCTCTTCCTGAGTGGCGATAGAATCAGAGCAGATGCCAAAATGCTTAAATACATTCCAATGCCGTCAAGCAAAATTTGCATATTACGAAAATTGCCATCCATACAAAATTGTGAATCATAAAACAGATTTAAAATTATAAAATTTACAAATCTCAAAGATACACTATTTTTAAAACTGTCTCTTAAAAAACATGAAATGCTTTAGAACATTATTATAAATTAAGGTAATTGTGTAAAGATTTAACACGCACGGCATCGAGAACGAGTCATCAGGCATAACTTAAGACCTCAACAGGTTCAAAATTACAAATGGAAGTACGATATATATAAATGAAAGGGATTCGTAAAGTAAAACAACTGGTTTAAATAAATTAATTTTAAAGTAAATTAAAATTAAAGTAAATTAATATTAAAGTAAAATAACAATTCGTAAAGTAACTGCCGTCCTTAAGTCGGTTGCTATTGTTAAACATTACAGACAACATAAATACAAATCTAAAACTGTCTCCCTAAATCTTTCTCAAATCTGGATTCACAGATTTAATATAGAAGTTTTTAAGAAAATTATATCAGCTGTATTAGTTATTATATCCAAAATATGTATAGTAATATTTTCAAAACCGTGTTTAGCAAAGTGTTTTAATTCTATTTCATTAGAAGTGGGAAGAAAAGTATTATTGAGGATATGTCTTTTACATGATCTCTGTGAACATTCATGTGTGAATTAAATTACTTGTTTGTCCTATATAAGATAAATTGCAAATGTTACATGATAATCTGTAAATGCAATTAAAAAATTTACAGAAAGGCAAATGGCTATTTTGGTTTGTGATTTGAGTATTAAAATCAGATGGGCAGCTTTTGTAATTTTTATTCTTATATTTATTGAAATTATAATTTTTATCAGAGTAATTCATATATTCAAAACTATCCATGGCACAATGTTAGTAAATTGATATCAGTCTAGACAGTTCCCAACATGAATCGAAAAAATATCAGGCAATAACTATCAAATTATATAATAATAAGTATATATATAGTTGCCAGTCTCTAAATCGTAGAAGTTGTGTAGTTCATAATAGTATAATTATTAGAATGACATTATAACATAGAGAATATAATATAACTGACATAAAATAATTGCATATTATTAAATAAATATAAATAAATAAGTCCATGTAAATCCTAATACTAATGTTAATAAGAAGGATGTTACAAATAAAAAAAAAGAAATAACAGCATTGTTACTGTCAATTCTGAACTTGATTAAACAAAACACTAAGTATTAAATAATATAGTATAAAACTTGGTTTCACTTATAAGAAATTGAGCTACAGCTGCGAAATTCGGCATGTATATATGCATTGTTTGAGGAGCTATGCAAATGATTAGAATATGGGAGCAAAAGTAGTTTTAATGGGGGAAACAAGAAGGTCACATTTTATTAACTCGTAAATCTTCCCCTGGTAGCAATACAAGCCGTTATTCGAAGCGGCATATTATCAATTAAATTGCTTATGTCGCTCTGCGGAAGATTCCCCTCACAACTATGCAACCTGTCTGCTAATTTAGTGGTATTCTGAGAAGGCTCTAATTGCAAACTCAGTATGTTCCTGACGTGCTCTATTGATGGTAGACTTGGTTCGGCTGGACAGCATAGATAAAACAATTGGCTGCAGAATATCGTCGGCCCATCACATTGTCTTACATAACAATTTAGATAGAAACTCAGAGGGGGCAACATCCACAGGGACAGTACACTCCTTCACTTACCATCACCAACATAGAAGGACTTTCAGACCCATATATGTAACGTACCATAACTCTGAGAGCCGGGAATCGAACTGGGGTCCTCCGAATAAAATCCCCGTACCTTAACCAATCGCTGATCCCGCATCAACTATATATACTCCTCCTTCTTCGACCCAGACCGTCCGACCTACCAGAAAGGTATAAGGTATTTGCTTTGACGGCCGGGAAGTGCCACCCAAATTAGAGAGGAACCCAGTGGAGGAGGCATCCGCAGGGAGCGTACCATCCTTCTCCTACCGTCAACCTATCGGTAAGACTTAAGGATACACATGTTTAACGTGATTGTACTCCGCGAATGTATATAGTTTATGTCTGGCTAGTATAAGCCGCTAAAGAGATAATTTAAGAATTTTCAACTAATCCAAACTTTTTAACTATACCATTTACTATATATGATGGATATTTATATTATTTGCTGATAATTTTTGGATTATCAATATGCATGGAATGACATTTTTTATTTGATAATGCATAACTTCTAAAAAGTTGATTAAGTGTAACTTTTCTAAACAGTACAATCGAGTTGCAGGAAATAAATGGTGATATTTTATTAATATTAAAATTAAAATCGTATTTTTATCATATAAATTAGTAACTATCACGTTAGTAGGTTCAATAATCAGATTTAAATCCAAAAAATAATAATATTATTACTAATGGTGGCTTCATTAGGAATTAATTCCAAATAATCCGGAGAGAAATCTATATCTATGATATAGTTGTCAGTAAAAAATAAACATGTCAGATCATTAACATATCTGTAATTTTTATAACAATCTGTTAAAGTAAAATATTTTTTATAATGATAAAGGTATAAATTAGCTAACATACTGCTTTTACAACCACCTAGTTGTACCCCTGAGACTTCTAAGTATAATTTATTACCTTAAAATACATGATTATTGAAAAGAACAAAATGAAGAAGTTTAGAAAAATTGTTAAATATAGTATGAGTAGATTGATTAGTAATATGAGTCATTTGTATCAAGGTCAAGATTTATTAACTTTAAAACTTTAAAATAGTTACTACAAGATGGTAACCTGAATTTTGTAACATATGACATAAAGGTTCATAACCATTCGTCTTTAACTATGGCTAAGTCTCCTGTAACTATATGCCCGAAGTGTGGATTTATATATTTAGCATGTTTATCCACTTTGCAAATACATTCATTATCTACATTTGACATGGACTCTTTATCTATGGAGAGATATTGTGAAATTTCATCGTAATTAAAAATGGATCTACCAATAGGCTTGCTGTATTTAAAAGTCTAAGAAATATTCAAATCCCAAATAGGAAATAAATGTTTGAACTTGTTAAACATATTTCTAAAATAATAGTATTATAAATTGGATGTTTAAAAGAAATCACACAATAAGAATTAGTAGACGTATTATTATTATGAAATTGATTAAGTTTTAATTTAAAATACTTTGATCTACTAATGAGTAAATCATAGAAAATATAAATAAAATGATCATTATTTAGATTCCATTTTAAGAAAATGGCATAAACGTTATTTAATCGTTTTTTCTTAACAGCAAATACCCATGATTTTATTAAATTCCTTTGATAAGTGCTGTAAAATTTGGTGATGTAAATATTTAATCTCAGCTTTATAATCATGAGCTTCAGTTTCCACATTTAAATCTTTTAAGATTTACAGAGTTTCTATTATTTAAAAGGGTTTCAAAAAGAGGTAATTAAAAATAGAATATTTATTATCTATAAAGTTATTTTTTACAATATTTCCATTTAGATATAATTGATTTAAACCACTTGGAAAAAGAGTACAATTCGAATGTATTAGAATGACATTATATAATAGAAAATATAATATAAATGAGATAAAATACTTGTACTTGAAATTGCTTGTTGTACTGTTTGTACTATGGTAGATTATGTTATATGACATTGTATATATATATATATATATATATATATATATATATATATATATATATATATATATAAATATAACAATTGGAAAGTACAAGGCTTTGGTGGAAATGGTTTTATTCGAGACAGTTCTATATAATGAAGAAAACTTTTATAAACAAATTAAGGGAATCCCAATGGGAGGTAACTGCTCTTAAATTCTAGCAGATATTTATTTAGATAAATATGAAAGGGGAACACATATTTTAAATGAGATATTATTCCTACGTTATGTGGACGATCTCCTATGCGGATTTGAGGATTGTAGTTATACAATGAAGTTTGACTTTTATCCTCCATGTTTAAGTTTAATAGAAACAGCATGTAATGAGGATAATAGTCTGGATTTTTTGGATCTCACTATTATGAAGCCTACAACCTTGCAGGGCTATCGTATGTACGATAAACGTAACACATTTAAATTCGATATCAAATATTTGACGTCATGGACAACTTGTTTACATCGTAACATATTTAGAAATCTGATTATAATTCAAATGAAACGACATAAGTTGTTGAATTTTACAAATAACGATAGATACATTTGTGATTGCCGTTTTTTGAAAGAGGCAATCAAGGAGGGTTATCCACCTGATTTTCTAATTAGATTGGTCTCCATTTATAATGGTTTATCTGCAGCCGTGACTAGAAAGAGATATTTTGGAAAAATAACAACATACGACTTTTCAGATATCGCCTAGTGGCGGTATTGAAATAAGTAGAAGGTGACGCGGTTCAATGCGAAATTGAGGAGCATAAATCTGATAGCTCTATATGGCTAAACATAGGTATTCTATGGATGGAGCTAATTTTTGTAGATAATTTCAAGTGACATCCAGATTGTATGTTCGGGATTATAAGGGTTTTCTGAAATATCGGACGATCTTTTAATATTCACTAAGGAGATTATACGTGAAAGTGGTATAACATCAATAAGTTACCTGTTGTTCCATGGGACGGTGTATTGCTAAGAGTCTGGGCTATAGCGTATTTATGTGTTCAAATAAGTATATATGGTGATAATATTGTCATTAGGTCTTGTATCCAATATCTAAATATAACCTCTCTGACTGGGAGGCCATTAGTCTTGAATATATTGATTTTAAAGTATTAAATAATCACGTGTGAAGTAATTTCATACATTAGGATTTATATGGCGAAAATGATGCCAATAGGTCTTGTATCCAATTTAAAAAAAAAATAATAACTTTTCTGACTTGGATTTCATTAGTCTTGAATATATTGTTTTTAAAGTATTAAATTACCATGAGCGAAGTAATTTCATACATCAGTATTTATATGGCGATAATGCTGCCAATAGGTCTTGTATCCATATTTAAAAAAACAACCACTCTGACTTGTATTTCAAACATTGATTTTGAATATATAGTTTTTAAAGTATTAAATAACCAGGTGTGAATTGATTTCAGTCATTGGTATTTTTATGGCAATAATGTTGTTAATAGGTCTTATATCCATTTTTAAAATAACCTCTGGGACTAGGATTTCATTAGTCTTGAATATATTGATTTTAAAGTATTAAATAACCACGAGTGAAGTAAATTCATACAATAGTATTTATATGGCGATAGTGTTGCCAATTGGTCTTGTTTCCGAATTTTTAAATATAACCTCTCTGACTTGTGGATTTCAAACATTAATTTTTGAATATATTGATATTGGGATATTAAATAACCACGTGTGAAGTGATTTCATACATTAGTATTTTAAAATAATTGTTATATTTTTACAGTGTGTTCTTTTTGGATTGTTTTAGCGTATTAGAGTAAACATTTGGATTTATACAAGTTATTGAAAGTGTATATGTGCGTATGTAATTTTTTACGGTTTTATAAGAGTCATGGAGAAAATAGTGTAGGGAGTATTGGCTACCGGGAGCGTTTGCCATGGCGGAAAAAAGCTTTAACTGGAGTGTTGGGGGTCGCAACTCCCCCCGGCCGATACTTACGTCACTTATCTAGAAATTTTACGAGTACATTGCTACTTGTCCTATTTGGGAATTTATATATAAATATGTATATATATATATATATATATGTTACGTAACCCGTACATTGCTAGATGGCGTAGCGACTGACAGTATTCAATGCGCAAGCGCCGGAAGCATGACAGAAAGGCTTGAATTGAAATGCGTTGCATGGAATCATGGATGCATGCAAGTACGACGGCTCTTCCGTCACTCTGTAAAAATGATGTAAATAAAAGTTGTTAAGTTTTCAGCTTTGAGAGTTTATACAGTCCACTTTAGAGTTACCTATGGTAGCTCGCCTGGAGTTCGTCGGCGCAACAATATATATATATATATATATATATATATATATATATATATAAACACACATATATATATATATATATCTTCTCTGGTGATGCAATTCTCAACTAATCCTGCTAAAAGTCGCTTTTATTTTCCTTAATAAAAAATAAAAAAATATATTTATTTAAATCATTCTCGAGTATAATTTTATGTATTTCGAGTATGGATCTCATAAATCGTGTTTTATATTCTGAAACCACATAGTTTTTTTTTTTGGATAAAATCGTGAAATTAATTATTGATCCACTTCTACGGAGCTGATTTTCCTGAAATTTCTCACACATACGTCTTTGTGATAACTATATAATAATTCATTAAATTTGAGTTTATCCCCCCGTATTCTTACCCCCTTCCAGATCCATGTCCAAAATGGCCCTAAAAATCAAATTGTTGTCCATTTATTTCACCGTATATGCAAACGTGAGAAATTGTGGCACAGCTAAGAAACTCGGTATGTATGCAAAGTTTGAGAAGTATGCAAATGGTTAGAATTTGGGATCAAAAAAAAGTTTTATGAAAAAAGGGTGGCAGCAAGAAAACGACATTTTTGTGAATGGTAAATCCTTCCCTGGCAGTTATACAAACCCATTGGACAACTTAACAGCTTAGGCAGAACAATAGGCTGCAGAATATCAAACGAGCCGTTAGATTGCAGAGATCGGCTATTTCAAGAGATGGCTCCCGAGACTGTCGCACCCAGTGTGATGGCCATATGCTCGACAACAAATGTCGGATATGAATGCTGGCCACTGGCCAGTACTCCTCCACACACAAATGTGGCGATCATCAGCACTGAGAGAGAAGCGAGTTCGTCGCTAAAAGCAACTTGTCTGAAATCGGACATTGTCCAGACTGACCAGGCTCGGTACGATTCCAGACGGCTCTGCCTATGTTGGGAGTTCAGTGATAGGCTCTTTATGGATGTCGACACCCAATACCACTATCAGCTAGCCTATCCCTTTATATGCATGGTGGATGATGTGTTTGATGGACTAACCAGATTCCTTTATGTCTATTAAATCTCTTTAAACCCTGCTATTGCTAGTACGTCTCGAAAGCATATCTGTATAGAACTTGTTGTATCAAAGCAGAAAATCCAGTTCCAATTGCCTGTGAGTGACACCGGTCCATTTAAAATACTGCATGATGTACCGTTCTCATGCCCGCTGCATGAGTCCTATAACATCATTGGCGCTGACAGCCTGCCATTTGCATAACTTTTAAAACGACTGTTGCATATCGAATTTCCTGCTGGTACCTCAATTTATGTCTGTATATATATTTTTGCAACTTAGTGTATTAGAACTTTTATATCATCTACCACAACGAATTTTATAAACTATATTTCAAAATTTAAG
The DNA here is from genome assembly GCA_951213105.1 of Amaurobius ferox. NCBI lineage: Eukaryota > Metazoa > Arthropoda > Arachnida > Araneae > Amaurobiidae > Amaurobius > Amaurobius ferox. The sequence continues at coordinate 123,162,905 of OX578137.1, forward strand.
ATTTCGTTTAATTTGTGAATCTATAGGACAGTGATCCTCCAGTGAGTGAGCTGTTTTGAGCAAAGACGGTTTACATGAAATTAAAATGTTTGCAATAATCTTAGCAAAAATTGAAAGGACAGAGATCGTTGTTGCATATGGATTCAAATCCTAAATGTCTATTCTTGGCTTCTATGCTATCCGTCATGTGTTGAAGTAATGTTTGGGGATTGTAGGGAAGAGGATCCTTTTCATTTTCAAAACGCTATGAAAAACATAATACTTTGCGAAAATATAAATTGGAGTCACTAATGCTGTTCATCGTTGTTCCTGAGATCCACTTTTCACTTTCAATACGCTATGAACCTGAGATCAGCTTTTCACTTTCAATACGCTATGAACCTGAGATCAGCTTTTCACATTCAATACGCTATGAAAAAAGTAATACTTTACGAAAATCAAATTTATGTGCATCAGCTTATGTTTACCCGATGTTCACCGTTCCTCCTGCGAACGCCTTTTCATTTCAAAGATATAACATGAAAATACATATATATTCTTTAATTTAAATCCTTTCCGGTGATGCAAATGTGAACCAATCCTGCTAAAATTAGTTCTACATTTTCCTTAAGAAAAATAAATAAATATATTTATTTGGAAAGTTTTTCAGAATAAATTTTACAGAAATATATAGGTATGGGGCTTGGCTTATGTTTTAAAACCACACCTATAACTACCCTCTAAAAAAATTAAAATGTCATATCGCACATGTAAAATTCATTTTTCAATTTGAAGACTACAAAAATCAATATTTTTTTCAGAAGATGCAAATCTTACTGAAATTGAGTGGACGTGTTTAATAGTCTGAAACCACAATTTATATATTTTAAAACAAAAGAGACGAACTAAATTGCTGTTAAAGTTTACTTTTCATTCGTTTGACAAATTTCCACAATATAGATTGATTGATATTTCTTTCCATAAAGATGATAATCATGCATTTATTTTATGGGCGTGGTTAAAATCCCTAAAACTCGAGTTTTATTTTTTTAAGAATAGACAGCGAACTCATACAGATGTTCGCTTTAAATTTTCGTGACACAGATTTGAAAATGAATGTATTTTTATATAATCAAAAAATTAATATTAAAAACTTGATTTCTCAGAAAATGCAACTAAATTTAGTGGGCGTGGTTAATATAATGAAAACCATATTTGATTTGTTATAAATAAATCCCTTAAATTAAAATAATTTAACGTCTGGAAATTAATACGAAATTTAATATGTCTCGTTATTTTTGGATTGTGTTGAATTTAGTATTTCCATCACAATAAACCAAGGACCCAAAATGATATAATTATGCCATAAGCTTAATATGGTCTGATAATATTTTAAGCAGAAATCTACAAAAGACTGTGTTTCGTTGGTCTTGCGATGTAAAGTCCTTGGGTTTGGCTGTGGCAGAGAAACGCCCCCAAACAGGGCCAATTTTGGTGAATAATCACATCATCGTTTAATGAAGAGCTGCTTTTGTAATATTCAAAAGTCTCTCTCTTGATAAAAGAACAAAATGTTACTAACATTTCTATATTAAAACCCAAACCAGTGCGGTTCTACCGACTAATAACGACCAATAATTCCGTCATATTTAATATACAAATCTGATGCTAAAGCATTAAGCACATTATTGTGAGTACAAAAATATCAAATATGGCAAAAATGCCCATTGTAAAACCCAAATCTGACCAAATTTTAGAGCGGTCACCAAGACCAAATTTTAAAGCAAAAGGATCAACAGTTTATAAACTTTTGGGTTATATCGTTAAAACAGTTTCAATGAGATATCGATAAATATCAGCTGAAATTTTACCAATCCTATCAAAAATTTCCGTTACAAAACCCAAACCAGACCAATTTGAAACCGGTCAAAAATTTCCTCTAATTACATCATTATTTAATTGATAAATCTGATGTTAAAATGGCTGACTAAGTATAAAGATATTCTGAGTATAAAAATATGATTTTTGGCTAATATTTTCTTTACGAAATCCAAATAAGTCCAAATGTTATGGGGTTTACCAAATCCGAATTTCAAAGTAAGAAGCACAGCAGTTCATCATTCATTAAGTTATTTAATAAAAGTATGGAAGTAGATAAATACCTCGGATAAAATTTTACGAAATGTGCTAAAATTTTTAGTGTCAAAATCCAAATTTGACCAAATTTAATTCAGACATTAATAACCAACAATTTGATCTTTAAACTCGATAGTTTCGGGGCGAAACTGCAACTTTAACTTATTTTCTAATGCTTTTAATAATTCATTACTTAACTAAAAGGGAAATAATATTCTTTTAACTCTTAATGACTCTTCTAGACTACAGCACAATTTCAAGAAGGATAGTATATAAATCTTTAATTATGGAGATTCACCTTTGTTGTTCTAAGATTCTTAACTTTTTTATAGTAAAAAAGGTAACTGAGAAAAATATTGTAATATTATTTTTCGAGAGATCAGAAATCTAAATGAACCAAAACAGGCGGACATAAAGAAATCTAGGATTAGCGTAACATGTGTGCATTTAGGGGGTGGGGGGATACAATGTATTGAAGAATCGAGAACAAAATGTGGAATATTTGAAAATGGTTCTATTTATATAGTTTTTAAAGGATTGCATTACAACAAATATAAACGGTTTCTTAATATTTTGTCCGCTGCTTCCGAAACCTTTTGAAGAAATTATCTAAAACAGTGGTCCTTATGAGTTTATAGAACCAATATAACTGCTTGAAGTCGATGGGTTATACCCCCAGGTTGAGGATTATTTCAATCGCTATCAAGAATTTACCACTAAGGTTGAAAGAGGAGACTATGAAAAAACTGCCAAATTTTGGGCTAGATACATAAAAATGGTGACACGTCATAGAATGTCCATACGATGTATGAACATTGAAGATTATGAGCTTTTCATTTATTGCAATGGAGAGATGTCATTCATTTTTTGTTGCTTTCAATTAACCCAGCTATACTCATTTGTTGGTTAAGTTTCACGACATTCTACCCAAACAGGAGGACAAGCATCCGACAATTATTCAGATGTTTGGAAATGGTGCAGTTTCTCCCAGAAAAATAGAGAAAATACTAGACGAATACCTGTTGAAAATCAACGGTCTCGCAATAAGCAACCCCTGAATAATGTAAATTTTTTAATAATTCGCGTTTCACATTTATTCGACAAATCGAATATTTTGGTGTGCAGAACCCCCTAAAGAAGAAAATATTGGGAAACTAAATTTCCGCATTTCTTCCTTTCGAATTATTTACCCGTACACGGCATTAAAGTCTATCTCATCCCGAGGCACCCCTATATTAATATTTCTCCTTCGGAACTTTTATCTGTGAAGCACACCCATAAATGAACATTTTTGAAAAACTCTCTATGTCTTGGGTTTTTTATCAGATGATTGGCCCATATACCGAATATCAAGCCTCTATCACATTTAAAAAGAAGCTTGCCCCATTTACTCAAAAAATCGAACATATTAGTGTGTGGCACCCCTTAATGTAGCAAATATTGGAAATCTGAAATTTCACGCTTTCTTCCTTTCAAATTATCTACCCGTACACCAAATTTGAAGTCTCTATCCTATCGAGAAGCATGCTTTTTCTATCACTTCACCTTTCGAACGTTTTTCTGTGTAGCACCCTATTAATGAACATTTTTGTCAAACTGTATTTATGTTTGTTTTTTTGTCAAATGGTTAGTCCATGTACAAAATTTCAAGCTTCTATCATATTGTAAAATAGGCGTTTTTCATTTGTTCGGCAAATCGAACATTTTAGTGATCGGCACCTCCTACAATAGCAAATGTTAGAAGTTTGAAATTGCACACTTTTTTCCTTTCCAACTTTTTACCAGTACACCAAATTTGAAGTCTCTATCTTATCGTGAAGCATGCTTTTCTAGCATTTCATCTTTCGAATGCTTTTGTGTTGAGTACCCACCCCCTTAACTATACATTTTTTAAAATCTCTATTCTTTTTGTGATTTCTATGAGATGATTCGCCCGTATACCAAATATTATAAAGCCACTATCACGTTTTTAAATGAGCGTTTCTCCTTTATTCAGAAAACCGAACATTTTGGTGTGCGGCACCCCTAAAGTAGAAAATATTGGTAAACTGAAATTGTGCACTTTCTTCCTTTCAAACTATCTACCCTTACACCAAATTTGATATCTCTATCTCATTCCAAAGCATGTTTTTTTATCAATTGACTTTTCGAACGTTTTACTCTGGAGCACCCCCTTAAACGAGCATTTTTGAAAAACTGTATTCGTCTTGGGTGTTTTCGTCAAATTATTAGCCCATATACCAAATTTTAAGCTTCTATCATACTTTAAAGGCGCCTTCTCTCATTTATTCGGTAAATCGAAAGTTTTGGTGTGCTGCACCCCCTTAAGTAGAAAATATTGGAAATCTGAAATTGTACACTTTCTTCCTTTCGAATGATTTACCTATACACCAAATTTGAAGTCTCTATCTCATCGCAAAGTATGCTTCCCATCTTTTCACTTTTCGAACGTTTTGGTGTGGGGCACCACCCCCTCTATAGAAAGTTTTCGGAAAATTCGATTTTTCCAGGGGGTTTTATCGAACGACCGAGCCGTGTACCAAATTTCAAGTCTCTATCTATTCGGGAAGTGCCTGAGAAAAGCGTGACAGATAAACAGACAGACAGACAGACGGACAGACGGACACTTGGCAATTAGTATATATAGATTTTAAGTACAGCCGCCGATTTGACATTGGATCAAACTATTAATGCTGATAAAGAATGCTTATAGGTATCACAACTTTCACTATTTTAATATCTGCTCGCCAAATGTGGGCTGAAAGTCTGTACTTAAAGTTACAATAACAAGTAAATTTTATGAGGAAATTGGAATAATCAAGCCCACAGGTACCTTTATAGGGCATCGATAGTTCCACGTGAAAAAAAACATCAGCTGTTAAATGCAATATTTGAATAAGATTAAATGGGTTTAAAATGTTTCGATGATCAAATTGATAAACTCTTCATCATCATGTGATAAGCTCTTCAGAATAAGAACTCTGGTGAAACTGCATCCGATTAAAAAACCCGGTTCTTTCTGAATGCATTTTATATAGCCGTTGAAGCAAAGTACAGTTTCATTTTTGAAACAAATAAGGGTGCAGAAAAAATGGAAAAGCTTTTAAAAAGGTTCGAAATTCAAATGTTCGCAAATGAGGGTCAAGACGAAAATTCTAAACTACATTGAAAAGTATCTGTTATGAAAATGGATACGGATTCAATGGGACAACATTTATGTGCTGCATAGGACAGAATAAATCGCCATGGCTGACATTCTAAATTACCCACTTACGTCATTTAAGTTTGTTGTTGTTGTTGAGACCCAGACCGTCCGACCTACCAGGAAGGTGTGAAAGCCCCAGGCCGTCCGGCTCGTCCAGAGGACTTAGAGCAACAAATTGGACGACCGGCTACCAGAAAGGTGTTGTTGTTGAAACCCAGACCGTCCGACCTACCAAACCAGAAAGGTGTAAGGTAACTGTTTGGACGGTAGGGAAGTGCCACCCAATTTAGACCGGAACCCAGTGGGGAGGCATCCACAGGGACCGTACCCTCCTTCCCCTACCACCAACCTCTCGGAAAGAGTCATTTGAGTTTGTGTCATTCATTTAAATTTATGTCCTTTTGATTCAACAATGACACGGAGAAATCCGTGTTTCTAAAATGTTTAGAGAGGATAATTGGCTCGCACGAAGATCCTGAAGAAAATATATCGAACTATATAGATTCCGTGCTTTACCGTCATACACTAGTAGAACATCTATAAACATTTGTTGGAGTAGCTTCGCAAATTATGTCAAAAAATTTGCAATAGTTTCTAATGCCAAGAGATGCATATGATTTTTGATCATGTAAAAACAACGTAAATAAAGGATAAGGAGAGAAACAAATAATAAATACATCATTCATATAACGACACCAAAGAAGAGACTTAAGTGATAAAAGCAGGAGCTCGAGAACGAGATTTTGACAATTTTATCCCTTAAACCTATTCCTTGATGCTGTTATGTAGATGATGTATTTATTATTTGGAACCATAGTTTGAGCGATTCCCTTAATAATTTGGATAACATTAATGATTTTTATCCCTCTATTAATTTTACCATTGAACATGAGTAATTTTTCTTTACCTTTTTTGCATGTTCTTGTTTCCCGTAACTCTCTTGGCTTTCATACTTCTATTTTTCGTAAACTTACGTTCTCTGACTCTTATATTTCCGCTAACTCGTCTCACCTAATTTCTTCTAATAAAGCATCTTTTATTGCTTTTTTTAATCGTACTTTTATCGTTTGTTTATCTATTTGGGCTTTAATTACAGAAATTGACTTCAACCTTGGCTATGAGACCGCTTACTCTTACGAGTTTATTTATAAAATAGTTTTCACTATTTGCTATAATTTTATTTATCCTAACACTAACGTTGTTCTTTTTTCTATTCTTCTACCGTATAAATCTAGTCTTCCTTTCACCCGGCAATTTCCCGCCCCATTCATTTTTGCCATGAATTTAAGTTTAAGCCCGCTCATTCTACCGTTACTACGTTAATTAAATGTAAGAATTTAAATTACTTTATTTAATGTCCGTTCTAGTAAATTTAAGGATAAAAATAACTTTATGTGTCAGGCTTTATGTGTCAGGTTGTCCCCCTTTTATCTTACGAAAATGACTTTACGTTCTATATTGGTAGTACAAAACGTACCGTCGATATTCGTTTAGCAGAACATGCTTGCGATGTTAAAAATGGTAAACTTTCCATGACTCTTGTCCAGTTTGTTATTAAAAATAATTGTTATTCTATGTTTGATAAGACTTTTTGTTTTATTAGTTGCAATAACCCCCCGTAATATGGTACTATATGAATCCTTTTCATTTAACTTTACCGTGATTCTATTTGCAGTTTTGATCCCGTTCAGACCCTTAGTTACGCTTGTCGTCTCGTTCTCACCTCATGTTAAATCATTGTTAAATCATACATGTTAATACATGTTAAATCATACATGTTACATCATTAACTGATGTTCTGAATATTTAGTGGATGCTTTATTTTGTTTTTGACGACATTTCTATTGTTTGCTACTTAATTTACGAATATTTTTTTATTTTTGACATTTTATAATTACATTATATTTTAAATTCCTAGTATTTAAACGTGTAAAATTATTAATATGTAAATTCTGTCTGGCGGTTTTCACCTATTTTCACACTTTGCCATTGATGAAGGGCATAGTAATTCCCGAAAGCGCTATGGGTGTAATTTTTAGTACATCGTTAAAGGAGATTTTAATAAAATATTTTAATTATGGCCAATTTTTCGGCTGTTTTTATTTTTTAAAGTATCCAGTATTGAATATTTGGTTCAGAAACCATGCAGCATCAAAATTTCATTCTTCCACTGAGCAAAAACTCTTGGATGTGCTTCTTGCTAAAGGAATGGAACAGACAACATTACAAACATATACTATATTCTAAAATTTCGTTTATCACATTTGAAGTTAAATATTTCAAATATGAAGTAATTGATGATAAAATTATCTGGAATAAGGAGAGTGATTCAAATTCAAGCCACAAAGAAGGAGACTAAAGAATGATTTTCAGTCTGCACAATTGGTTCAACAAATCAATAAATATAATAATAAGAACAAACGACACAAATGTATTAATTATCTTGCTTAGAGATGTCACTAAATTTGCTGAAAAGCTAAATGTGTACCTGGAAGTTGGGTTAAATGCAAAAAGAATTTTAGGCTTCGATCAGGATTTGTTAAGTATCCAGTTGAATATATGTTTGTCTGGACTCCAAGCATTTACTGGAAGCGATTTATTTTCACGAAAAGAAAAATTACAAGCTCTCAATATTTATTTATTTTTTCTTTTTGCACAATAGGCATTCTCTAAGTTCGGGCAATTGCAGGCATTGAGTAAATCCATTATAAAGAAGATTGAAACATTTACATGCGCAATATACGGTTACAAAAGTTAACCTTCATAAATGAAGCGATATATCAAAAATTTTTATTGTGTACCGAAACACCAGCAAATTGAAACTCAAATGCGAAAAGTGCAAACGGAACTTAATTTCCATCCTGTCTTAATGGAGGCAATTTAAACCTTAAATGTCATCTGTAGCTTTGGGTGGACGCCACTTGCCCACTCGCACTTTGTAGGTTGGGAATATGGTTGAGTGTTTAATACTCACCTGATTCCTGAATGAGACTCAGATTCCTGAAAATTATCTCGCTCAAATCATTACGGAGAAAGCTACAGTTAGTGAATACCGGGTGGTCAGAAGTAAAACACCCCTACTCTGAGCTCTCTATACATCGAACTACTCAGTGTAAAGGCTCCAAAATTGTTGAACCTACTATTCAAGACATGGGGAAAGGGATTACGCGAAAAACAAAATAAGTTCCATAAACACAGATAGGTGGCGCTGTACAACAGAAAATATGCTGAAAAGACACAAAATACACATTTGTAACACATTTTATTCGAACGTACGAAACATTCATATCACAAGGACCTTATCGATGCAGGGAATGCTGCTCAATATGGTTCCCTTCTTCAAGATGTAAAATCTGCAGTCTGTGGACAGCTTGTTCAACTGCGGATCGTAATTGGTCGATTGAGATGCTTCTCACATGCAGAGTGAAACTGTCTTTCAAATCTGCCAAGGTTACCAGACGTCCTCGATAAACAAGACTTTTATGTATCACCACAGCCAAAAATCACAGGGATTAAGATCTGGAGAACGAGATGGCCAGATTGTCGGAAACGCACGACTAATTACTCTACCATTAGTAAAATGTTGCCAAGGAAACTGCTGTAGACAGAGTCCAATGTGTGGAGGCGCTCCATCTTGCATAAAGTTAATTGAATCAAGACATTGGTGCTGTTGCAGTTGGGATAAAACAAAATTTTCGAACATGATTTTGTACCTCCTGGCCGTCACGGTGATGTCACAAGGCCATTGGGAGTAGCCTCTTCGAAAAAGAAAGGTCCAAGAATGAATGTGGCTGTGAATTCACACCAGACTGTAACTTTCGGTGAGTGAAGTGGAATCTCTTGGAAGGTACGAGGGTTTTCCGTGTCCCAAATGCGACAGTTATGGGTGTTGACTGCTCCACTTAAATGGAAATGCGCTTCATCGCTCCATAGAATCTTCCATGGCCACGATGCATCCACTTCAACTCTAGCCAGAAATGTCAATACAAAGGTCAGTCGCTTTTCCCTGTCGATGGTCATCAAGTGGTGATTGTGACTAATTTTGCACGGAAAAAAATGCACTATGTTTCTCAGTACGTTCCGCACTGTGCTGTAGGGAACACCCAAGTGTCGTGACACTCCACATGCACTGCAACAGCCTATAACGTTATCCATTGATTGTTCGACAATAGCGGTGGCAAAATCGTCAACGACATCTGAACGAGTCGATTTGCGTCCTCGACAGGCTGAACTCCAAGATATCCAGTTTTCTTGAATCGAGCAATCATTCTCCTGAGAGCTTGTGGAAATAATGGTCCTTTGCGCAAATTGTTAAGTCGACGAAACACTCGAAGTGCAGCTGCAGCATGTCCTTTGTTTTCATAAAACAGCTTCATAAGCAAAACGCGTTCTGGCAGTGTGACAGCCATCGCTGCTAAGAATGAAAATTTCCCAGTTTTATCCCCTTTTATGCCCAGAACATAGTAGCTGCAAACCAAGTTTTTATGCAAATTTTTGTGCTTACAGTGCGAAATTGCAATTAGAATGACAGTTTAAGTTTCTTCACTTTCTATCTTCTTTTTTTTCATATCAGCAAAAGGAATTAAAAAGGAAAAATTCCATATCCCATGTGTTTGTTTGTTTTTTGTGATTATTTTGTGTATTTTCACAATATAATCTGTTGTACAGCGCCACCTATCGATGTTTCTGGAACTAATTTTTTTCACGTAATCCCTTTCCCCATGTCTTGAATAGTAGGTTCAAAAATTTTGGAGCCTTTACACTGAGTTGTTCGATGTATAGAGAGCTCAGAGTAGGGGTGTTTTAATTCTGACCTCCCGGTACATCGACATAGAAGAAGTCAAATAACAAAGTCAAATAAGTAAAAATTAATGGCATATGTAAAATCAAGTCAGATCATTTTATTGTTTCAGTAAATGTTATTGAATCAAATTTTTTTAACTGCGACATTATTGCTTTCTTGATATTTAGATTTTTTGAGGGATAAGACTGGAATATTGTCACTGATACTAATTTCTTCAAAGGTATCTGAGAAGTTCTAAGAAAAACTTAGATTTTGATCCTAAAATGTTGGCCAAATTTAAGAAAAAGTTAATCTGATAAATTTATCTGCATTCCATAAAATATTTGTGTCGGTATAGCTCAAAGTATGATAAATTGTTTATCCGTTTGCCTTGAAATTCGATCTTGGTGACAACGTTATAAAACTTGGTCAGGTTTGACTCTTGCTTCAAAAATTTGATCAGAAATAAAATTTCCACTTAGAATAATACGCCTGCTATTTTGGCAACAGATTTATCTATTAAAGAATGACGTGATTATTGGAAACTTTTGGTCGGTTTCAAATCGGCCTGTTTTAGGTTTTGAACGAAATTTTTGGTCAGATTTGATAAAATTTCATCTGAGGTATTTATATGTATCCCATAAAATTTATCTTACTGGTATAATTCAAAAGTTGATAAAAGTTATTCCGTCTGCCTTGAAATTTTTTTTGATGACCAGCATAATTTTTTTTCTGATTTGAGTACCATAACAAGAATTTGGTCTTAATTGATATTTTAGTACTCAGAATAACATGTCTAATATTTTGGATTGTCATTTTTACGGGTTTTGAACCGGTCTAGTTTGGGCTTTGCAATGGACAGTTTGATTAAATTCTGTATTTTTGCCAATAGAGAGACAATTTGAATATTATAGAATCAGTTTTGTCCATTAAATTAGTTAGTCACAAAAATTTGCCCGTTATGGTGGCGTCTCCCCACCAAAAGTAAGGTCTAACAAGGGCGACGAAATATTTTATCTCTTGTAGAGTTCTAGCTAAAAATAGTATCCTACCGTAATAAGCTTATGATGTAATTATTTCATTCTGGACTCTTGCTCTATAACGTCGGTGGAAGATTTAAGCTACCATGCAGACTGCGGTCCGATACCCGGCGTTCCTGTAAGTTCATTGAAGAGGATCTATCCTTCTGATGTGTCTATTCAGATGTTTAATAGATTTTCTATTACACTAAGATTCAGGGTATTAGCTGATTGAAAGAGTAACTTTAAATCTTTGTCGTGCTTCTCAAACCACTTATGCACGATTTTTGTCGGCATTACATGGCGCATTGTCATACTCATACCATAACCCTCCAAGAGACGCAGTCTACATGTGAGAATCTGTGTTGAAAATCACTGATCAGCGATTTTCAGCGTTCTATAGATGACAACTTTACTATCACAGTGCCTTCTGGCGGTATCAGTGGACCCGAACCTTGTTATAAATACAATTACCAGACCAAAACACTGCTCTTACTAGCATGTATTTGCCAACAATCGTATCTGGGTATCTGTTCTAAGAGGTTTCATACCTTATACACCAGCGGTTCTTAACCTATGGGTCGCCACCCAAAATTGGGTCGCGAAGCATATTTCTTGGGTCGCGCTGAGTCGAACCAAAAAAGTTAGTAATACACCAAATAATAAGTAATACCAACACCTCCTAGAAGAGTTATTCCCAAATACAAGTTATTCCCTAATACAATGTTTCGGTTTTACCGCTCTTCGCGAATGGCCTTCCGGAAGTGACGTCCAATTCCTGTCCTGAGGCTTTCTCTTCTAGGAGGTGTTGGTAATACGCACGCCATTGCTTTGCGTGCGCGCAGACTCAGTAAACTCTCTGTCAAAAACTCGTTTCTGCGTATTGTGTTGTGAATAACAGTGAAACGTGAAACGTGTAATAACAGTGAATACAAGCATTTTAGAAACAAATTTTGTCTTATTATTAATAGTGGAGTGATCAAGCTGCAGTGCGTATTGTAAAATTGTAATCACCCTAATAATGGCAAAACGTGAATACAAGGAAGCATTTTTAGAATTATGTTGTACTTGCATTTATGTTCGAGGAGTGAACAAGCCGCAATGCGTGTTGTGCAGTGAAATATTAAGTAATGAATCGATGAAACCGAACAAACTTAAAAGACATTTTGATGCAAAACATAAAAATTTTTCCTTTGAGGGAAAAGATCGTACTTTTTTCGAAAGAAAAGAAGCCCATTTAAAAAGACAGCGTTTGGATGCACCAAGTAGTAGTGGTTTTATAAATTCTGCCAAACAAGCTACACTTGCTTCTTTTCATGTGGCTTGGCATATTGCAAGACAAAAGAAACCCCATAATATTGCTGAAAAACTTATAAAACCTGCTGCCATTGACATGGCACGTATCATGTACAAAAGATATCATTATCAAATGATACAATTCGTTTACGAATTAATGATATGTCATTTGATATTAAGAATCAACTTATTTCTGCTATAAAAATTGCTGGTTTATTTAGTATTCAACTGGATGAAACGACAGATGTAAGTAAAGATGCTCAACTCATGGTTTACGTGCGGTATCCAGGTTTAACAGATATACAGGAGGACATTTTATTTTGCAAACCAATGTCAACAACAACTAGAGGTGAAGATATTTTTCTTATGGTCGATTCGTTTTTTAAAGAAGAAGGAATAAATTGGAATCAGTGTTTCAGTATTTGCACCGACGGTGCAGCTGCCATGACAGCATCTCAAAAGAGATTTTCGACAAGAGAAAAACAAATGAATCCACAAATTATATCGATTCATTGTTTGTTACATAGACAAAATCTTGCTTCAAAAAAATTATCACCCGAATTATGTATCGTTTTGGATGAAATTGTAGCGGTAGTCAATTTTATCAAATCAAGAGCTCTTAACTGTAGAATTTTCCGCGAACTGTGTTTCGAATTTGGTGCAGAATACGAACATTTATTATATTATTCTGAAGTTAGATGGCTGTCCCGGGGCAAAGTTGTTCAAAGAGTATTATCATTACGGACAGAAGTCGAATTATTTTTGAGAGAAAAGAAACACCCATTAGCATCTAAATTCTCCGAGTTGAAGTGGATTACTCAAGTTGCTTATTTGTCAGATATTTTATTTGAAATAAATAATCTAAATACGTCTATGCAAGGACGTAATCATACTATTATTGAATTAACTGAAAAAATTACATGTTTTAAAAATAAACTCAAATTATGGAGAAATAAGGTTGAAGTAAAGAAACTTGCTTCATTCCCGACTCTTAATTTACTTGTTGAAGACAATAATATTGATATCACAGATTTAGAAATACAGAAAATTATTATTAATCATTTAGAAAAACTAATAGCAGAAATTGATCGATATTTCCCTGCAGACGATGTTTTCAAATATAATTGGGTTCGAATGCCATTTAATTTTGATGTAAGTGATTTGCATGAGGAATTTGTTAATATTAATCAATTTCAAGAACAATTAATAGAAATACAAAGTGACCAAGCACTTCGATACAATTTCAACAAAAACACTGAATCTTTATGTGCTTTCTGGTTAAAATTAAAAACCGAAAAGCCAATAATTGTTAAAGAAGCCCTAAAAATATTATTGCCCTTTTCAACAACATATATGTGTGAGGCTGGTTTTTCAGCTCTGTGTGTAATCAAAAACAATTACCGGAACAAGTTAAATCCTGAAATAGATATAAGGTGCTCCTTGACAAGCATTCAACCGAGGTTTGAAGATCTATCAAAATGTATTCAAGCACAAGGTTCTCATTAAAACTGTATGACTTGCATTTAAAATTTAAAAGACTTAACATATGTATTGATATTTCTTTTTTTTTAGGAATAAGTTAAAATGTCAATTATTTTCAAAAAGTTATAAATATATTTTAATTTGGTCAATAAAAATTATTAAAAACACCTGATTATTAATTAAATTTTCCTTGGATCGAAAAGTACTTTTGTTTATCTTTATTATTAAAAAAAATAAATAAAAAATTTGTAAGTTAAAAAAAATCATCATCGTAGGATTGAAGATTTTTTAAAAATAAGATCTAAAATAAAGCAATGAAAAAATTTTGACTTTTTTTTGGGTCGCGACATGAACATATTTCTCAAATTTGGGTCGCGGCTTAAAAAGGTTAAGAACCACTGTACACCAAGTAGCATGTTTAATACCACGTCAGCATGTGTAGTTATGAAGTGTCTGATTCGGAGCCCATGTGCAAAAGAATCCATTGCATTGTGGTGTTGTAAACAATTCTGGTGGCCCTAGAATGCTTTCGATAATCAGTTGATCAACATTAGTACTTCGATCGGTTTTAACCATCGGCCTACGGTCACCTCTGGGATCAATGACGCATAGATTTCCTAAATAGCACATTGGTTCGTCAAAATTGTCGATTCTTGATACACTTTTGCCAATGTAACACTTGAGCATTTCACAATTTCCATTGTTTCGGAAATGCTGGTACCCCTGTCTTGATAGCCGATAGTCATGTACTTTTCAGGGTCTGATAGTTTACGTAATTTTCCAATGCCAGGCACTGTTACTGTGTTCACGAAAACCAATAATCAAATTTAATTAGAAAAAAGAAACTGTATTTGTAAGAAATTAACGTACAATACTTCCTTGAAGAGAACAGGCATATGTCAGTTAAGTGACTGCAATTGTTTCGACTGCGTTATAAGCTCCCTTCCTCAGGCCAAAGAACAGTATGCGCCCTTAACCTCAGCTAAAAACAAACTGACTACGTCGCTCAAACGAGCGAGTCAGTTCGTTTGTAGCAGTTTTTAAGGCTACATAAAATTCTTTGATCTGGAATTTATAACTTCCTCGAAACACTCGTAGTCACATAACTGAAACATTCCTTCTTTCTTTAAAGAAGTATTTAATTTAGTCAAACATTATATGTTTTATGTGACCTAGTGAACCATACACGTGTTCTGTATGAATGACTCACTAGGTGTATGCGACATCTGTATTGGTGTGTGGTCATAATTTTGTGGCTCAACTCTTTATATTGGTATTGTAATGTATTAAAATTTAAACGTTTTAAAATAAAAAAAAAATTAAATTGCCATTGTCGCAATTTAAGACACTTGACTTTAAGAGTAAAATCCCAAAATAGTTTAACTTCCTTCGAAAGAATTAGGAAAAAATATTCTTTAACACTTCAAGTATATGGCCTTCTTTCCTACCTAAAGAAAACTTTTCTATACGTGTTTATACAGCAAAGAGTCTCTTAAGTCAAACTGTTATGTTTACAAAGACCATACTTCTTGAAATAATATTTTCCCCAGTAACTTAATACCTTAAGGTTCTAAAACTTTTGTATGAAACATCAACAAAGTTTTATGAAATATGCTTGAGTTATATCGTTCAAAGTGATTAGATTTTTTTTATTTTAAGATATTTAGAAATTTATAACACAAAATTTATCAAATTTAATTTTTAACATTGTTTTAAAAACATTAACGATTGATCTATTGGAGGTATGTAATCTCATTCAAATCGTTTCATTTTCACAAAGTTACAACATTCTCTATAAGTACATGAGAGATAATCGTGCCATTAATTCAGTGGACAGAGCATAGCCGCAGTTCAATATCTCGATAAAAAAGATGCTCTTAAAAATTGTGCTAAAATATTTTAATTCTACAGGTTATCTGCAGTGAATACTATTTCGAGGGATTTATTCTAAAAATGATGCACTTATGACGTCATGAATCGCATATGAATTATTCTACGTGTTATTTCACCAACAAGTTATTGCGACGATAAATTTTGTAAAGAGTTAACTAGCAGTTTTTAGTAGAATATCGTTAACATTACGATTTTAGTCATTGCATTGGGTTTTTAATAACCCACAATTCACTAATACCCTGTATTAGAAATATTCGAATTTAGCCACTGTAGTTTATTGTAAATTAAATAAGTTCTTAAATTTTCAACCTCAGTGATAAATATCCTCAATTATCATTTATATGACGAGGATTTTTAGAGGGGATATTACAAACTACAGTACCCATTGTGATGTCCAGATTTTGTTCTAATCCTTTGAGGGCCAAGGGGCGTATTTGGCTCCAGATTTCCAATATTGTTCTAAAACTCCTAAAACTTTTTGAATTATATTTTTTTATTATTTAACACGTTTGTTTTAGTCATAAAAATATACTTGGGTTATGCATTGTCTTTGTAGAATTATTATTTTTTTTAATATGCTAAAATAAAATGTAACAAAAGTGTATTATTTGAATATAAATAAATGCGAGGAAACCAATTTTTGATATCAAGGAGACATAGCATATGTGAAATGAAAACATCGCAGATTGTAAAAAATACATAGAAAAAAAATTGATATAGAATGCTCTGTAATTGTCCACAAGTATAAATCTGATGTATCAACTGAAGTTGGATGAAGATTGATGATTATATATTATCAGGGAATATTTTTTGATCTATCAGATATTTTAATTTATATTTCTTGCATTATATATAGGGAAAATGAGCTAGATAATGGAGATACAGCTGTCATATTCATAGAATTTAATCAAATAATGTCCTTATTGGTGGAACGGAGAAAATGATGCATTGCATTTATTTCTGAAAACATCATGGAGAAAAATTGTAAAAGGAAAACATGTGTGCGGTATGCAAAAGCTAAAATTGAAAAGAGAAGACATGTGCAGCATTTGTAAAGTTCTTCTTTTATTTATATATACCAGTAACTTTTTGTCTAATTTCATGCTTTTCATTCAAAAGAATGTTCTTAAAGGATTTAATATCTAAGTATTATATTTTTGCCATTTGTACCAATTAATTTATAACTATTTATAACTTTATTAATAAATTAGCAACAATTATGACTGCAATGTTTCCGGATTTTCAAATGAATGTTAAATGTAGCATAATAAATAATGAATTTTATAACCTAATTTAGTGTATTGACACACCTTTATATGAAAATGGCAAGTATAATCGTCTTCTTGGCATTATTATGGGACAGTAGACATTCTTCCATGCCATGTCAAAAAATATATATATACTTTTATTTATGAAGAACGCTTCATTACTGAATGTTTAATTTGGCGTAACAAATCCGAACGTTATAGCTTATTTTCATGTATTGATCTTTATATATTAACGCCCTCTTGTCATTACTATGGGAGAGTAGACTTTATTTTATGTCATATCAAAAAGTAAAAAAATGTATTTCTAATTATGATAAACGCTTTATTAATAAATATTTAATAAAGTAATACTATCACATATTCACTTTCATTATTAAATATTTAATAAAATAATAAAGTTACATTTTTCCATTATTTTGCAATATTTCACAAATATACATTCCTAAATAAATAATAACTGTGCACTACTGCATACCATCTTCTTCAATATTCATCAGCACCTGAAATCTCACTTTAAAGGTGTTATCAATTTTTTCTTCATCAAAATTATGGAAATATGTTGGTGATGCAATTGTTTTGAGCACCCCTGTAGTATAGCAATGTGTAATGACTATTCATTGAGCAGTTGCATTTGAGATCTCAGAAGCTCTTCACTTGTTCTGTTGCTGGAGGTTACCACACCTTCCAATTGGTTGACTCAAACGCTGGTTGTGCAATATCACACAGCATTGTTAAACGGAATCGTTAATAAGGTTGTAGGTTTACATGACTTTCATAAAGTCATAACTATTATTATCCTATAACACAATTTATACTCTCGAACTGGCGACAGCATTGCATACCGTTTACCAAAGGAACTCCTCAAGACAATGTGGCACCCAGCACACCATACAGCGATTTTGAATAAGTCTAAATTTGGAAATTTCCGAAATCTAGCATTACAGTTATTATTAACACTTTTGAAGCATGAGGATCAGGACGTAATTTCATCTAAACTCCTGCTAAAGGAGGGGGAGGGAATGAATTATGGATTGCAATTGGAATTTAAATGCTTATTAAATATATAGTTTTCTGTTAAAATACTTTGAAAGTTACAGCATAGAACAACTAAGATAATAATATGGTTCGATTGTAGTTAAAGAACGCTTTTCTCAGGATTAGTGAAGCGTGGAAGTGATAGCAGCACAGGGTTAGAGAATTTCCTGACGTTACAGAAATGCCCTATAAAAAGAGAAAATAGATTATGTAACGCCAGATTCTTTTACTCAAAAATAAGCCTGAATAAAATCTTTGGGATCTCTTGCGTATTTCCCCCAATCAAATATAATTAAAGAATTATCCTCGAGAGTCACTTTCCCCTAACCAAAATTTGCCAAATGTTCGCTCACTTGCGGCATTCTGTTATATTTTTCTTGAATTTTTTTACTGAACATGAATAGTCTAGATTATCCCCTTTCTTCTACTTTAACAGTTTAATTATTAACGTAGCTCTTAATAAATAATTTCCGGTAATGTAATTAACAAATACTGTAAAACATAAAAATGGGATTCCATTGGTTAACTTCAAAATTTCTCAAAATTTCTGATAAATTAAAATCGAATGACTGCATAATCTATCTCACTTTTGTTTTAAACCAAACCCAAACTTTAATTTTCATCAAATAACTTTGAAAGGATTATTTTCAATTTTTAATTTGAAAATGAAGGTTTAAAAATTTATCAACTTGTTTCAAAGACAAAAATGACCTAGATTCTTGCTTTTTAAACGGATTACAATCTTCCTTCAACCTGTCTTACTATGCTGACCTTTCTTACTATGAGTCTAAATAGAATTTTTTACTTTGCAGACTTTTTCGAGTAGCAGTCTGAGCAAATTTTTATATTTATATTTTACTTTCCACATTCTCAAAATATTTATATTTCAATCAAATCTAAGACTTTCGTTTCAAACTTAGGATGTATATAGTTTTTCTTTTCCCAAAATCTAAGGTGTATACTAAGAAATTAAAAAAAAATATTTATTTTAATTGAATTCAAATTTATTTTTAAATAATGAAAATGCAAACATATTTTTTTGTAAATTTCCAAATTTAATTTAAGTAAATGTAAACATTACATTTTTGATTTTTTTAAAAATCAGACAGATTTTTATAGGTGTTTTTACAGATGTTTATCTGATAGGAAATACTGATACACAGGTCTCTAAATTTATAAAAAAGAGTAGGAATTGTATCATGCACCTAAATTGCACATAAATATTGAAAATATTTTGTAAGAAACATTATTAAAATTTTATACGATTTCTACTTTAATGGGAGCTATAATTATGCCTTTTACAATCACATCAAAAATTAATATATCAGATCTTATATAAATTAAAAATCTGAACGTGTTCTGGTTTACCTTAAATACATTCTAGTGTCCAATAAAATATTGTATTCTTGATTTAATTGTACACTATAATATATATGTATTCAGCTGACAACAACTCCAAAAAAACCATGGTACATGCTCTAATTTTACAAAATTCTTTGAGGACTGATGAATCAATTCATACCATACAGCTTAACAGAATGTCCTATAATTCACCAAACTGCTAAATTCCCCCAAAATATTAATATACTACTGAAGTCTAAGAAAGAGTTTTGGAAGTAAACACGACTAAATTTATATAATAGGCAGTAAAAGCAAGAAGTAGCTACGCATTATTGGAAACATATTATTCGTGTTCAAATCCTGAAAACATTTTGAAAACTTAATTTTGGATTTAAAGACATGTTATAATACTTATAGATTGTATAATTCTGTAAGTTATAAATTAGACACAGATTAATTCATTTATTATTTTAAATAGTCGAATAGGTTTTGTACAAAAAAGACGGGTAAATAAAAATATTTCGCAAAAGACGGAGAATTAAAGATGAATCAATTATCATAAATAATTGCTTAAGATGATAAACACATATTTTAAAAAATCAGCATTATTAAAATACTGAATATTATTTCTCTTAAGCAATATTTACAATATTTCTTCTGGTGTATTCCCGAGTACACATGGTCTAAATATCCTGGAGCAAATTATGATCCATAAAAAATAAAAATTTACAACATTCCGAAACAATGATTGTATATAAATAAAGTAAGTTATAAATCAGACACAGATTAATTCATTTATTATTTTAAATAGTCGAATAGCTTTTGTACAAAAAAGACGGATAAATAAAAATATTTCGCAAAAGACGGAGAATTAAAGATGAATCAATTATCATAAATAATTGCTTAAGATTATAAACACATATTTTAAAAAATCAGCATTATTAAAATACGGAATATTATTTCTCTTAAGCAATATTTACAATATTTCTTCTGGTGTATTCCCGAGTACACATGGTCTAAATATCCTGGAGCAAATTATGATCCATAAAAAATAAAAATTTGCGACATTCCAAAACAATGATTGTATATAAATAAAGTAAGTTATAAATTAGAGACAGATTAATTCATTTATTATTTTAAATAGTCGAATAGGTTTTGTACAAAAAAGACGGATAAATAAAAATATTTCGCAAAAGACGGAAAATTACAGATGAATCAATTATCATAAATAATTGCTTAAGATTATAAGCACATATTTTAAAAAATCAGCATTATTGAAATACTGAATATTATTTCTCTTAAGCAATATTTTCAATATTTCTTCTGGTATATTCCCGAGTACACATGGTCTAAATATCCTGGAGCAAATTATGATCCATAAAAAACAAAAATTTACGACATTCCAAAACAATGATTGTATATAAATAAAGTAAGTTATAAATTAGACACAGATTAATTCATTTATTATTTTAAATGGTCGAATAGGTTTTGTACAAAAAAGACGGTTAAATAAAATTA
This sequence comes from Amaurobius ferox, assembly GCA_951213105.1. Lineage (NCBI taxonomy): Eukaryota > Metazoa > Arthropoda > Arachnida > Araneae > Amaurobiidae > Amaurobius > Amaurobius ferox. Next base: position 123,183,860 of record OX578137.1, read on the forward strand.
TTTTGCAAAAGACGGAAAATTAAAGATGATTAAATAATCATAATTCATTGCATTAATTATTTAAGGAAACAAACACATATTTTAAAAATCATAATTATCAAAATACTGACTATTATTTCTCTTAAGCAATATTTACAACATTCCTTCTGGTATATTCTCGAGTACCCATGGTCCAAATATCCTGCAGCAAATTATGATCCATAAAAAATTAAAATTTACGACATTCCAAAACAATGATTGCATATAAAAAAAGTTATCAATGATCAATATCTCAATGTGGGTTTGAAGTAGATTTTTGAAAGAATTTTTTGGCTCAAATATTCTTAGTATCGCATGTCATATTTTATTTTCCAATATCCCATTTTCTGCATATCTTTCATTGTGTAACAGAATCGGGAAGCAATGGTCTCTCTGCTTTTAATTAATTGAGCATATGTCTATTCTGATATAAGACATCTTACAGTTCTACGACAGTATTGACTATAATTTTAACCATATTCTCCATTCAAGTGTGATCAACACCGTGATGTCGTATATTGTGAGTAATATCATTTTCCTTTGTAAGTTTCTTCTAGCAAGTTATATCCTCTTCTAAATAACCATCTTTCTTCTAAATAACCTAATTAGTCATTCCAGTTTTAAATTATATCTATTGACAAAATAATCAAAATTTACACATTACTGCTTTTTTGCACGTGCTATAAACTCATAATCACGGAAAAATTTTAAGGCATTGAAATTTTAATCAAATAATACCTTCGCCAGTGTTTGCGAATAAATAACCCTATAAAGAGTAAAGTTTATTACTTTCCAAGCAATAATCGATATAAAATATATTAAATTATTGCTTTGACTTTAATTAAGCTAGAAAGAAGATTTCTAAGACTATCTGTATAAGGCTCTATTTTATTATTTAATGCCCCATTTTATTTTCAAATATCTTATCGTCCACACAAGCTTATCCTCCGGAAGAGATCACATAGGGAATTGTCTCCCTTCCTGACATTTCCCCTTTTGTTTAGAATCTTTATAAGCGTCAATAAGTTTTTTTACAGTTCCGATACACTGTTGGTATCTCATTCTGAGTTTTAATCGATTTTTGTCATAATTTGAAAAGCAAAATGCAATTTGAAATAAATAATTATTATTCTGTATTTTTGGGTTTAGTTAATTTTATACATTAAACTAGCAGCATACCCGTTCTTCGTACGGAGTACATAATATAAAGAAATTTATAATTCGCAATCATGTGCAATTTCTGTTAACATATTAAATTTATTGCTCATAAAGAGAAGTTTAAGAATATCTGTTCTCACTATGCAAAATTATATTCACGGACAGATCTGAAGAATAAAACATCCTGGCCCCTTTTGTAAGTAAATTTACAAAGAAAAAAAGGAATTGAATCAATATATGCAACCCCGTACTACTTATATTGTCGCAGATCAGAAAATATGCCAGTGTGTTAGTAGAAGCTTACCCGTATTGCAATATGAGTCTCAAAAATATTTGCCAAAATAAAAAAGATGACGTAATAAATTGAAAGTATCAAAAATCCCCGTAATCTTAATACCAGAAGGTCGTAATTGATTCCAATATATGCCAATATATATCAAAATATATGCCAGTATACCTGTACAACTTATATTCTCGTAGATTAGAAGATATACCCATGCATTTGTAGAAGATTACTCGTACAACGTACTATATATGAGTTTCAACAATTTTCGTCATAATAAAACAATTCCATAATAATTTGAAAATATCAATAATCCCAGAATCAACAGTCCCCGAAAATACCAATAATAATGATGTTTAAATCTGAAGACCGTAATTGATATTATCCAGTCAAAAATGCAATGTCAATGAAATTTATTTTATATACATATTTTTGTAATTCAAATCGCAAAAGATTTAATAAAAATCGTATGCCGCATAATATATTGGGTCCGTTGCTAAGCGACATGATATCATTTGCTTCAAATAAATTGATAGAAATCATATCATCTGAATAATGTAATCTCCATGGAAGGTTTGGCGATATTTTCGTCAATTTAGCGATAACTTAAAAAATCGCCAAATTTATCGCCAAGTGGGACTGTAGAACTGATAGTCCCATTTTGCGACAAATTGACGAAACATCATCACAATACTATCCCCTAACAAAACACAATTTATTTCATTTATTAAGCGCGATTTCATCAATTTCGTGATATTTTTATGGATTTAAAAATATTTTTACCAATTTGAAATTAAAAAAATTCCTTGAAGGTGTTACTAAGTAGGATGGATGGACTGACAGACAAATGCTACAGAAACATCATTTCAGTACTCTATTCTAAAAAAACAAATTTAATTTCATTGATTTGGGCCATTTTTATCAATTTGGAGACATTTCCACTAATTTGGTAAAGTTTAAGAAAAGTTACCAAGTTATTTAGAGATATTCCTCTGAATTCGTAGCTCTGAATTTGCAGATCTGAAGAATAAAATATCCTGATCCCGTTTGTATTTACTAAATGAAAACAGTAAAATTGTATTAGAAGATACATACACCCGTTCTACTCTTTTTCTGCTTCGACAATCGGCTAAATGAATTTATTGGGTAAACACAATATATGAGTTTATTAGCGAAACACAATATATGAGCTTGAAACGTCTTTGCTAAAATAAATGAAAGTGATGTACGCAGTCCGCAGTATATATAATTAAAAGAACAATCAAACCGTTCATTTATAAAATATATTTTTACACCCATTTATTTATTATACAAATAAAAAAAATAATAATAGATATTAACAACAAATTTAATTTCATTCCGTTGCCGAGAAACATGATATAAGAGAGAATCTTCCTCATGAAATGCGAAATTAAATAGCCATTTTGATTTCTTTATTCTTTACATCGTTGAGCAAAAGCTTGTGAGAGATGAGCCATGGAGGTAGATTTTTCCATTTAAATTCATGTTTCAAACAATTTATGTTTTCCTATAATGACTAATTAATGCAAAAATCCTGCACCAAACTCGAAAATAAAGTTTTATTTCATTTTGGCGTTTTAAACAAACGATTTTCATCCTTTCCGTTTGGATAAACCACGGAGTTGGAGAGTAGATAGAGTTACTCCTAAAAAAAAAAATCCGTTTTTCAATAATATCTCGACAGCCCCTGGTCTTAGAAACTCGAAACTTGGACAAAATTTATGGGGGCATATTTTAAGGCTATCCACAAATTTTCATGCAATTCAGTTCAGCCGTTTTCTCGTGATGATGATACAAACTAAAATTTCGTTTTTTACTAATATCTCGAGATCCACTCGTCGTAGAAACTCATAACTCAGACTAAATTTTAAGTGGGCCTATTTCTAGGCTACCCACAAAATTTCATCAAATTCGGTTCAGCCGTTCCCCCGTGATGATGGGACAAACAGACAGACAGATTTTCTATTTTATTTATATAGATAGACTATTAGCATACCCGTTCTTCGTACGGAGTATAAAATATAAAGAAACTTATAATTCAGATTCATATGTAAAATATGTTAAAATATTAAATTTATTGCTCCTAAAGAGAAGTTTATGAATATCTGTTCTCATCATGCAAAATAATCGTCACGGGCAGATCTGCAGAATAAAACATCCTGGCCCCTTTCGAAAGAAAATTTACAAAAAAAAAATTAATTGAATCAATATATGCAAAATGTAAGCATTAAAATTGTATAGGACCCGTACTACTTATATACTCGAATATTAGAAGATATAACCTGTATTAGTAGATTACATGTATAAATTGAAAATATCAATAAACCCGTAATTGATTCCAATATATGCCAGAATGAAAGCACTAAAATTATATGGGAATATATATATATATATATATATATATATACCCATACTACTTATATTGTCGCAGATTAGAAAATATGCCTGCATGTTAGTAGAAGATTACCCTTATTACAATATGAGTCTAAAAAATCTTTGCCGAAATAAAACAGATGACATTATAAATTGAAAATTTCAATTATCCCAGTAATCTTTATACCAGAAGGTCGTAATTTATTCCAATATATGCCAATATATATCAAAATATATGCCTATATACCTGTACTACTTATATTCTCGTAGATTAGAAGATAACACGTGCATTTATAGAAGATTACTCGCACAACGTACAATATGTGAGTTTCAACAATTTTTGTCATAATAAAACAATGGTATGATAATTTGAAAATATCAATAATCCCTGAATCAATAATCCCCGATAATATCAATAATAATAATGTGTAACCTGAAGACCGTAATCGATATTTTCCAGTCAAAAATGCAATGCCAATGAAATTTATTTTATATACATATCTTTATTATTCAAATCGGAAAAGATTTAATTAAAATCGTATGGCACATAACACATTGGATTTACATCCATTGCTAAACGACATGATATCAGTTGCTTCAAATGAATTGATGGAAATCATATCATCTGAATAATGCTATCTCCATGAAAGGTTAGGCGATATTTTCTTCAATTTAGCGATAACTCAAAAAATCGCCAAATTTATCGCCAAGTGGGACTGTAAAACTGATAGTCCCATTTTGCGACAAATTGACGAAACATCTTCATAATATTATCCCCTAACAAAACACAATTAATTTCATTTATTAAGCGCAATTTTATCAATTTCATGACATTTTTATAGATTCACAAACATTTTTATCAACTTGGTGATATTTTAAAAATTCGATAAATGTGTTACTAAGTAGGATGGATAGACTGACCCACAAATGCTACCGAAACATCATTTCAGTACTGTTTTCTAAAAAAACGAATTTAATTTCATTGATTTGCGTCGTTTTTAGCAATTTGGCGATATTTCCGCTAATTTGGTAAAGTTTAAGAAAAGTTACCAAGTTATTTAGAGATATCCCGCTAAATTCGTAGCTCTGAAATTGCAGATTTGAAGAATAAAATATCTCGATCCGTTCGTATATACTAAATGAAAACACTAAAATTGTATTATAAGATACACCCGTTCTACTCTTTTTCTGCTTCAACAATCGGCTAAATGAGTTTATTGGTAAACACAATATGAGTTTATTAGCTAAACACAATATAAAAGCTTAAAAACTCTTTGTCAAATGAAAGTGATGTACGCAGTCCGTAATTAATATAATTAAAAGAAAAATCAAACCTTTAATTTACAAAATATATTTATACATCTATTTATTTATTATTCAAATAGAAAAAATAATAACAAATATTAAGAAACACATTTAATTTAATTGCGTTGCTGAGCAACATAATATAATAAAGAATCTTCCTCATAAACTGCGAAATTAAATAACCATTTTGATCTCTTCCCCATAAAATGCTAAAATAATAACCATTTTGATTTCTTTATACTTTCCATTGGTTAGTAAATGCTTGACCAGGGAGTTAGATTTTCCATTAAAATTCATGTTTCAAACAATTCATGCTTTCAGATAGTGACTAATTAATGCAAAAATCCTGCACTAAGCTCAGAAATGAAGTTTTAATTCACGTTGACGTTTTAAACAAACGATTTTCATCCTTTCCGTTTGGATAAACCACGGAGTTAGAGAGTAGATCTCCTAGGATAAAGTTCCGATTTTCATTAATATCTCGACAACCCCTGGTATTAGAAACTCGAAACTTGGGCAAAATTTATGGGGGACTATTTTAAGGCTACTCACAAAATTTCATTAAATTCGATTCAGCCGTTCTCTCGTGATGATGAGACAAACGAAATATTCGTTTTTCACTAATATCTCGAGAACCACTGGATATGGAAACTCCAAACATGGACTAAATTTTAAGTGGGGCTATTTCTAGGCTACCCACAAAATTTCATCAAATTCGGTTCAGCCGTTCTCCCGTGATAATGGGACAAACAGACAGACAGACAGACAGACAGATTTTCAATTTTATATATATAGACTAGCAGCATACCCGTTCTTCGTACGGAGTATATAATATAAAGAAACTTGAAATTCATAATCATGCCCAAATTCTTATAGTATACTAAATGACATGTTTAATCAAAATATTCTGTTAAAATATTTAATATAATGCTCCTAAAAAGAAGTTTAAGAATCTCTGTTCTCGCTATATAAAATTATCTTCATGGACATATCTGAAGAATAAAACATCTTGAACCCCTTATGTAAGCAAATATAAAAAAAATATGGAATTGAATCAATATATGCAAAATAAAAGCGTTAAAATTGTATGGGACCCGTACTAATTATATATGCGAATATTAGAAAATATAACCTGTATTAGTAGATTACATGTATAAATTGAAAATACCAATAAACCCGTAATCTTTAAATCTGAAGACAGTCATTTCTTCCAATATATGTCAAAATTAAAGTGCTAAAATTATATGGGAAGATATACACGTACTACTTAATATGTCCGATTATTAGTAGAAGATTACCCGTTTTGCAATATGAGTCAAAAAATATTTTTTGGTAAAATACAACAGACGACGTAATAAATTGAATATATAATTAATCCCCTTAATCTTCATACCAGAAGACTGTACTTGATTCCAATATATATGCCAATATATGTCAAAATATATGCCAATATACCTGTACTACTTATATTCTTGTAGGTTAGAAGATATACCCGTGCATTCCTAGAAGATTACTCGTACAACGTACAATATGCGTGTGTCAGCAATTTTTGCCGCAATAAAACAATGGCGTAATAACTTAAAAATATCAATAATCCCTGAATCAATAATTCCGGAAAATATCAATAATAATAATGTTTAAACCTGAAGAGTATAATTGATATTATCCAGTCCAAAATGAAATGGCAATGAAATTTATTTTATATACATATCTTCATTATTCAAATCGGAAAGGATTTAATAAAAATCGTCTGCCGCATAAACACATTGGATTTAAATCCGTTGCTAAGCGACATGATATCATTTGCTTCAAATAAATTGGTAGAAAAAATATCGTCTAAATAGTTATATTTCTATGGAACATTTGGCGACAGATTCGTCAAACTAGCGACATTTTAAAAAATCTCCAAATTTATCGCCAAGTGGGACTGTAGAACTGACAGTTCCACTTTGCGACAAATTGACGAAATATCATCACAATACTATCCCCTAACAAAAAACAATTAATATCATTTATGTAGCGCAATTTTATCAATTTCAAGATGTTTTTATAGATTTGAAAACATTTTTATCAATTTGGTGACATTTTAAAAATTCGCTAAATGTATTACTAAGTAGGATGGTTGGTCTGACAGATGAATGCTAACCAAACATCATTTCAGTACTCTCTTCTAACAAAACAAAAAAAAATTCCATTGATATGTAGAAGACCCAAGCCACACGACCAACCCGAAGGTTTATGGCAGCTGTTTGTGTGTCGTTTATATCAATTTGGCGACATTTCCGTCAATTTGGCAAAGTTTAAGAAAAGTTGTCAAATTAGCGATATCCCTCCAAATTCGTAGCTTTGAATTTGCAGATCTGAATGAACCATTCTTATCCCGTTTCAATATACTAAATGAAAACACTACAATTATATTAGAAGATATACCCGCTCTACTCTTTTTCTGTTTCAACAATCGGCTATATGAATTTATTGGCTAAACACAATATAAGAGTTTATTAGCTAAATACGATATAAGCTTGAAAACTCTTTGCCAAAATAAATGAAATTGACGTACGCAGTCAGCAATTAATATAATTAAAAGAAAAATCAAACCGTCCATTCATAAGATATACTTTTATATCCATTTATCCATTTATTTATTATTTAAATCGAAAAAAATAATAAAAACATTAACAAACACATTTAATTAAATTGCGATGCCGAGCAACATGATATATCCTCCTAAAATGTTAAAATTTATTAACCACTAACAGAACACCCGTTATTCGTACGGAGTGTATAATTTAAAGAAACTTAAAGTTCGCAATCAAGTGCAAATTCTGTTAAAATATTAAATTTATTGTAATAAAACATCCTGCCCCCTTTTGTAAGCAAATTTACAGAAGAAAAAATAGGAATTGAATGAATATATGCAACCCCGTACTAATTATATTGTCGCAGATCAGAAAATATGCCAATGTGTTAGTAGAAGATTACCCGTATTACAATATGCGTCTCAAAAATATTTGCCAAAATAAAAGAGATGACGTAATAAATTGAAAACATCAATAATATCCGTACTCTTTATACCTGAAGGTCGTAATTGATTCCAATATATGCCAATATATATCAAAACATATGTCAATATACCTGTACTACTTATATTCTCGTAGATTAAAAGTTATACACGTGTATTTGTAGAAGATTCGTACAACATACAATATATGAGTTTAAACAATTTTTGTCATAATAAAATAATTGCATAATAACTTGAAAATATCAATAATCCTTGAATCAATAATCCCCGAAAATATAAATAATAATAATTTTTAAACCTGAAGACCGTAATTGATATTAACCAGTCAAAAATGCTATAAGAAAAATCAAATCGTTCTTTTCTAAAATATATTTTTATATCCATTTATTTATTATTCAAATCGAAAAAATAATTATTAAAATTAGCAGACAGATTTAATTTAATTGCGTTTCTGAGTAACATGATATAAGATAGAATCTTATAACATGTTAAATATGTCATGTCTTATAACATAAACTGCGAAATTAAATAATGATTTTGATTTCTCTATACTTCTCATTGTTCCGTAAAAGCTTGTTTTAAATAAACCATGAACCATGGAGATAGATTTCCCCTTTAAGTCATGTTTCAAACAATTCATGTTTTCAGAAAGTGACTAATTAACGCAAAAAATCTCCCATCAAACTCAGAGATTAAATTTTAATTCACTTTCAAACGATTTTCAAGCTTTTCGTTTGGATAAACCACGGAGTTAGGGAGTAGAACTCCTAGGAAAAAGTTCCGTTTTTCATTAATATCTCGACAACCCCAGGTCTTAGAAACCCGAAACTTGGAAAAAATTTATGGGGGGATATTTCAAGGCTATTCACCAAATTTCATTAAATTCGGTTCAGCCGTTTTTCCGTGATGATGAGACAAACGAAAATTTCGTTTTTTACTAATATCTCGAGAACCACTGGTCGTAGAAACTCAAAACACGGATATAATTTTAAGTGGGGCTATTTCTGGGCTACCCACAAAATTTCATCAAATTTGGTTTAGCCGTTCTCCCGTGATGGTGTGACAAACAGACAGACAGACAGACAGACAGACAGACAGACAGACAGACAGATTTTCATTTTTATTTATATAGACTAGCAGCATACCCGTTCTTCGTACGGAGTATATAATATAAAGAAACTTGAAATTCATAATCATGCCCAAATTCTTATAGTATACTAAATGACATGTTTAATCAAAATATTCTGTTAAAATATTTAATATAATGCTCCTAAAAAGAAGTTTAAGAATCTCTGTTCTCGCTATATAAAATTATCTTCATGGACATATCTGAAGAATAAAACATCTTGGACCCCTTATGTAGGCAAATATAAAAAAAAAATATGGAATTGAATCAATATATGCAAAATAAAAGCGTTAAAATTGTATGGGACCCGTACTAATTATATACGCGAATATTAGAAAATATAACCTGTATTAGTAGATTACATGTATAAATTGAAAATACCAATAAACCCGTAATAGTTAAATCTGAAGACAATCATTTATTCCAATATATGTCAAAATTAAAGTGCTAAAATTATATGGGAAGATATACACGTACTACTTATAATGTCCGATTATTAGTAGAAGATTACCCGTTTTGCAATATGAGTCACAAATGTTTTTTGGTAAAATACAACAGACGACGTAATAAATTGAATATATAATTAATCCCCGTAATCTTCATACCAGAAGACTGTACTTGATTCCAATATATATGCCAATATATGTCAAAATATATGCCAATATACCTGTACTACTTATATTCTCGCAGGTTAGAAGATATACCCGTGCATTCCTAGAAGATTACTCGTACAACGTACAATATGCGTGTGTCAGCAATTTTTGCCGCAATAAAGCAATGGCGTAATAACTTAAAAATATCAATAATCACTGAATCAATAATTCCGGAAAATATCAATAATAATAATGTTTAAACCTGAAGAGTATAATTGATATTATCCAGTCCAAAATGAAATGGCAATGAAATTTATTTTATATACATATCTTCATTATTCAAATCGGAAAGGATTTAATAAAAATCGTCTGCCGCATAAACACATTGGATTTAAATCCGTTGCTAAGCGACATGATATCATTTACTTCAAATAAATTGGTAGAAAAAATATCGTCTAAATAGTTATATTTCTATGGAACATTTGGCGACAGTTTCGTCAAATTAGCGACATTTTAAAAAATCGCTAAATTTTTCGCCAAGTGGGACTGTAGAACTGACAGTTCCACTTTGCGACAAATTGACGAAATATCATCACAATACTATCCCCTAACAAAAAACAATTAATATCATTTATGTAGCGCAATTTTATCAATTTCAAGATATTTTTATAGATTTGAAAACATTTTTATCAATTTGGTGACATTTTAAAAATTCGCTAAATGTATTACTAAGTAGGATGGTTGGTCTGACAGATAAATGCTAACCAAACATCATTTCAGTACTCTCTTCTAACAAAACAAAAAAAATTTCATTAATATGTAGAAGACCCAAGCCACACGACCAACCCGAAGGTTTATGGCAGCTGTTTGTGTGTCGTTTATATCAATTTGGCGACATTTCCGTCAATTTGGCAAAGTTTAAGAAAAGTTGTCAAATTAGCGATATCCCTCCAAATTCGTAGCTTTGAATGTGCAGATCTGAATGAAACATTCTTATCCCGTTTCAATATACTAAATGAAAACACTACAATTGTATTAGAAGATATACCCGCTCTACTCTTTTTCTGTTTCAACAATCGGCTATATGAATTTATTGGCTAAACACAATATATGAGTTTAGTAGCTAAATACGATATAAGCTTGAAAACTCTTTGCCAAAATAAATGAAATTGATGTAAGCAGTCAGCAATTAATGTAATTAAATGAAAAATCAAACCGTCCATTCATAAGATATACTTTTATATCCATTTATCCATTTATTTATTATTTAAATCGAAAAAAAAAATAAAAACATTAACAAACACATTTAATTTAATTGCGATGACGAGCAACATGATATATCCTCCTAAAATGTTAAAATTTATTAACCACTAACAGCACACCCGTTATTCGTACGGAGTGTATAATTTAAAGAAACTTATAGTTCGCAATCATGTGCAAATTCTGTTAAAATATTAAATTTATTGCTCCTAAAGAGAAGTTTAAGAATATATGTTCTCACTATGCAAAATTATCTTCACGATCAGATCTGAAGAATAAAACATCCTGCCCCTTTTGTAAGCAAATTTACAGAAGAAAAAATAGGAATTGAATGAATATATGCAACCCCGTACTAATTATATTGTCGCAGATCAGAAAATATGCCAATGTGTTAGTAGAAGATTACCCGTATTACAATATGCGTCTCAAAAATATTTGCCAAGATAAAAGAGATGACGTAATAAATTGAAAACATCAATAATATCCGTACTCTTTATACCAGAAGGTCGTAATTGATTTCAATATATGCCAATATATATCAAAACATATGTCAATATACCTGTACTACTTATATTCTCGTAGATTGAAAGATATACACGTGTATTTGTAGAAGATTCGTACAACATACAATATATGAGTTTAAACAATTTTTGTCATAATAAAATAATTGCATAATAACTTGAAAATATCAATAATCCTTGAATCAATAATCCCCGAAAATATAAATAATAATAATTTTTAAACCTGAAGACCGTAATTGATATTATCCAGTCAAAAATGCTATAAGAAAAATCAAATCGTTCTTTTCTAAAATATATTTTTATATCCATTTATTTATTATTCAAATCTAAAAAATAATTATTAAAATTAACAGACAGATTTAATTTAATTGCGTTTCTGAGTAACATGATATAAGACAGAATCTTATAACACGTTAAATATGTCATGTCTTATAACATAAACTGCGAAATTAAATAACGATTTTGATTTCTCTATACTTCTCATTGTTCCGTAAAAGCTTGTTTTAAATAAACCATGAACCATGGAGATAGATTTCCCCTTTAAATCAAGTTTCAAACAATACATGTTTTCAGAAAGTGACTAATTAACGCAAAAAATCTCCCATCAAACTCAGAGATTAAATTTTAATTCACTTTCAAACGATTTTCAAGCTTTTCGTTTGGATAAACCACAGAGTTAGGGAGTAGAACTCCTAGGAAAAAGTTCCGTTTTACATTAATATCTCGACAACCCCAGGTCTTAGAAACTCGAAACTTGGACAAAATTTATGGGGGGATATTTCAAGGCTATCCACCAAATTTCATTAAATTCGGTTCAGCCGTTTTTCCGTGATGATGAGACAAACGAAAATGTCGTTTTTTACTAATATCTCGAGAACCACTGGTCGTAAAAACTCAAAACACGGATATAATTTTAAGTGGGGCTATTTCTGGGCTACCCACAAAATTTCATCAAAGTCTGTTCAGCCGTTCTCCCGTGATGATGGGACAAACAGACAGACAGACAGACAGACAGACAGACAGACAGATTTTCATTTTTATTTATATAGATTGTGTTGAAGACATGGAACATGAATGGGAAAATGATGAATGGAGCACTTCTTATGTCTCATCAGCTAAACTTCGTTTTACTGTTTTCACATATTAGTGGCTACATTGCAGCTCATATCACAGCGTAAAAAAGAAACACATGATAGTTGAGATTATTCTGATGATGTTTATTGCAAGTAAATTTCATCCGGATCGAAAGAAAATTTCTACATGTTTCTTATTTCGTTGAATGTACAAGTGCTGTTTACAAGTGCCATTTTAAGTGTAATAGTAAACAAAATGTAATAGTAAATTATTCTTAGATATTTTAAAAATAGTGTTAAGTGTAGTGTTCTATACTAAAACCATGCTAAGTGGTTTTGGTATGTCCATGCTAAGTGGTTTTTTGGTATGTCTAAAGCACTCTAAGTGTTTGTAAACATAATTTAAAGTTCTTTAAAATCTGAAAAATAAAAATAAAGTTTTTCCACTCAAACCAAACGAAAAAATTCAATGGTTTTTTCCTATATCTGAAAAATAGTGAAATTCATGCCAAGTGGCTATGTTAGTTGCAAAAACCTTATAAAGTGACTCCCACACACTCCTTTCACACCAAAGAATACAATAGAAGGCAGGTATTTTTAAAATGTGAACTGACGAGGCGCCTGTGAACTAACCACTCTTGTACTCCGCACAAGCTATTCTCACCAAAGAATACTTGAAATATATTTAAAAAAATGCAAACTGTCTCGATTACTGTTATGATTTCGTTATGATTTCGAAGATGAATAAAATAATGTAGAAATTTTGACATGTAGATAACAATTGCGTTTAGCACAATATAATATTGTACGATTCATTAAAAATTATAAGTTCTAATCACTTCATATCTTATCTTATGTGATCTGTTTGCAGACGACACTCGATTTAGGTCACGTGATTATACTTATGACGTGGCCCGATAAGACATTTCAATCTTGGACGTTGCGTGAATAGGTTCGGTTCGTTCGTAGCTGCGACAAATTTATAGTGTTTTAAGATCTTAGTGTTTTAAAAATAAACATTATACTGTGAACGTGGCAGTTGGCTGTTACTATGTAAAAATAACGTCTAAAATTCAAAGTATGCCATCACTCAGACAGATAATTTCCAGTGGAAATACTGTGGAGTTGTCTGTTCCTGCCGTAGAAGAAGCAAAATCTGTGGACATTGTCTCAGATATGATTAATTCACCCTCACAAAAGCTTACGGTGGATTGGTTAGAGACCTATCTTATGTCTTTCATAACCCCAGCAAAAACATCTACCGTTGTCTATTCACAAGTTCTCACAGAGGTTGGAAGCGCAACTCAAGATATATTTTCTTGTGCTCTAACACATAGCAGAGTGTTATCCTCCACTACAGAATCAGTTTCGACTAATTCTACTTCTTCAGATTTTGTAATTGATGCGCTCCGTCGTTGGCATTTCGCTTCTGATGTCTATGTATATTTGAAACTTCGCCATGGGAAGTTAAATGTGTATATATGGAAATATCTCTCAAACGAACGAAAGGAACTACAAGACGTTACACTGTCATCTGCTACTTGGAGTGAATTTTCTCAAAAATTGTGGTCGTTCAATATTCTATATGCGGACACCTCTTTCGTCAGTCGCAATGAGTTCTTCTGTTTCACTGACAATGGAAAACTGCATTTACAGAAGATAATTCAATTATATGATTCAAAATTTTGTCTAACACAGTGCCATATAACCTTAGATAAAAATCAAATAGCATGTTTACAGAATTGTGTTAGCAACGTTAGTATGAAACTTCGAGAAAGTATATTTATAAAGTGGCTTAATACTCAAATATGAAAATAAAGGACAGCATAACCTTCCTACCATCACTTATTTGTGATAAAAATTTTGCATTCGAACAATTAATCTCTTGTATTCCTGATAACATGATGTGTAATGTAAGGAAACTTTTCAAATGTGTTGTCCGTGTTGCTCAAATTGAAGATCAAAGTTATCATGAATGTCTTTACAGCACTCCATTAGAAATGTACGACATAGTGGATAAATCCGCTTAACACAATTTTTGTGTTCACTTGAAGTCCGTAATTTACTATTAAATACGTTTTAAAACACTCCGAAAAACAATTGGTAACATACCAAACACACCGAAAAAATAATAAATACCCCTTTTATAAAATACACTCCCTGTTACAAAATATAACTTCCCACTGATAATTTCCAATGTTCTTAACACAGCCCTGAAATATAATCTATCTTCCTTTTACTTTCACAACTCACTCTTCGTTGATAATAATCTACGAGGCATGTGCGCTGTAGCATAACGGATAAGACGCCAGTCTTCTAATCGAACGGCTCCGGGATCAAACCCCAGCGCTGACAAGTAGAAAATTAAATTCTTTTGGAGATTTAAAAAAAATCCGTTAGATGGCAGCACCTCACCAACTTTCGCCAGAGGGCGCTTTAACTACGTTACCGCTGATAACAGACTTCAGTTCGTCATCGACCAGTACAGAGGAAGGACGTGTGCTAAGAAGCTCCGCCATGCACTCCGGTCAAAGGTCAGTCAGCGATTGCGACATCCATTGAAATCTCTTTCAAAGTTCCTCCGGTCAAAGGTCGCCCCTCCGAGGTCACTTTCGCAATTGTGCCTCCTCCCCTCTCAACACAATTGTACCATGCACTCCGGTCAAAGATCAACCTTCGGAGGGCTCTTTCGCTATAGTGCCTCTTTCAAAGTTCCTCCGTTGGTCTCAAAGAGGCTATGTCCCGTGATTGTGCAATGCACTGCGGCGAAAAGTCATTCCTCCGAGACCTCTTTAGAAGTTCCTCCCCTCGCAACCCGATTGTGCAATGCACTCCGGTCAAAGGTCATCTTTCGGAGGCCTCTTTCGAAGTTCCTCCCCTCTTAAAGAGGCTATGTTGCGAAACTGCCTCCTCAGTTGGTCTAAAGACCCTGCGCGAGGCATCCTCCACCCTCCCAAGTGAGGCAACCTTCCTCCCCAAAGAAGAACCCTCTTCCATGAGTCCTGGGCAGCGGCTGCCCCTGCGGCCCTTCAACAGTAATTTCTCTTCTACTACCATGTATTGCAGATAAAGTAAAAATACAGTCAAATAAAATATCAATTTTAACAAATAAATAATTATAAAAAAATAAATTAAAGTAAAAAAAGTAATTGCCATAAAAAAAACTATGATGTGGGCAGCACATAACTTTCTCTGCAGACTTATATTCACGTTCTCTTTAATTTAATTACATTTAATTCACTTTTAATTCAATATTCGTTCTCATTTCATAACTGAACTTCTTTTCAAAGGTGGCGTAGAGAAAATACGAAAAAACTAAAATATCTCGAGAACGACTACTCCTAGTGTAATGGGGTTGATCTTATTCTTTTCTTCTTAAAGATTACGTATTAAACCAGCATTTCCTGGATATATTTGAGCATACGTAGATTTTTATTTTAGATTTTGGTGATTTCTGCTGTTCTTTTTGCAAAAAAATGCATGTTATTTTTATCCGAATCATACCAAAATCTAATCAGCGCCAGAGTGTCCCACAGGTGAGTTACCTACCAATTTTTGTTTAATTCGGTCTATTAGTTTTTCAGCTAGAGTGGATACAAACTTTTGCGGGTCATTTTTTAGTTAGAGTGGATACAAAATCTGCACAGACAGTAACACACACAGACGTCACGCTAAAAATAGTTTTTTCGTATTCTAGAGATCTCGAAACGAGTTGATCCGTCAAAAACTCGAGTTGCGATTTTCGGCATGATTCCAATACTTTCCCTATACATTACCATGTATTGCAGAGAAAGTAATAATTCTAATATATATATGTGCTTTTAATTTTATTTCCGTCTCAAGACGTTGATATAGTACAACGTGAACGAAGTTGCCTGCAAGCTTTTAATGAAATCAAAAAAAGCCTTTTCGTTGTGTCCAAAGTATCTGTGGTGTATTAGTTTTTCAATTCCATTATATGGAAGAATGCAATAGCTTTTTTTCTATTCCATCACGTAGATCTCTTTAATGGGAAATAAAATACTATGGCGCCATCATACTAATTAAAGTGCCAGGAAGATTATAATGGCTATTTTTCACGTGCTTTCTATACATACTTCTTTTGTAGGAACCAAATAAACACGTTCTGCTCCATATTCTATTCCATATGTAGGAAATAAGATTATGTTTCAATTTCTGACAAATGAGCCCAGAAATGAATTTATGAATAATTAAAATATCTGATGTGGGCAGCACATGACTTTTCCTGTAGACTTATATCCACGTTCTCTTTATTTTAATTAAATTTAATTCACTTTTAATTCAATTTTCGTTCTCATTTAATAACTGGACTTATTTTCAAAGGTGGCGTAGAGAAAATACGAAAAAACTAAAATATCTCGAGAACGGCTAGTCCTAGTGTAATGGGGTTGATCTTATTCTTTTCTTCTTTAAAAATTACGTATTGAACAAGCATTTAATGTATATATTTGATTATACGTAGTTTTTTATTTTGGCGATTTTTGCAGGCCATTTTGCAAAAAAAGGTGGATTTTTTTTCTGAATCCTACCAAAATCTAATCAGCACCAGGGTAACCTACAAGTGACTTATCTACCAATTTTTTTGAAATTCGGTCCATTAGTTTTTTAGCTAGAGTGGATACAAGCTTTTGGGGGCCATTTCGCAAAACAAGGCTAGTTCTTTTATCCCGAATCATATCCAAAACTAATCAGCATCAGACTTGCCCACAAGTGACTTACCTACCAAATTTTATGAAATTCGGTCAATTAGTTTTTTAGTTAGAGTGGATACAAAATCTGCACAGACAGACAGACATCACGTGGTTTTTTCGTATTCTAGAAGTCTTGAAACGTGTAGATCTGTCGAAAACTCGAGTTGCGATTTTCGACATGATTCTAATATTTTCCCTATACATTACGATGTATTGCAGGGAAAGTAATATGAAAAAGAGACAATTTCCATGCAGCCTTATAACTTAAATCTTCCATGAACCATGTATGTATTTTGATGAATTTCGTTTTCTGTTGTATTCTTTTATATATATATATATGAGCGTTCTCAATCAGCACTTATGAAATTTACAAAACTATAACAGTAAAAATAATGGGTTTTAAATAAAAGGTTTACTAAAATATACTATCAGAAAGACTAAAAAAAATCTATCGCCAAAATATGCCTAATTTTTACAATTTCAATTTTTTACGAATAGATGGCCACTATTCTAATTTTTACTGTCAGCAATATGAAGTTAGTTGCATTCTAAAAAAAAATATTAATTACTCTCTTGTCAATGACATCTCAACTGAGGGGCGTGTCTGTTTCTACGGGTTTCACTTGAAGTTTACAAAAGGTGAATGAATATTCTTGGTATTCCTGGTGAATATTTCTGTTGACAGTCAATATAGACTTATTTCAAGGCCAATCTGAAAATGTTGACATTTTGACAGTTTTATGCCAATAATTAATTGCCTAAAATATTGGGCCAATATTGGCATGCTTCGGCCGTCCAAGCAGATATTTCGGGTAGGTCGACCTAGTCTGATTCAAAGAATATTGGCATGCTGGTACTTAGCTATTATTGGTTGCCACTATATATCAAATATTGAAAATAAATTTAAGGTACCGTTAATATTACTTTCCTTAAATACATAATGTATAAGAAAAGTATTGTGACGGGTCGAAAATTCGAATTTTCGCCTGGAGAGCACGTTTCAAGTATCCCTGATCACGAATCGAACATTTTTGAGTTGATGTATGTGTCATTGAGCCTGTGGAGACGATATCTCACGAACGAATGGACCGATTCAAATGAAATTTGGTACAAAAATCACTATCTGCGAATACTGGAAGCCAATTGTTTTAAAACGCAATCGAATGTTCAGAATCCCCCCCCTAAATTTCCGAGTGAAATTTTGAAAAATCATCAAAAATTCAAAACCTTTGATATAGTTACGCAAACAGACATTTATTATGTAATTTTTTCCTTAGAAAACGATTGACATAAACTTTAGAACGCTAGCATGAACCGTTCTCGAGATATTGCACAGTTTTCAAATAAATTTATTAAAAAATCCCATAAATTAAAAAATATGTATTAACTGTTGAGAAACATGTTCACTTTTCATATGTAATTCCATGCGATGAATTTGGTGACATCATTTTCGTAGATCTAGCTCGTGCCATTCATGAGAAAAGATTCTTTGAGTAATACTTTTGTATTTGAACGCCAATAGTCATTTATCTTCTTTAAGAATAACTTATTTCTCCTTCCATAACGCTTGGCGAGATTTTGGAGACGGATTTGGCAGAATGTCGCCAACTTGGGGACTTTTTGAAATGTTGCCAAATTAACGAATATCTCGTCAAATGGTTAAAAATGGGCTAAATCAATGAAAATGACAACTAATTGATGAAAATTCAATATCTTGAAAAGAATATAAGTATCTACTATAAGAATAAGCTATTTTTTGCTGTAAAAGTAGTAAATCCATTGCATTATATAAGAAAAGTCGTGTGCTGCTCACATCAGATTTTTTTTGTAATATCATTACGGCAATATCTGCGAAATGTTGACAGTCAATTTTTCCCCGATATTGGTGTTTCATTTAAAATGTTTCCAACGAAACAGCTCGATATATAATATTGACATGCTACTAGGGATATTCTCAAAAATTGGGACTAAGCGAAGATGTTGTTGAATCGTTTTCAGAGTTTTGAGAGCTGGATATGAATTTTCGTGTTGGTTGAATCAGGCGGTTATATTTAAATCCCGGGCATCACCTACTATTAAATAAAACGAATTCATTAGAATGAATTTATTTGATTTTCTACATATGTACTTTTAATGTTAATACGCGTTTATCATCACTATGAAAATGTATCAGTATGCATATAATCTTTACATCTATAACCTGCTTGAAGAGTAAAAAATTGTTTTGTATAAAGCTAAGTAATGATCTGGAAATGTACAAAATATATTAAAAAATTCAAATAGAATGTGAAATACGCAATATCTCTAAAAGTATTTATTGTGATTACATATGCATACCATCAAATGAAACTGCAATGTACAAAATAATTTTTGAATCAAAATTTATCATGTTCCTTTTGTGTTCGCAACTGTGATTATCCTTTTAAGTTCCGGATGCACACATTCCAGAGATTATAATCCATGATTAAGAATATATAATCCCTATAAAAGAAGTCACAAACATTTTAAATTTACAACACAAAATTATATGTAACACCCGGAACACGTGCAAGGTACGTATACTACGTAAGGAGTATCGAAATAATTCCACCAATATCCCTTTATAATTGGAACGTTTGTCCAATTCGAACGAAATTTGGTGCAAAAGTTACAATCAGTGATTACTGGAACCCCATTGATTTTTGACGCAATCGAATATTCTGCATATCCTACAAATTTCGAAAGAAATTTTGAAAAAATCACCAAAACAGAAGAACCTAATATAAAGTTACGCATATAAGAAGCAGTAAAATAAATAGCCTTAAGCATTTGCTGCATAAGAGGCTGAAAGTTCTTTTGGCAGTACTGCCAAAAGCTGCAAACATCAAACAAAGGTTTTAATCAAAAATAAAAAAAAAGTGCAAAGGATAAGGAAAACTTGGAGTTATTCTTTTCCATACCAGTTATATTTGCTCTATTTCTTAGTCTTTGAGACTCATGTGTGTTATTTCGTCTTTTATCGGCTTGCTATAATTCGTTGAATTTTGTTCGGACCTGTCTGTGTGTGTGTGGTATTGATGATATAGATCTGTTATGTTTCAAGTCACTCCAGTGTTGCGTATCAGTCAGTTCCTATTTCAGATAGACAGGACACAATACTGATATATACGTATATATATACATATATATATATATATATGTATAATATGATATATATATATATATATGTATGTATAATATAATATGTATATATATAT